>CM031237.1:219018949-219200671 GCA_018340775.1 Taxus wallichiana var. yunnanensis
CCGTTCCAGTTACGTATTGTAATTGTTGCCAGATGAAGTATGCGGGGGTAAATCTGCGTTCCCTTTTGGAAAAATACACGAAGTCGCGTGGTTTCATGTATTATTGTTGCAGCTTTTACACAAATCAATGTGCTTAAGGGTGCTTTATGATTGTTGATATGAAATTCCTCGAAGATGTCATCTCATGGAGTTTCATGGTTGCACTATGCCGGCATACTCCTAGCTTTGTTTAAAAAAATGGGAAGCTCTACAACATGGTAAGGATGTCCATTAAAGCATATTGGAAATCTATTTTTTTCACTTTGCTAGCTTCCTCCCAATCTGCACCAAAATGGAAATTTTTTTGTCACGTGAACTGCTTCTGCGAGAACTCCAAAAATAAATGTGGTGCTAAAGGTCAGTAATGATAGAATGATTTACACACATCGGATTTGTTGTTAATGCTATAGAAACTTTTGAGAAAAATGTAACTGGCATGTTTAAAGCCAGATTTCATAACTTCTACTAGTGTTCCCATCTTGTGCCTGACATGAGTTATGGAATAGAGTATGGGACTGAGTGAAGAAATAGTGCATGGTATACGAGATAAGAGTGTATGGATGTGTTAAAATGATTTGAGAACTTGAAGCAAAGGGTAGTGGCAAGTGTAAAACAAAGATCCTAAATCTGTAGCAGCATCTCCTAGTTTGCCAAGAGGACAACCTTGAAATGGGTATGTACCCATCAAAGCATAACAGAAGTGGGTTTCTCAGTTGTAGTAGTTTTCTGTACCTTGGAAGAAATGTTCGTAAAAGGGATAAATGTGTACAAAATTCAAGTGGAGGATTTTTCTGAATGCACGCAACCTGCTCGACAAAATGCTTAATTTGCAACTTAATAGAATTTTAAAATATTAGAATTATAATACATTTAATTGTTTTATTTTAACTCGTTGAAAATAATGAAATTTCGTGTCATAACTCACAAAATCAAAATAAATCTTTTACATTAAACCATGAACTTCCACCCTCATTCGGGGTGATTTAGAAAAACTTTCTACCTAACTAGATCACTATAATATTATTCTATCGACAAGACAAAATTAACTTCCCAAAGAATAAAATTGATCATCTCCCTATTTAAATAGATAATTTTTGCATTTTTCGAGACTCATTAAGTACCCTTCATAACTCTAAAAATGAGATGTTAAGCTTCATTTGTGTACCTTGTTATGTGAGGAGTCACCTTGACCTTTGGATTGACCCGAATGAACATATGTGATCTTTTTGATGCTCTTATAGGATCCCCATTACACTATTTTGCAGTGGTAGGAAGTTGTTAAATCTAGAAAGTTAGCTTTCATTTTGAACTGCCATTTGAAACATGGATAGAGAAATTATTATCCATCTTCATAAACCTCTCATGTTTTTACTAGAAGATTACATGGAACTTTTAGTTTATGGAAAAACACTTTTCTGGATAGTTTGAAATGGCATTTTGTAGGCCTCTGGTCATAGTTTGACAAGGTCAAACTAGACCAATTAGGACGATGGCTTTAGAAAACTTGTCACCATTTGAAGACTATTTTCTAGTTCTCGGTTCCACGACTATGTTGAATTATCCTTATATAGGAAATTTGTAGGAAGTTTCTTGTTGTGCATTCATCCATCAAATGTCAATTTTGGATGTGGTTTTTCGATCCCCGAGCTAATTTTTGTTCATTTGCACTGGGCCAACTACGACCGGTGGCCCCAAAAACTATCCGCCAAACAGTAAATCGTTTGCTAGTTCCAAATTCCGTCGGATGTTATGAACTCATGGTATATCATGTGGACACATATAAATTTAATCATGGTGTTTCTCTCATCGAAAGACTATGTTAGAAGTGGTTTCTTAGCCTCGGATCCCATTTTGAACATTTTTGTAGTTTAGTAATAAAATATAAAAATAGAAAGTTGTGGGACCCTTGTCAAAGTTGCCAAACCACCATGGAAAATTTTGACACACGTAAATAAATTATTTAAAAACTCTATAGGTAACTTGTGTGAAATATAAATTTTCACAAATGGTGTTTTCTCTCTCTTCCCTTCTCTCTCTCCTTAAAAATGAAGTGAAATGAAATGTAATGAATACTCTCTAAACCTTTTATTTCGTTGAAAATTACATTAATATGTAAGTGAAATGAAAAATGTAATGTTAGATTAGGATGGATGCCAATGCTAGTGATTTATCGCTATATCATGCTCACGTGGTTTTGCGCAGATGAAAGAATGATGACAAAAAGGCATGTGTAATTCATTAATTATAATGTAATTTATAGATAATTAAATGAATAAATGTATAATGTATCTCATATTACGAGATATTTGGTAACTTGTATTTGAGATGCTAGTTTTTAGGGATATCTAGGAAATGTGTATTTAATCATAGGTTCAATTTGATTCATAGTACACATGGTAAAATAGATGTATATATATATATAAGGTAAATGAATTTGAAGTAATATCTTGTAGTGCATACTCAGTGTTCAATAAATGATTAATGAGTCATCTTGTGCATTCATACTTTGCAAATGTAATAAAGAGATTTAATCGAAACACTCTACCCTTGTATAATATCGGAGCATAACTTGTTTTCATGTGTGATACTTTTTACCGTAGAAGACATTGAAAACCATAGAATGAACTTAAACTCTACACTCAATGGAACCTCCTAGTTTGGGTAAACAAGAGCCCAAGAATGGGTTTATCATCTTTGTCGGTATGTTTAGTGACATTGTCATAAACCTGGTAGATAGGAGTGACATAGTCAACTTTTTTGGAGTATGTAGAGCTAACTCCTCCTTCGTATCCTAGAGGACTATCTTGTCTTCCTAAGATAGATCTAAAATTAAATTTCTTCATCGAATGAAATCCTTGTTGGATTTAAATGACATAAATGGAGATCGGGATATAGTTTTTCTGAGTCTTGCATTCTTGTTAGTGAAATATTTAGTCCCTCACACTAAATATCTTATCTTTGGCTTGTGACAATATATTTCCTTGATCTCTCATGAAGGGTTTATAGAGTAAATACATTTAACCTTAATCAAATCTATAATAGGGATTAAAGCCCTGGGTTAAAATTGGAATTAAGCTTAACCTTAGTTTTTTTTTGGTGGCTAACATGTGGAATCATAAAAGGTAGAAAGATGGGACCCTACCTTGAACACAAATCACTAGTGGTTCATGTGTAGTTTATAATGCTTCTAACCATGTACTTCTTTAAGATGTTAGACAAGTACTTTCATAACTCTTCTATTTTAAAGTGATGGTAATAATGAGACCTTAATGCGATGTAAAAGTAAAGCATAGAAGAGAAAAAAATGAGTTTTGAGGTTAGGGATAATACCACTCTTGGAGTCTTTATAACTCAATTAAATATATTCATGTGTTTTAAATAATATGTATTGCCTTGTTGTGATCAAACTTCGAGAAAACAAAAGATATATATAAATATAAAAGGAAAGTCATGAAGTTATTGAACTTTATTAACTATGTTAATGAAATAACTATTCCATGATCAAAAATGTTCTTGGGAAAAATCTATCTTGAACTAAGTCTTCCTTAATCCCAAGATTTCATCTTGACATCATGTTAGATTCACTTGTGTAACAAGGGTAAATTTTAAACATTGAATAAACATTTGAGAAGCATATTCTTAACACAAGAATAAGTTAATTAAGTACTTTATATGTATTTTTTTATGCCAAATAAGTATGTAATTATGGAAATTTCCATGAAGGATAAAAATCCAATTTAAAATGGTCAAACTATAAATTAAATGTGGAATGAACTTAAGATTCTGTAGATGGAAAAAGGAGAAAGTTTTCCTTGCACAATAATGTTCTTGGAATGATCGATCGTAACTCAAATGCAATTAAAGAATGATGGGGTGTGGGTTCGCCAATCCCGAATTCGTTTTTATTATGGTTGGGTCATTACACAGTATCTCATTCATTTGGAAAAAGTGTGGCATCGACATGTATATGGTGTTGTCATGTGTCCATGTGAGTCGATGACTTATGTAATTGTTGTATATGCGAGTTGAGTTTTCCTACTTGAGCCCTTCTTTGTGTTGTGTAGTGAGACATAAGTCAAAAAAAATAAAATATCTAGGATATTTAACTATTGTATTTGTATGTATAAAATGTGGGCATTACATATGGTATCGAGCAGGTTTCATGCTCTCAAACCTCTACGAATTGATTGGAGTTGTGATTATTACATGATGGTGTGGATTATTGGAAGAGTAATGTGATACATGTTGTTATGTGAACTATGTCATAATTATGACCTTATGGAAGCACATGTGTTGCATGTCACTTAGTGTGTAATTATTATCACATTGATGTGATTTTGATGAGAGTATTGACTCTCTTTTCATTCAATGAGGAATCCGTGGATTCAATGAGGAATCCGTGTGTGTGAATGGAATGTTATTATGTATTGCGAGAGTGTTGAAAACATTTTTTCATTATGTGATATGAAGGTGTATTGATGTATTGCATGACAAAATTGATGTAAAGTGAATCACATTTTATCGTGATGTCATCACCGTATTGTGATTAGTTGTGTGCATCGTCGTGTTGTATTACAATTAACTATATGTTGTAAGGTTAGACATTGTG
This sequence comes from Taxus wallichiana var. yunnanensis, assembly GCA_018340775.1. NCBI lineage: Eukaryota > Viridiplantae > Streptophyta > Pinopsida > Cupressales > Taxaceae > Taxus > Taxus wallichiana. The sequence goes on from CM031237.1 coordinate 219,023,598, forward strand.
TTCCTCATATGTATAATTCATGTAATATGTGATGGTTCATGTCATGATTTAGGGGCATATGGTGAGTATGATCCCTAGTGTATAGTGATTGCACTTTGGGTGCAGGATGTGGTAATGTGATGCATCGTAACCCATGAAAGTAATGATTGTGTTATACCCTGTATATATACCATACATAAGACATTATGGTTAATGTGCGTGAATCACCATTGTGTTAGTGATGTAGTTATGTGTATGTTGTGAACCTTACACTAGATGACCCTAAGGGGATAAACTATCAAGAGTGTATGTGTAGAGAGAGGAAGTGTGGACCATGTTTTTCATAATCTTGAGCCGAGTACGAGTGAGGAAAGTCTTATATAGACTAAAAACCACTTTATCTATTTAGTATACTTTGAGCTTGCTCGATATTGTGGGTGCACACCACCTTAGTCTCAAACTTATGTAACTAGTGTCCCCTTCTCTTTCCTATTGGATTTTTCATTGAAAAATCATATGTGATTTTAACTATGTTGATCCTTGTGGGAGTATGGAGGGATGAGTCAGGCAAGAGATGATGACAGTTACATTATTTGATATACTCATTTCTAGTTACATGTATATTTTTACGAGCTGAGGCTTGATGTCCAAGTGCCAACGCAACTTGATGAGTACCCCTTTGGTGGTGGTATGAGGCCACATAGTGATTGTAATGTGTTATTTTCTCAATACGTATTTTATTCATAAATTAATCATTATCTCTTTTATTGTTAGAACCAGCCATTTTCCTGATTGACATGTTCTTATATTTTGGGAATTTATTTGGTTGTTGCATTAACATTCAAATTTTGCACTAACCATGGCTAATCAGCCATTTTTTTTCTTAGATTTAAACTTTCTTTTCACGTTTAAAATTTTATAGCCTTGCCCAAGGCTTTTGATTTTGCCACTTGGCATTTGAATGGATTGTTATGCTGGTTCTAATGTCGTAATGTGTTGGAATAGGGTCATGGGATTAACCATGGAGTGGTTGAACCTATGGGCCCACTTCATTGTATGGGGGTACGCCCCAAGGAGTTATAGATAACTAGTGGGTTGTTGAACCACGAGTTATTATGTCACTTGGGTTAGGGGTGGGGTGTGATGGGTGACTCTCATGTGCCTAGGGCCATATATGGTAACTTTATGGAACTCTATGGCCTCATTAAAAGGATAAAGGTAAGATGGGCCTCTGGGATGGTTAAGTGACATGTTTTCTTTATGGCACTACTTTGGATATGAGTTATTTCTTGATATTATTGATGGGGAGTCTATAGGAGTTGAGTGACCTGGCTTGGTTTTTTGACACTATGATTCTTTCTTTATGGAGAGGTATATGGAGGCTATTTAAAAGTGATGCTTTGGGAAGGTAGTGTGATTTTATTTTGGAACTTTTGGAGATATATGGGGATTGTTTCCCGTGATCTCTTGTTATGTTCTCCTTAGGCATCATTAAAATGAGGTTATGTATATACTCTTGGAGTCTCGTTAGACATATTATGGATGTGAGGGTATAGTGACATTTCCACTTGTATTGACTATTGTTGGATATTGGATATTGGATTTGGAACTTTATCAATACTGATCATGGATTTTTGTGGGTCATGTGATACCTGTTGTATATGTATCAACATGATGATTCTATTTGTTAGTCTCATGTGTGTGTTGGATCTATGTCTAGGACATAATTGTTGGAAATTCTTTGCTATGTGGACTACTTGTTGTCATTCCATGGAGGAATTAAAAGACCTTGTGATGTGATACAATCATGAAAGTAGGTAGCAAGATGTCTCATGGGTTGTTTGTGTTGTGTTAAGTTTTGTGTGACATCTTGATGTTAGTTATTATTGGGCACCCATGAACTTAAGACAACTGAAAAAATTCTAAACAATGAATATTATAATCTTGAGATAAGAAATACTTGTAAAAGAAAATGCTAACTAAGTAATAAGGTAAAATGGAACTACCAATCTTCACAGAACCTTGAAAGTTAAAATTTCTACCAGATGTTCCTAGGGCCACCCCATGGCCATGATTTTGTGTCTGAAATCTTAACCTTAGAGCATACCTTCACCCATATTTGTTCCTTGTTGCTTACCATTTCTCTTTCTTCATTGTATGTCGCATCGAGGATGATGCTTTCTTAAGGGGAGGAGAATGTAATGCCCCATTCGATGTTTCCCTAGTTCTTGACATGATGACCCTATTGCTAAGCATGGGAGGGTTGTGTGTGTGTGCTCTCTGTTGACCATTGTTGACTTTTTCCTTGTCACAGTGAAGATTTTGCACCCTCCCTCTCCTTCTTGCCTTTTCAGGTCGTTGTCACACCCCAAACTGTGGACCTTGTAGCGTCATGTATGATTATCCTGTTAAAGGAAAATCTTGTTCTCACTTCTTCAAGCTTGCCTGGTTGTCACCATTAATATGATTAATAATAATTATTATTATTTTTAGCCATAAAATCATAAAAATAATGTTAATAATAATATTATAATTTAAATTGTCGATTTACGATCATTTGTTTTAGTGTCAATTTTTATCAATATTGTTATGGATTACCTTTAAGCTATTTTTAATTTATTTATTTCATCCTTGTTCGCTCTCATGACCGAGCCTCGATTCACGCAAGAGAAGCTTGTTGTTGGTGGCGCCTTTGTTTAGGGCATGGTGTTTGTGTTAATGTTTAACATTCCTCTTTAGCCATCGAGGCATCGTTGCAAGCCTTGTAAATATAAATTTTGCTGATAAAACATTTTATTTATTAATTTGTGGAGGTATCCACCCACCCCACCATTTATTCTTTCCCATGCTGGCCATAATACCCTTGTTTTATTTTTTATTATTGAAAAGACCTGGTCTTTGGTTGCATGCGTTGGGAGGTGGAACACCTGCCATCCCATCATGTCTCCTCCATGGCATTGCGTGTTGGACTCTAGCTAGTAGGGGAGCTAGCCATTGTTTTCCCTTTTCCCAAGGCATGTATTAATGAAACTTAAAATCTATCTACTCTGTAATTTTTCTTTTGGTGGTGGGTACACACTTTTCCCTAGTTACATGAGTGCTTTGGGTGAAGGACTGCTCTGGGAGGATGTGCGCATTTGGATTGGTGCCTTATTTTGTGTAGTCTAAAATGCATTTGATAATGCAATCTTTGTCTTCTACTTGGTTGCTTCTCTCTTGTTTTACCTTCTCCTCCTAAGGCACATGTTGTTCTCTTAAAGTCCTCCATCTCTCTGGACATTATTTCATGTTCTTGCATTTCCTTCTCCTGCTTGGTCACTTCTCTCTCTCTTTTAATATTCAGATCCTGGTTGGGCACATGTTGTTAAAATTATGGATGTCCTCTGGATGCTATCAAGGATTTCATGTTGGTAGAGGAGCATATGCCTTGAAATTTAGGCCGTAACTGTTTCCCTTTGGATTGTCTAGCGATGTAAGTTTGGTGGAGCCTCATGTGGACGACTATAGTTGCATGGTTGACACAAATCAATGTGCTTAAGGGTGCTGATGTATGATTAAATGCATAATAATAACCATGATGTGAGTTGTCACTCACGGGGAGAAGAGATGAGAGGTCTTTGGATGGTTCCAAGCCTGGACCTTGGGGAACGGATGTTGGTTGCTCATGGTTTAGCAGATGTCATTTTTTATTGGTCTAATTTGTATATCACTTTGTTGTGTCTTTTCCAAAATGAATTTTTTTGTCACATCTCTTTGAGAGCTTTGTGGTGCCATAGTTCACCTTCCTCTTAGTATTACTCTCCCACATTTTTGTTAATGCTATCCTTTTGAGGTGTAACACATATTTAAATCTAGTTTCATAACTTTTGCTAGTTTGGACACCATCTTGTGCACTGTCATATGGAATATACCCAGTGAATAAATAGTGCATGGTATGTAGATGGAGTGTATGCTGTGTTAAAATGATTCGAGAACTTGAAGAAAAGGTAGTGGAAATTGGCAAAGATTTGAAATCCAAACATCTCCTATTTTCCAACACCATTTAAGCATGAATTTTATTGTTGGTTCCCATTAAAAAAATGGGTTCTCAGTTAGGAAAGCTTGAGGAAATTTTGAGAAAGGTGAAATGGTAAAATTCAAGTGATGCTCATGATCATTGCTCGACAAAATGCTTAAGGGAGATCTTTGAAACCGATTTCCATTGGTTTCGATCGACTTCCCTCCATGCATGGTTCACCTTCCCTTATCTTTCATAACTCTCGTGCTTTAGTTTTCATTTGCAACTTAATAGAATTTTAAAATATTAGGGTTATAATACATTTAATTGTTTTATTTTAACTCATTGCAAAATAATGAAATGTCGTGTCGTAACTCACGAAATCAAAATAACTCTTTTGCATTAAACCATGAACTTCCACCCTCATTCTGAGGTGATTTAGAAAACTCCTACCTAACTAGATCACTACAATATTATTTTATCGACAAGATGAAATTGACTTCCCAGTAATAATGTTGACCATCTCCCTGTTTAAATAGATAATTTTTGCATTTTTGAGACTCATTAAGTACCCTTCATAACTTTGAAAATGAGATGTTAAGCTTCATTCATGTACCTTGTTATGTGAGGAGTCACCTTAACCTTTGGATTGACCCAAATGAACATATGTGATCTTTTTAACGCTCTTATAGGAGCCCCATTACACTGTTTTGTAGTGGTAGGAAGTTGTTAAATCTAGAAAGTTGGCTTTTGTTTTGAACCGCCATTTGAAACTTGGATAGAGAAATTATTATCCGTCTTCGTAAACCTCTAGTGTTTTTACTAGACAATTGCATGGAACTTTTAGTTTAGGGAAAAACACTTTTCTATAGTTTGACAATGGCATTTTGTAGGCCTCTAGTCATAGTTTGAACAAGGTCAAACTAGACCAATTAGGACCGGTGGCTTCAAAAACTTGTCACCATTTGAAGACTGTTTTCTAGTTCTGAGTTCCATCAAATCTGTTGAATTCTCCTTATATAGGGAAATTTGTAGGAAGTTTCTCATTGCATGTTCATCCATCAAATGTCAATTTTGGACGTGGTTTTCTGAGCCCTCAAGCTAACTTTTGTTCATTTGCATTGGGCCAACTATGACTAGTGGCCCAAAAAACTAGCCGCCAAATGTAAACCGTTCACTAGTTCAAATTCTATCAGTTGCTATGAACTCTTGGTATATCAGTGGACACGTATAAATTTAATCGTGGTGTGTCTACTCATCGGAAGAATACGTTTGAAAGTGGTTTCTTAGCCTCTAAGCCCATTTTGAACATTTTTGTAGTTAGTAAGAAAATATAAAAATAGAAAGTTGTGGGACCCTCGTCGGGTTGCCAAACCACCGTGGAAACTTTTGACACATGTAAATAACTATTTAAAAAACTCTATAGTGTAACTTGTGTGAAATAAAACTTTTGACAAAATGGTGTTTTCTCTCTCTTCCCTTCTCTTTCTCTCTCTTGGGTTACAAAATGAAGTGAAATGAAATGTAATGAATACATGTCTCTAAACCTTTTCTTTTGATTGCAAATTGTAATTATTATTATATGTAAATGGGAAAATTGAAAAATGTTAATTATGTTAGATTAGGGTGGATGCCATGCCAGTGATTTATCATTGATTTCATGCTCACGTGGTTTTGTAGGATGAAAGAATGATGATGAAAAGGTGATGTGTAATTTATTAATTATCATTGTAATTTATATATTTCATTGTAAAATGAATATATGTATAATGTAGTCTCATGTTACAGAAAGTTATAATTGATAATTTGCTAATATGTATGAGATGCTAGTTTTAGGGATATCTAGGAAATGTGTATTTAATCATAGGTTCAATTTGATTCATAGTACACATGGTAAAAGTTTATATATATATATATATATATATATATATATATATATATAAGGTAAATGAATTTGAAGTAATATCTTGTAGTGCATACTCAGTGTTCAATAAATGATTAATGAGTCATCTTGTGCATCATACTTTACAAATGTAATAAAGAGATTTAATCAAAACACTCTACCCTTGTATAATATCGAGCATAACTTGTTTTCATGTGTGATACTTTTACCATAGAAGACATTGAAAACCATAGAATGAACTTAAACTCTGCACTCGATGGAACCTCCTAGTTTGGGTAAACAAGAGCCCAAGAATGGGTTTATTGTCTTTGTCGGTATGTTTAGTGACATTGTCATAAACCTGGTAGATAGGAGTGACACAGTCAAATTTTTTGGAGTATGTAGAGCTAACTCCTCCTTCATATCCTAGAGGACTATCTTGTCTTCCTAAGATAGATCTAAAATTAAATTTCTTCATCAAATGAAATCCTTGTTGGATTCAAACGACATAAATGGAGATCGGGATATAGTTGTTCTATGTCTTGCATTCTTTTTTAGTGAACTCTTTAGTCCCTCGCAACTAAATGTCTTATCTTTGGCTTGTGACAATATAGTTCCTTGATCTCTCATGAAGGGTTTATAGAGTAAATACATTTTAACCTTAATCAAATCTATAATAGGGATTAAAGCCCTAGGTGAAAATTGGAATTAAGCTTAACCTTAGTTGTTTTGGTGGTTAACATGTGGAATCATGAAAGGTAGAAAGATGGGACCCTACCTTGAACACAAATCACTTGTGGTTCATGTGTAGTTTATAATGCTTCTAACCATGTACTTCTTTAAGATGTCAAACAAGTACTTTCGTAACTCTTTTATTTTAAAGCGATGGTAATAATGAGACCTTAATGCGATGTAAAAGTAAAGCATAGAAGAGAAAAAAATGAGTTTTGAGGTTAGGGATAATGCCACTCTTGGAGTCTTTATAACTCAATTAAATATATTCATGTGTTTCAAAGAATATGTATTGCCTTGTTGTGATCAAACTTTGAGAAAACAAAGATATATATAAATATAAAAGGAAGTCATTAAGTTATTGAACTTTATTAACTATGGTAGCGAAATAACTATTCCGTGATCAAAGAATGTTCTTGGGAAAAAGCTATCTCGAATCTAAGTCTTCCTTAATCCCAAGATTTCATCTTGACATCACGTTAGATTCACTTGTGTAGCAAGGGTAAATTTTAAACATTGAATAAACATTTGAGAAGCATATTCTTAACACAAGAACAAGTTAACTAAGTACTTTATATGCATTTTTTTACTATGCCAAATAAGTATGTAAGTTATGGAAAATTCCATGAAGGATAAAAAGCCAACTTAAAATGGTCAAACTGTAAATTAAATGTGGAATGAACTTAAGATTTTGTAGATGGAAAAAGGAGGAAGTTTTCCTTGCACAATAATGTTCTTGGAATGTTGATCGTAACTAAAATACAATTAAAGAAATGATGTGTTGTGGGTTCGCCATTCCTGAAGTCATTTTCTTGTGGTTGGGTCATTACTAGTACCCATTCATTTGGAAAAGTGTGGCATCAACATGTGTATGTTTTTTTCATGTTTCTATGTGAGCGATGACTTATGTAATTGTTGTATATGGGTTAAGTTTATGTACTTGGATCCCTTGATGTGTTGTGTAGTGAGCAATGTAAGTAAAAAAAAATATATCCTGGGTATTTTACTGTTGTATTTGTGTGTGTAAAATGTGGCCATTACAAAAAGAAACATATGAATGGGCTTCTGTGTTGGGGACTTATGCCGATGGGGTGGAATAGTCAACTTTGTTAGGATGAAGGGGTTGTGATGTAGGTTGTGTTTGAATATATGTATGTATTTATCAATATATAACATATGTGGAATATGTTTTATTCATATTATAAGGGCATCCCAATACACAAGCACATATGTATTCACTCATGGAGGTGCTTACTTTTAGTACAATGGTAAAAGATAAAGGTGTATGATGTGTGTACATACATTAGGTAAAATATTAAATTCCCGAAAACAATCTTCAAGAAATTTATAAGAAATTTAAGCCTACCGAGTTCTTAGGGAACTCATGTTAGGATATGTACACATAATTAATCTAGAGGAATTTTACTTATCCTCAAAGCTTGAAATTGTGAACTAATAAGTATTATAGACCGCTAAGACATATTTAAGAATAAATTTTCAGAATGATGGCATTTTCACAAGATATTGATGATAATAATTAGAGAGGAGGCATGCAAAGTCACAAAAACCTAATAAAAGTTGAGTTTGTGGAATTCAAGAACTTTTTCTTAAGGATGCTATATCCAAACTTTTCATAGAGTTGTAAGGCCTAAATTGGTGTGCTAAAAACACATTCTTTAGTCTTAAAACCTAGAACATTAGAAGTTAAGCTCAACAAGGCCTACAAGAAAGGCTAACATAAGGTTTGGGAGCTAAGAGAGAAAAAGTGGAATTTGGAGAAGAGAATAGTGACTTGGAATATGAAACTTGAGGCAAACTATCTTTGAAATAAGGGGTATATTAACATGTGTTTAATTTATTTTGGGTACGTATGAATCACTCCAACCATGAACCATATATGAAAATTTCTCTAATGACATCAAGAAGATAGTTTTTGTGAACTAGAGTGAAACTATGAAATGTGAGTCACTTTTCATCAAGTTGTTGTTGATATAAAATTTATTTGATTTCTAATAGCATAAAAATTTAAAGGATTCATAAAAGGATACAAGGCTAATAATTTCTTGTTATGTGATAAGAAGCTAGTGAAGCTAGAAGAAGAAGGAAAGAGAAAATGGATTTTTATGACATTTGATCACCTTGGTCATATTTCAGTAGAGTTGACATTGCATGAGGTATATGGAATAAGATATTTTGATTGAGTAAGCTAGTTAAAGTGAAAGCTTCAAATATTGCAAGTTTAAGCCATTTTGGCCTTCTTGGAAAGATCCTCACTTGTAGAAATTTTGGGTATAGGTTGTTGTTTGATCCCTCTTATCTTGTTGCATGCATTGAAATGTGATATATCTCTAGAACATTTTTCTATTAGAGCGAAGTCTTCTTATTGAGAAATAAATGTTGTTTATGGCTAATAGTGAATAGTGAGTGTGTGAATGAGATTTACAAGTGAAGGTAAATAGATAAGAAGAAGTGAAGTGAAAAGTGGCTAAAAAGAGTTAAATAAGAGAGTTGAAAGAAACCAAAATACTAGGTCAGAATCCTGGCAAGGTTTGGAAGAAGCAAGGTCAAATAAATTTCTTAATAAAAGGAGAAAAGAGTGATATGGATAGACAAGATTTAGTGAGAGAGTTAGTGAAGTATATTATCCATAATAGGAGTTAAGAAGAGCTAGAAAGAAGTGAAGAGTAAGAAAAAATGAATAAGAATACAAGAAGAGTGGATGCAAAAATATTAGAGATAGTAGAGGAAGATGTTGAAAACTTTGGAGACTTGGCAATAAAAGAAAGAAGTGGAATTGAATTTGTGATTAGAGATAAATTCAAGTGGCCTATAGAGCTACTTCTTTAGAAGAGGTACAGATTGCAACTAAGAGAAGAAATTAGAAAAGGGAAAATAATTTGAGACAAGAGAAAATTAAGAGAAAGAGGTTATCAACGAGATAAATGAAGAAAAGATCGATGAGAAGATCCAAGAAATAGTCAAGAGTTTTATATATATATACACACACACACACACACACACACACGGATATATATATTGTGGAAATGGATTCAAAAACTTGTATTGGAAAGAGAGTAAATCAAGCTAGAGAAAGTGAATTAAAGGTCAAACGAAGGAGGAAAAATTACAAGTGAAAATTTGGGATTTTTGAGAACACAAGAAATGTAAAAGGAACCAGGAATGGTATGGAAAACAAAGGAAATTGGTTTCGTATAGAAAATACAAGATGAGACGAAGAAAGAGGATGAAGAAATATTGGAAAAGAAGAATATTTTAGAGGTTGACAAAGAAACTGTCCATGTGATTATGGTAAGGTAAGAAAACATGATTGTTTTTGGTTGATATTAATGTTGCTTTAGGTGAATTCCTTGAAATTGTACAAATTGACTACATTTGTACATTTGAGAAACATGAGATGAGAAGGGTCAGTGGATTATTGATAATTGTGAAGAAGAAAGGCAAGATGATCAACTTTACATCGGTGTAGTAGATGAGCTATTGCAATTTTTGTTGGATGTGATGGATGAAGAAGAGTAGAGTGAAGATATAGCTGAAAACTTAGTGGTTTTAGGAAAATGATAATCTAAATGGGGACAAAGAAGGTGCATCTACATGTTTAGACCAGCTTGATATGTTGGTGAATGAGAAAAAATAAATAAATTAAAAAATAATATGAAGATTATGACAAGGAAAGTGATAAGTACATGATGAGAAAGAGCTATAAAGAGATGAAGAAGATGAAAAAACTTGAAGAATAAATTATTTTTTGTTGTTTTTGTAGGTAAAAAGAATGGAAGCTTGAAGATAGTGAAGATGAAGGTGAAAATAAAGAAGAAAAGAAGAAATGTCAAGGAAAATGCAAGGATAAGGAATAAACTATGGGATTCGGGTGGATATGAGTTAAACAAAAACAATTTGAGAGTAGAAAGAATAACATGAACATGCAAAGATGTTGAATACTCGGCTATGGAAATAAAGTACATGATGAATTTTCTTTGCCTTAGGAGTATGATGCATGAGCATCAAGGGAAGAAGCTAGAAAAATGTATAGATTTCCTTGTAATCATGTATATGGAAGCAAAAATATGGATATGGGTCTTAAATCCATGAGGAATAATCTAAGATACAATTTTAAGTACTAAGTGGAGTCAAACTATTAAAAATTTCAAATTTCAAATTTTGTTAGGAAAATCATGTTGATAGCATGAAAATTAGTGTATTAGAATAATAGTATTATTTAATATTTAAATAATATGTGAGTGTGTAAAATTAGTTTTCTTGTGCAACTCATAGGAGATATGGGTGTGGGAGTAAGACTACGAGTTTGAGTAAGGGATATGAGGGATTTGAGATAGGTGGAGAGATTTAGGCGAGAGAAGAATTGAATCTTTGATATTAGGAGATCAAGAGTCTATAAAACATTGTACTCTCCCTTATGTTATCATTGCGAATATATTTTAACTTGAAATTATTTATCTACCTTTTGTGGATTATTTTGTCTTTAAAAGTGTAATAATCTAGACCAAATACATTAGTTTTCTGTCCATTCTCAAGTTTAGATTTCTAAGCATGTAAGAGAGGTTAAAATGATTTTTCAGAGAGTCTCAATGTATTTCAAGTGTGAATGAGAACATTTAAAGAGTCTACTCATATGCTAATTAGTCTTAGAGTTTGTGTGTGAGTAATGAAGTATTTTGAAGTTGTAAAAATGGCTCCTTTCTATTGTAAGGAAATATGTTGAGTCATGTAGACAGGTTAGTTAGGGTTAAAATGTATGGAGTAATCAGATAAAATAAATATTAAGTAATATATTTATTCTTCTAGAGGATGTTAGGAGAGCAGGGGAGAGATATTCCTCAAGGATGGATGAATGGAAGACAAAAGAAAACGTGAAAATTTGTATAAAATATATAATTTAATGTGATAACTTTGTTTTTGCATAAGAATGATTGTGTGGATGTTTTTGATTGTGCAAGTTTTGACCTTTGTATTGAATGATTCATGTTTTGATGTTGAATTCCATCTTAGAAGCATGTGTATGAAGATTTCAAATATTTTATGTCGAAGTGTGATGCAAGTTTGATTAAGGCTTATTTTATCCATCCTTAACAAGAGAAATCTGGATTGTATTTGGATCTCTTTTAAACATTAGTATAAAGATATTTACATGAAGACATTTACATTTTAAAGAAGAATGCGAGGATCATATTTCTTTTTATAACTTTATTTATGGAGTAATAATTTAGTAACTTGTTGATACTCAAGTCTTTTCCACCTGAAACTTTCCCATGAAGGGAATCTATGTAGCATTTGAAGAAATGACTAACATGATTTTATTTTTTTGTAATATAAGTGCTTTGAGATTCATGGTATAGATAATTTTAACCCAATTGAAGAGGATTATCAAATAAATATTTTCATCTAAAAGTAACCTTGGTACATTACAGTCTTGCATGTATTTACTTTGTTTAATCCATACCACTTCAAGGTAGAATACCTTCATTCAAATGAATATGTGATAAGATTCATTTCACTTGTAATATATAATGATGTATGAGGTGTGTACAGACCTTTGGTAAAAATTTTAAGTCTTGAAAAAAATCTTGAATAAAGTTATAAGAAATTCAAGCCTATCGGGTTCTTAGGAAATCTTAGCTAGGGTTTTTGCAAAAAGTAATTTTGAGGACATTCTAGTCATCCTTAAATATTTAAATTTTGAAATAATCACCATTGTAAAATTATAAGACATATTCAATAAGAATTTTTTTAGAGTGATGTAACAATCAAAATATATTGATGAAAGTCACCAGGGAGGAGGCATGCACAATCATAAAAGACTAATAGAAACTTGATTTTATTATTTTGAGGAGATTTTTTTGTAGGAACATTTATCCAAAATTTGGATAGATTCAAAATGCCTAAGTGGGTATACATGAAACCCATTATTTAGTTTTAAAACCCATAACATTAGAAGTTATGCTTAAGAAGGCCTAAAAACAGGGGCTAGTGGAAGGTTTACAAGAAAGGAGAGAGAAAGTGCAATTATGAGAAGAGAATAGTGATTTTGGTTTTGAAATTTGAGGCACACCATAATATTAATAAATTGTATCTTATGATGTTTTCAAATTATTTTGGATATGCATGTATCACTTTAATGAAGAACCATCCACGTGCATTGCTCTTAAGACCCAAATAATACAATTTTGGTGAACTAGAGAGATATTTTTAAATGTGTGTCAATTTGCATCAATTTGGTGGTTGATATAACATTTATTTGAGTTATTTTAATAGGGTACAAACTTTAAGGAGTCACAAAAGGATATGAGGACAAAAGTGCTTGTTTTGTGCTAAGAAGCAAGTTAAGGTAGAAGAAAAAGGTAAGAGAAAAATCGAGTCTTTATGAAATTTGGTCATCTTGTTCATATTAGATGTGGATTTGAAATTTCATGAGGTATATGGAATATTATATTGTAATTGAATAAGACATATAAAGTGAAAAAGTTCCAATATTGCAAGTTTAAGCCATTTTGGGCTACTTGGAAAGATCTTATTTGGAAAGATTTGTGTTATATGTTGTTGTTTGCTCCATCTTAATTTGTTAAATGCATTTAGATGTGATATACCTCTCAATAATTTAGTCAATTACTTAAATTCGTATTTGGATTGAAACTTTTGGAAGATGAAGTGGTAGAAGTATCATAATACTTCAATTTTGCCATAGATAGTAGTTTTCTTTGACATAATTTGAGTGTGTGAAAAAAATTGATCAAAGGAAGGAGAAGTATAAAAATGACACTCCCATAGAGTGGAAAAAGAATGGTTTGAATGAATAGGTCTTGTAATTCATAATCAACTAGAAGATTTTTCATGTTGGAAATTTTGTTCTTATATCGCAAAACATCGTTCGCATGATGTTCATTAGATTTTTGTTTTATTTTACCTATTTGTCCATAGAATATCTTAGTGTCGATATTTATAGAAAAATGAGCAAGGAATGATTCATATAAATATCTAGAAGATGTTACTTGAATAGACATATAGATCATAGAATAATCACATAACATCATTATGTAAGCTTTGAGGAAATAATTTGGACAATAGTGTAAGGTAATCATTATAGTCAAGACATGGAATGTGAAAGGAACGAATATTATCCTTAGGGTCATCATGGCCATTGAAGAAAGGAAAATTTGGTGAAACAAAGTTAGGAGGTAGTAGATAATAGAATATGGGGGTGTAAAGGGCTATGATGGAGGGATGAATCTAGAGATGGAGAGGAGGATGAGGAGGCTTGTTGTAATTGTTGAATTTTGGATTGTAAATCATGGTATATAGATGCTAGTTCATGACTTTAAGAAGAGGAGCCAAGTTGTGTATGGGAAGTATTTGGAGGAATAAGAGGATCAATGATGGTTGTAATAATAGAAATATGAATAGTGGAAGGTTGATTGGAAGTCAAGGAAACCGAGGATGAACCCATAAGAGGAGTGTGTTACCATCCCAAGAATTTTTAGTAGGGAGTATATCATTTAGGAAAAGCAAAATAAGCATAGAGTGATTGCGTAAAGAAGAATAAAAATTAGTGAGCTTGTAAAGTTCATCTTAATCATTATGTATGTCTTCATCCTAATAGTTTTTGCTATCAAAAGATTGAATTATTTCAAGAGGAATGTGGGTGGAGGTAAGAAGGGGATTATAAGAGGAAATGATCAGTTTAGAGATCTTATGGGTAGATGTGGAAAGGTTAATGTGGTCAAGAGGACTAAAATGAATATTACAATGATGGGAATAAAATGAGGCTTTAACTAAGGTATGGTTCAAATGAATTAGTTCACCAAATGATTTAATCTAATTTGAATTAAATCTAATTTCAGAGTAACTACTGTAACAAATGATATTCAAGTAATAAAATATAGTAATGTCCAAGTAATAAGCATTCAATAATGTAAAACCCTAAAAAAATGAGAGAGGATGATGACTTAGCTAATTCCATACAACTTCAGAGTGATCAAGACTTTGTATTTGGTAGAACACAATAGGGAACAATTGAACCTAAAGTCTCGATGAGGGTTTAGAACCCTAGGAATGTATAAAATAGAAGTTCCCTACAGGAGGACAAGAGTACCTCAAGTGCTATTGACAAATCGTAGTGCCTATATCTACTCGGATGCTTAGAACCTTGTACTTTATGGGTCATATGATCATTGAGGTTAGTTTCTCTTTTTCTGCTACATTTCAATGTTAGACCATCATTCATACCTATAACCTTAAAAATATATTACTACCTATATATGCCCACAAACCACATCAAATATAATAATAAATATGTAGAATGGGGAGTCAGAATAACCTCTAAAGTCTCACAAAGAGTGAAATTAATACCAATCATTTGGCTACATACCAAAATCTATGTAGTTCTCTCGTGTGTGTGTGTAAATTTGTTTGATGCCCTAGGTTTCACTTGTGTAAGTTGCACGACAATAATAGGATAGATTTAGATTATTCCAAGGATGCAAAATATGTGTGATGGAATAGAATGAACATCCATCATATGTTTTCTATGTAGACCAATGCAAACCTTGTCCCTTATATGAATGTGTTATATGTATGCCTTATATTAATATTGTATCTTTGTGATATTTTCAGTGTAATATATAATGCTTATAGTTTTTCCTCATATTTGGAAGAAGTAACTAAGTATGTATAATATTCCCTTGTTTTAATATTGTAATTTAAAACTGAAAGGATGACCAAAAAGTGAACAAGACCAAAAACATTATGAAGAAGAAAGAGAGGGAAAAGAGGCTAGGAATGACATGAGTTCTTGGGCACTTCTATCTTGAGTAGGCGTTAGTTTCCAAAACCATAAAAATATAAATCATTCAAGTGCTAGCAGAGCTATAAGGTGTGTAAAGTTGGAAAAGTGTTGGAGATAAAGTAACAAAAATTCCAAAAGGAATTTTCAACCACTAGTTTCCTTTATTAGGAATCATGTATACATTAGTATGCTATAGGACCTATACATTTACCCAAGTGCATAGATTTTGTGTCTATAATTATAGGGAGATGAAAATAAATTATTTTCCATAGATGAATAATGTAAGAGAAACGTAGACGCGAGGAGGGATTAAGGCCTAGGAAAACTATTTCCTAGAGCAACTCGCACTAGGGCACTAACATTTAGGGGGCACTAATTTATTTTATTTATTATAGTAGACTAATTTATTAGTTCCATCTATGCTATTAGTAGTTATTACCAAACCTTACATACCAATTCATTTCACTTCATTCAAAATAAAATTAAAATTACATTTAATTGTATTAAGAATATGATATTTAGGAGGCCTCAAATATTTATGCAAGTGCCTTTGTTGCTAGGATTCTTAAATTTAATTCATACTCATGTATTTTTCATATTTTGTATTATTTTGAAGTCTTAAAAGTATTTTCATAGGAGATATTAAGAAAGGTGAATATGAAAAATACGTGAGAAAAAATAGTTGGTAAATATATGAGAAAAGGAGGACTATAATATACTATATGTAAGAGAATTAACTAGGGATTTTAGGGAATAGTAGCTATGAAAAAAATATTAGGAAGTTTTTCTTGGATGGTAGAGGCATAACATATTAAGTAATATGATATTTGGTGATGGTTAATTTTGTTTACTATATATTTATTTATTTATAGAAGGCGTTATCTCTAGTATTGGATAGGGTGCTCATAACCCTTAATCCATCTTTGGTTCTATCACCTGACTTGATAGTGGAGTGGAGTTAAGGTTACATTTTTAGTTATGCCCTAGTCGGCTTGCTCACCAAGTTACATCTACTCTAATTCAACTATGCATTCCCTTGTTGAGTTTTAGATCTGGGTCATGGATCTCTGTTTTACTAGCTCGGCCTTGGTCACATCTCTGTTGTGGTGTTTTCAATCAAGATCGGCATGTATTTTAGGATCTAACTATTTTATCAACCCCAAGCCATCCCATCCATGGTGGGTTTTATTATTATCTCGGTCGGTCCTTATGTGGTTCAATGGGATCTACATGTTATCTCGGTTATAACTCAATCTAACTTTAAATGAATCGAAACCTTTTAAAGGCTCGTTGCTTCACTTGTAGACTCCGTAGTTCAGGTCATTGTATTAAACGCTAAGCTCAGCCATTTGAATATTTGACAATGATTGAGGGTGATGCCTCTTCTTTAAAACTAAACTTTTAATAAACATGAGAATTTTGAGAAATGCATTCGTGAAGCACATTGTTCCTTATGATTTGATGAGAAAATTGACAAATATGGAACTCTTTTTTTCCCTTAGAAAATATAGCATGCAAAATGAATAAATCAGTACCTTTATTGCATGAGGAAACCCGCATTTCAAAATTTCTTCCTCTTGAGAATTATATGAAAACTTAATAAGAAAAATGGAAATCTTGATTCTTTTTTTTGTACCCTCAATATTTAGTTTATAGGTATGATTTGTTGTAAATTGTATGGTTGTCCTTTTCATCTTAATAAAACCTCATTATGGAAACTCTCTTATAGCTATAGCTTTTCATTTTGATATAAACCTTTAGTTGTATCTTTCATGAAACTGTAGCTTTACATCTCTTGTTGCAATATGTAAGCTTGTTTACTTTCGATATGAAAATATGTAACTTAGTAAAATACAAGGTTTCCATTTGATTCTTATCTTTATATTTTTCTTGTACATTTTGAAATGTATTGTAATTCTATAAATTTTATTCTTGAAACACCATAGTAGAAGCTAAATGCTTAAAGTAACTCTATTTCTAAAGCTTTTCAAAAAAAATAGTTTTACACCTATTCTCATAAAACATGTACTTTGGAAATTGAGGAATTTTTTTTTTACTTGGATGAATCTTCTTTACATCTAAACATGTGTATTACCATCATTTTGGCGGCTGCAAATTTTCATTTCTAAGCACAACATGGTTATCCAAGCTTTAAAATCTTGAAATTGTTGAACCCGCACTTCTGAAAAATTGTTTTGCCTGTAAAGTGTATTGTTGGTAATGCATTTCAATTCTGAAAATATATGTAGAAAGCATGTATTCCTTCGAGATGTCTATAATTCTTGATCTGAATATTATGTTTTTATCTGTATTTACAAACTGTTGGAAAGCATGATAATGGCTATATTTTTTTTCTCCATTTACACATTCTGAAATACATGTTGAAAACACACATGTGCCTTGACAAACACCACAAATCTAGAATGATATCTTCTTTTATTTCTTCAATATTAAATTCATTCACATTCAATGTTGAAAATATAATGAGGCAAATTAGTAATCCAGGACCTCTAACCACACCTTTATTTTCTTCTTTAGGTGTTCTAGAGTGACAACTGAATCAAAAGTTGAGTAAGAGCTTGGAAGGAAGAATTATTTTCCTCTAGGAAATGACGCAATTCCTTTCCCTCCTTCCGTTCCAGCTTTACCTTTACATGCATCCATTACTTTTCATCCATATCCCATGGCTTGTATGGGAATTATAAATATACAATTGTCTTATGCAATGAGTTGTATGGTGTTTCCTTTACATTGTTATTCAATTTACACAACTAAATGAACAACTGAAAACTCAATTTACTAATACAACTACATATAATCATAAGGAATTAAAAACAATTATTTGTACCTTTATTTGATCACCTAGAATGAAAGAATTGACAACTCTGATACAATTGTACTTTCCTTTGACACTTCAAATCAAAACTTTAATCCTTTTTGTACCAGTTTATTCCAACATGTTAATTTCAAATATATGATGCTCTTCCCATCTCCATCAAAACCCTCTACTAGTCTCTTATGGCTAGTGCATGATCTTAGTGAAGACGATAGCTTGAATGGCCTCCTATACAGGGAAAAGACACCTTGGAATTTGATTCCCAAGTTTTCATTTCTTGTGGCTTATTGAATCATTCCTTAAAAAGTGAGTAAATAAAATAAAAGTGTACACCCTTCTAATGATGACCAAAAATTGTCAACATATTTGGCAACTTTGTTGAACTGATTGCTTGCTAAGAAGCAAGACCCATTGATCTGATCTTTTCTAGCAATGAAAGAAATCTAAAACCTTAACTCAAAGTTTCGCTTGACGAAGCATATTGAAGGATGAAAAGCATTGATAAAGATGATAAAATCCTCCACAAAAAAATCAAAAATACAACTACAACTTGTCAAAAAATAAACTTGGAGAAAAGAGAAACTCCTACAAAGATAGCCAACTAAAATGAAGCCACCTAATGAAAAAAAAAGGTAGATATATGTGTATAAAAAATTTAAAGGTAAACATGGAAACTGTGTACAATGTCAACTTATCTTTTTGGAAACAATGCTTTAGATGAATCTTTTTGAATGGGATCATAATATAGTCATTATCCATCCTTGAAAGATGGATGGAATTATAAGGTTTGATGTTGAAAATCATATAATTTCTAGTATAGGAGGAATCAAATTTTATTTGAGTACCTAGATTTTATCTATCCTCATCCCTTAACCACTAAATCACCTTCATTAAAAATCCTTATTGAATATTTCTTATCAAAAGTTGTTGTTTACTTGTGCTTGATTCATCTCCATGACCTTAATTGCTTGATTTATAACCTCCTAAAATTCCATGAATTGAGCATACCTCACCTCCATTCGTTCATTTTCCAGCAATTCTAATTTTTGCATTAGATCCGGGTTAGAAGCTCAAGTGAAATAGGAAGCTTGGCTTCAAGAGCATAAACAATCTCAAATGATGAGTTAAACATAGAACTCTTTTAAGTGATTTTATCATCCCATAGGTCTGACTTACAATTTTTATGACAAGTCCTTTGATTCTCATCAAAAGTCCTAATTTTCGTAAAATATTCTTGTTATTCGATCCAATAAGGCCCTTTCTTTATCGATAATAATTAGAAGTATCAAGGAAAATATTGATTTTGATAGCCCATAAAACACTCTTTCCACCAATAAAAGATTTAGCATTATCTAAAATGATGGTTGAAGGAACACCAAACTTGGTTATTAATCCTTCATAGAAGTCCAAGATACTTGTTTCATTTTCTTCCTTCAAAGCCACCACTTTATTCCACCATGTAAAGTAATCAGTTCTGGTGAGGATTCATCTATGCCCCAAGCTTGAAGGAGGAATAATGAGGCCTATAAAGTCAAAACCACATTGAAAAAAGGTTGGTGCAATTGAAAATTGGCTACGAGGGCTACAAGTATTTCTTTACCCGTAAAAATGTAAAATTTTGTGACTTCTTACTTTGAAGCATCAAAGTCATGTATTTATTCTTAGCCAATAACATCCTTCTTTCAATATCCTAAGGGATGAAGTTTTACTGAATAATTCCCTCTACTTTTTCCATCATGGAATTATTCAAGTATTCTTTCAACTTGAGTTAGATCAATACATCTCAAAAGTACACCATTGATGTATTTTTGAATAAAATTCCATTAACCAACAAGAAAGGAATTGATTGCAATATGAAATATATTATCTTTTAGTTTTTAAGTTTGGTGGATAATATCAAGCTAAAGGTAGATAATCATGTCTGAAAACCAACTTGAAGGCTATTGATTTTGTGCTTCTTCAAGCTCATCTTACACCAATATGATAAGCTCTTTTCTCTCTTGCAAGTCTTGAGCCAAGTGTTCATACAAACTATTTCCTCTAATCATCTTTGTCACTTTGATGTTGATGTGATATTTGATAACTTTTTATCCAACATGCTATTTTTTTCACTTATGTCCTTGTTTAACACAAATTCTTTAATACTTGGGTGAACATTAACCATTAAATGAACTCGAGTTTTAGAGAGTAAATGCCTAATTTTTTTTTGGGATATTGTAATTGAAATAATGTGCTTCTCAACAAATTTATACTCATTTTATACTCCATCAATATTTTAGTGAGAAATGTTATTGGATGCTCTAATCCATATTTATTATGTTCGATTAGCATTCCCAGCATTGCATCAATGTTAGCATACACATACAACATGAAATATTTTTTAAAATCAATATTTATGAGTGTAGGAGCTGAAGCAATAGCTTTCTTGATAGCTTCAAAAAATTTACCCCTTCCTTTTTCAACATAAAATTCTCATTTTTCTTCACCGTGTTGATCATGGCCTTGATAATGAAGCAAAATAGGCAATATACCTTCTTATGAAAGTGATTTTCCAAAGACTACTTTCCAATGCCTTTCTATGATTGGGACATGATAATGCGAGAATGGAAGTTATAATTTCCAAATTAATTCACATGCCTCATTTTCAAATGAAATGACCAAGAAGATTATGCTCATGAAAAAAATAGAATTTTTTTGGATTGAAAGTAACACTCCATATTCTCTACACATTTTAAACACTTCTTTGATATGAGATAAATGATCACTTGCAAGGTTTGAAAACAAAATTATATCATCAAAATAAAAAATAATAAACTTGTTAATAATATCTTTGAATGTCATGTCCATGGCTCTTTGAATTGTTGCACCCGCATTAGACAATCCAAATGAAATTCTCTATATGCAGAAGTTTCCTACTTAGTAGTGAATATTTTTGAACTCATCTTCTTCATAGACAAGTATTTAGTTATAACCACTATACCCATCAAAAAAATAATATCATTATAAATCAGCAATGAACTGAAGTATTGTTGCATCAATGGCAGGGATACTTGATTCTTAAGTGAAACCTTGTTTAAATGATGAAAATCAACACATAGTCTGATTTCACAAATATTTTTCCTTACCAACACAAGTTTAGCTACCCAAGTGGAATTATTGATGGGAAATATGATGGATGACTCAATATTTTTTCAAGATATTTTCTCATCGGTGGTTCTAAATTTTGGTTGATTGGCCTTCATTTTTTTCATACCAATTTGCATCATCTTCTAACTCAATCATGTGTTGAGATAGTAAGGGATCAAACCCCCTTAAATCATTGTACTTCCGTAAAAACACATTAACATATTCTCTACATAACTCAATGAATGATTATTTATTAGATGTTGAACATACCTTGTGGCCAAGATTGAGGTTTTCTCCATCAAGAATGGTAACACTTTCATGTTGATCTATACTTGTATTAAGAACAAATCTCTCTTATTTCATTTCTTCATTCTTTCTAAAGATGGTTTCAAAATATATAAGGCCTTTAGATATATTTTTATATTAAGTTGCATAATTTGATCTTCATACCTGTGTTAAAACTTTCCATGATTTTGTGATTAAATTTTAGCCTCTTCCTCTAAAACTTACATATGTGAGTTATCTAGAATGAATGGTGTTAGTATAACACTTAAAGAAGCTGAAACTAGTCTTGTTTTATATCTACATGTATTTCCAGCTAAGATCTAATGTTTTTAATTATATCATCATGCTTGTTTATATCTTTAGGAATAGTTTAAATGTTGAAAAAAGGAAATATTCAATCATTTCCTAAACTCTATGTCTGTAAGTCCTCATTAATGGATTTTTACAAGAATTAGAACCTCTTACCTTATCTAAACTAGCTCATTTTCACCATAAACCTATAGGTTTCTAATTCCTTTCTTTCTTTATAATTCTCGAGTCTAGGACATGATTTTTAACCATATTCGAGATACATTGTTAGAACATCCAAACTATAACTTAACTAAAAGATACCTCTCATTGGTGGGTAAAATCACCACTAAACTACTTAAGTGAACCATGTTGATTTTTAAAGCCATCAAAAATAATTTCCATAATCCATAATCTAGTTGTTTTCCCTTTTCAATGTCGGGAATTTTATCATTATCGTCATGAATATAGTAAATACTAAGGCCCTATTCTTGATAAAGCTATAATGGTCATGCACATAAATTTTTTAGTTCTTTCATCCTTAAACAAATCAAGAATACCTTCTAATACATGAATAGTTTCATATTCAATTCTATCTAGCTACTCATTATTGATAGCATAATTTACATTTACATCACCATGTGTATGAGGTTGAATGTGAAAATTTGAAATGACTCATAATTGATTGTAAATTTACTTCCATACTTGGTTCTAATAACCATATAAGACCAATCAACCAAAACATAACCTCGAATTTTGGATGTAAAGTCTCTTAAAAGGCACATATAAAAATAACATGGCAAATCTACTAGCATGACATCCTGAAAATTATTTACACTTGGGTAATAATGCAAGTGAGTTTCAAATTATTGATCATTCATATTGTCTTAGATGTTGAACAATCAAGATGAAAAACACCTTTGGAACTTAATAATACTTCACTTGTAACTTCTCCATAGCTAATTTCAGCATAACTATGTTTCTTACTCAACTTGTTTCACTATTACGTGAGTGAAGGTAGAAGATAGAGTGCACGTGTTTTGATTTCCCAATGAAATGCTAATTGTGAGAACTTAATTTTTGCTAGGATGAACTGCCTACAAATAGAAACAAGACCACATAATAAATATTAAACAATATATGTTAGTGGACTTCCTAGTGTATGCTAGATCAGGAAGTGTGATACTTCCTAGATGGTTATCAATCCACTGTTTAAAATAACTTAATGCAAGAAATAATATGAACCAATAATGTCATATTGTATTTGATATGATTTATGTATCTCATTCAAGTACAATAAACAAATATAATCTAATAGGCTAGGTTATGATCATATCTAGAAGTTTGACGGTCGGGGTTAAGCTTTACGTCATTTGGGTTGTTTGGGTGAAAGGTATAAGGTTTTTGTTATAGGAAACTTTTATAGACACAAAACCAACGTCGGTATGGTATGAGCGATGCCGTTTGAGGAAAGCTGGAGATGGTTTAGGTTATCCAATGTTGGTATGGTTATGCTTACGAATACTTAGTGAATATGGGTTTTGGTGATTCTCTGAGATTGCCCAGAGAATGAATAGGTAATGGGGAGGTAAATGGCAATGTTAGGGATAGTCAGAGGTGTCTGGGGTCAACTATGGGGGGTTAAAAATTTGTAGGTGATTGGGTGGAAGGATTTTCAAGTGGGTGAGAGATGATGGGATGTAAGGGAGACTAAAACCCTCAAACAAACATGAAAAAACTAATCTAAATAAATATGGGAAGGTGCAGATCTAAAGGTACTTACTAGTGTTTGTAGACTTGGTTGTTGGATGGAGGTGATGGTTAATCCATGTAATCGGTGGTCGATATTGTTCTTTATGTTTCCTAGAATGTTTCCTTCAATGCTTGTCTTTCAAATTAGTGTTTGGTTGCTTTGGTTCGGGGGTGTTTTGATGTGCAAGAGTGCTCTGGTGCATGTTTACATGCATATCTCTCTTCTCCAAAACTTGAATAATTCTTCCAACCTCTCAAAAAAGGTTACCAAAATGAATATATGGTAATTGACAACGGTTTAGGGTGATCGATGTCATTTTAGGGTTGGTGACGTCAATTCGGTAGGAAATCCTAGGTTTACTAAAAATGACAGATCTTGACAATCTTTTTGTCCAACTCTGTCTATTCTCCCGGATCAAAATAGAATGTTACACTTAGATAAGTGGGAATGTGGTTAGAGGAAGAATAGGTATGTGATTTTAGGGTTTAAAAAGTCTTAGTTAATTAAGGTAGGTAGGACTAAGTATTAGTTAGTTATGGTGAGTGAATATTGAGTCCTAGTAAAAGGGAAATATGCTAAGAATAGGTTTGTGATGAGGTGTCTAGGTGAGGTGGAAATTAGTTTAATTAAGGTAATTAAATAATGAATATTGTGAGCATGGGTATTAATTTAATTTGGTTAATTAAATTAATATACATGTGGGTAAAGGGGGAAGTGTGACCTAAATTTGGTGTCTACATTTTTCCCCTTTTTGTCGTGTAGCTTATATTAGTAAGTGATGTTGACAAAAACAAGAAGTGGTTGCCCCATGTGTGGGTGAAGGTGATCCCCCTCAAACCAGGCACTGATGAGGTGTAATACAGAATTGGTGAGTGGTTTGATAAATGTGTAGTTGGTGGAAGTGAAGGTAGGTGGGGAAGGGTAGTGGTCAACTCGGGTAATAGGTAATAGGCTAGGGTCCCAAAATCGGGTAATGGGTAATGAAAATCAAACACGCTTATAGATTGAAACATGGTAGTAGGTTTAAGAGCTTGAAAAATCTACATCTTCTAAGGTTGATAGGTTTACTCAAACAAGGGTGAAGTGATTTAGGGATCCAAAGTATAGGATATGGTCCGGAAACACAACGTAGGTCGGTATGTTACGAGTACACCCAAGGTTTGGGTTGGGATAAACTACACGACGAAGGCAAGGTATGGTGGTTAGGCTAAAAAAAAATACGTAACAACATCTCAAGGTATAGTGATTACATAAGGTCAATGGTCACATTAAGTAGGTCAAGTTCAAGAAAATAGGCCAGGGCACGTGGTAAGGGTGAGGTATAGGTAAAATAACAAATCCCAACATCAACGAAGGAAATGTAGGGGTAGTTTGGGTTTATAGGTATGGTTCAATAGGTGTCTGGAATGATAAAGGTGTGTGAACATGAATGGTTGTAGGTGAAAAGGAAGCTTAGCAAGGAAAAATAGCTTTTATGGTGACCGATGTTGGTTATAGCGTGACTAACATCGGTAGGCTAGGGAAAAAATTTGACTAACATCAGTCAGTCGATTTGGGTTTATAAAATAAAAATTCCATATTTTATGAAATCATTGTTGTGTTGTGACTTTTGAGAAAATGACAGAGTCAATTTGACCTTTTTGCACCTTTCTGAGAGAGAAGGACAAGGCATTGTAGGTGAGCCGAGGTGGAGATTACGAGTTGGTGAGAGGAGCTAGTAGACGGGTCCACGAGAGTGGTGTGATTGATTTGATTGGTTAGAGGTGAGGAGTGGATTTTGGCATGGTAGAGGCGGGAGAGGGTTTGGGTGGGCCACCGGTGTAATGGCTAGACATCTTGCCACATTGATAGAACCGAGACGAGGTAAGATTCGATCTAATTCTACTCTTGTTAGTTGAAATAGTTTATAGAAATTGGTTTAGGTAGAAATGGTTTTGGGTAGGAATTAAATTTGAATTTGGAAGTAAAAGTGATGAAATAGTAAGGAAAGAAGTCCAATTTGGGTTAAATAGGGGCGGGGAGGATGGTAAGGGATATTGGGAAGGATAAGGTAGGTATTTAGGTTGGTATGGTTAAATTTTGAGAAATGGGGATGGTTTTGCGGGTTTGGTCGGTACAATAGTGACTAACGTCGGTTAAGGTGGCCGGCGTCGGTCAACCATAGCTTGATATCGGTCGAATACTAGGTGACCAATGCTAGTCATGATTGACTGATTCCATCCTTACCGAGGACAGATATTGGTTTGATTTTGAGAAAAATAGATCAAGAAAGGGTTATGGTGGGAGGGAAAGATAGTCATTGAGGTATAAATGTAAGTGTGTTGAGAATAGGTAGGGTAAAAGGTATATATGCTACGATTCGAGGTGTGTAAAAGGTTGATGGTAGAAAGGGGTAGGTCATTATGGTTGTGGGAAATAAATAATAAGAATTTTAGAAATAGGTTAATTAGGTAAGCTATATGTTAACTATGGTCAATATTTAATAATGGTGTGGCTTGTTGGGTGTAGGATAGGGACTAGTTGCGGATGAGAGATAGAGTACCACATTTGCTATTAGCGGTCAAGGAGCGTGACGGTAGAGTGGTGTCACATTATAGATGTCATCCTTATTGGGTTCGAGACGATAGATGTATATAGTTCGAGCTGAGTTTGATGGCCACACTCATCGACGATGGGATTCAATGACTAAACTATTTCATCTACCGATTTGGTGAGATCACGGTCACCCTATAGGACATGTACAAGATCTTGCAGCTTACCAATAATGGGGATGAAATTTTATTGTATTTCTTTAGAGGCATCATAGGAGCTGATGTTGATGTTGTTTGGATAGGGTGTGATAGAGATGAGGCTCCATAGTGTGAACTTGAGATATGGATATTTGTACGTGGACCATCCTAAGGAGATGAGGTTAGTGTTCTTGATCATGGAAGTAGTGTGTTGTTTTGCTTGCGCGATCACGAGAGAGGGGTTCGAGATTCCCACGAGAGCCGATGGGGGTTCTCCATGATGTGATGGAGGATAAGACTCATTTTCTTGGGCACCAACATTCATAGTGTGACTATACAGAATTTGTGGGCCTACGAGAGGTTCTGAGAGGATCGGTTTGTGCTGCACATTTCTTCTCCTTTGCTGATCATATGGGCACATTGTATGTGTGCATCCAATTTGTATTCCCTGACTAGATGCATTTGATGTGGGCTTGGTTCGAGTTGGATACAGGCATTGGGTGCCTATTTTTGGAGAGTGTAGGGCTGCCATTGATACTCATAATGTATTGTATTATAGGCGGGTGATGGAGGGGTTATCACGGTGTGGACATCATTTGGAGGTCGTATGTTGTCTTCCCTTTATATAGGAAGATGGAAGTGGAGTTTGGACGAGTTATAGATATTGAAGTTGATAGAAGGAATTGTGCTAGTGAGAAAAAGATGATACCTATTGACAAGGTGAATCGGCTTGATTTGGGCTGCCCTAGAATGTACAACCACCATTCCCTCGGTACATGCAGCGAGATGACGTGGAAATTCCTATGCCTCTATGATAGCCAAAGTGTCGACCAAGTAGGAGGAGTAGTTAGTGGACCAAAGGATTGATGATGTCATAGTTATAGATAGATATATGTAGTGGTGGGCAGTCTAGCTACAAGCAGCACCACCTAGGCTAGGGTAGCCAGACTTGGCTACCCTTATAGTTCATAGGGATACTTTGTAGGAGAAGGTTACCACTTTACAAGCCCAGATCATAGTATTACAAGGGAAGTTTTGGGGTCTAAGAATTAAGTTTCCAAATTAAAGGCATATGGGGATGGCTTTAC
The DNA here is from genome assembly GCA_018340775.1 of Taxus wallichiana var. yunnanensis. Taxonomy (NCBI): domain Eukaryota; kingdom Viridiplantae; phylum Streptophyta; class Pinopsida; order Cupressales; family Taxaceae; genus Taxus; species Taxus wallichiana. The sequence goes on from CM031237.1 coordinate 219,051,111, forward strand.
GAGCCCAAATTATATAGTGTTAGGCACCCACATAGGGTGGAGATGGAGACAGGGGATAGGTGGCCACCCCTATAGGTGCAAGTAGTAGAGTTTACATGGCAGTTGGCCATTTCACAGCACAAATTGTTACCTTAAAACCCTAGGTCACAACACATGCAACACCTTAGGCTCAAGGGAAGGGTCCCATGGTACATACAGTGCCAATGGGACGAGGATCCATTGTACAAAGAGGAGGATATGGTTCACAAGTCTAGGGTTTATAGCCACTAGTAGTAGAGCGGGGTTCACGAGGTTTCGCGAGACCCATGGCACAATGTTATTTCACCTTATTGTTAGATTTTTCTTTGAATATTGGCCAAGCAGATAGGGTAATGGGAATAAGAGTAATACCTATTGGAATGTTGGTTGATAGCTTGTTGCACACGTATTACTTCGAATCCATAGGCTGATCGTGAGAGATTACTTTTGGCTAGGAGGAACTCCCTGTAATGGAAAGCAAGACCACTAGAAAGAGTTAAACAATATATGTAGTGGACGGCCTAGCGTGTGCTAGATCTGGGAGGTGTGATACTTCCTAGAGCTGTCAATCCACTGTTTAAAACAATTTAATGCTGGTAATAAAGTAAATCCTATTGTAATTGAAATGATTTAGGTATCTCATTAAAAACACAATAAGAAAGATCTAATCTAACAGGCTAGGTTAAAATAAGATCCGAAGGTCAAGTAGTTGGTTCTTGTTCTTTGTAGGTCTGATAGAGGTCTCAGGCAGATCACAGGTGATTAAGGGTGATGGAAGAATAGGTGGGTAGCTCACTTCTCTAGGCTATATTAGTAAATACAGAGATCGATGCCGGTTAAGGGTGATTGACGCTAGTTAGGAGAAGCGGAGTGCTAGTCACTTTACATGAAAAACTAGGAATGCAACGGAATGAGCCTTGGATCTCCCTTATGATTGTAAAAAGTACTAGGCTAGTCAAAATGAGGTATTAAGTTGTTTTAATGGGATTTGGCGAGGTTTTAATGGGGATCTAGAAGGGTGAGTATTAAAGGAGGTCAATGGGTGGCTAGAAGAACAAAGGATGAATATACAATAATTAAATGAATGAACCAGAGGAGTAAACTATTATACTTACTTGAAATCTAGTTCTGGGTGCCTGTGAGTGATGAATGAAGGTGCTGGTAAGAGGTTGAATGCTATTGAGGATCACCGAATGTTGGAAATCTCCTACATGGGCTGCATGTGTATTTTTTTTTACCTAGTTGGATCGAATCTTGTCTTGGGTGGTTCTTGGATGAATGCTCGATGTGCATGCCAAAGAAAATTGTTGATCTCCTTCCTTGCATGCGTGTTCTCGTAAAAAATTGTTCTCAAAAAGATGTCTTATCTCTCAAGAATCTGCCAATCTTTTGCACACCTAAAAATAATGTTATTTTGGGGGTTAAAAGGTGACCAACGATTGTTCCGACTTAACCGCATCGGTTAGGGTGGGATTTCCTAGGTTTACTAAACTAGAAAGATCCCCTTGATTTTATGGGATCTTGTGTCTTTAACCCATGGATTAGACTAGAAGCTTCTTGTAAGTACATGTGAATGTGGTTAGAGGGAATGTAGGCATTGATTTTTAGGGTTTGGCTAAGACTTAGTTATGGAAAATTACTAAGAATAGGTCTTAGGGTGAGGTGGGTTGATGAAGTGTCTAGGTGAGGTGGATGTGTGGGCATTATCTAAATTAAGATAGTTAAATAATAAATATGGTGAGAATAATGAATTAATTTAATTAAATTAATATTAGTGGGGTGAATGGGGCCATGGTTAAGTGAATGTGATGAAGGTATTTATTTTTTAAGGGACCAAAGGGGAGTGTGACCTAATTTTAATGTCTACATTTTGCCCCTTTTTTGCGTAGCTTGTATTGGTAAGTGACGCTAACAAATATAAGATCTGGTTTCCCCATGTGTGGGTGAAGGTGATCCCACGAAACCAAGAATTGTGAGGAAGAAGGAAGAATCAGTGAGTGGTTTGATAAAAAGGTGAATGTGAGAAAGGGAAAGATGGGGAATGGGGAAAAAGGAAAAAGGTCTACTCGGGAAATCTAGGTAATGGGTCAGGGTCAAAGATACTAACAGTCAAATGCACACACATGTATAAACCGAGAATGCTCTTTGGGTTGAAGAGTAGGAAAACTCTACATCATCTAAGATTGATAGGTTTATCCAAACAAGGTTGAGGTGATTCTTGTATCCAAGGTATAGGATATGGTCAAGAAAAATGACATAGGTTAGGTGCATGAATGTTTAGGTATGTTCCAAAGTACACTAAAGGTTGGATCGGGATAAATGGTCGTAGCAAGAGCGCAAGGTAAGGTCATTAGGTCAATTAACATAGGTAATAGTTACTGTAAAAAGTATAGCAAACACATGAGGTCAAAGGTCACTAGCGATGGTCTAGGTTAAAATATCTAATTCACGGCATGGGTAAGGCCGAGGTATGGGTAAAATAACTAGTCCCAAAAGGAGGACTAGGTTAAGTCATGTAAATGATGAGGTCATGGGGTGAGGTAAATGGTTTGGGTAAAGGTTGGGTGTGGAAAAATGAGTGATGGGTAGGGTAATAGGGTAAAATTTAGGGCAAGGTGCAAGAGAGGGTGATTTATGCTAGTCAAGGGTAACCGTCGCCAGTAGAGTGGAACCGATCACGGTAAGGTAGGGCATGTGACCGATGTAGGTGAAGGTAAAACTTGCGTTGGTTAGGTTGGGTTTGTTATAAAAAAATCATGTGTTTTTGTTATTCATTTTTCATTTAGCAAATTGAGAAAACGACAAAGGAGAGACAAAAAAAGGGAAAAGTGTCAGGACAGAATGGAGTGGTGAGTTGGCGATCTGAGCAGTGGGTGATTGGTTGTAGAGAGGCGGGTCCACAAGATTGGTGGGCATGATTAGATTGTTTGGACTTGCGGGTAGAGATTTGGTGATGGCAGAGGCTAGAGAGGTTTTGGGTAGGCCATCGGTGCAACAGTTAGATGTGCCACCATGAAAAAGATAGCATGATGAGGTAAGCATCCAACTCTTTTTGTATTTTGTTAGATAGATTAGGTGATTTGTAAATTGGTTTTGGTTATTTTTTTTGTATATGAGACCGGCTTTGTGGCGATGACATTTTATCCAAAGATTTGACCTACGTGCTGATGATTTTCTTGAGATAGACATGATGGGATATCCCTGTATATTGTATTGAGACACACATATTTATTTATATGATGAGATGGATGAGATTCTTGATTTTGTTGGTGTTTTATGAGACTTTTAATTTTTGTTGTGATATGGAGTCAGGTTGGTTGTAGGCATGGATCGAGTTAGGTTTGGTTTAGGCATGGATCGAGTCAGGTTGGTTTAGGCATGGATCAAGTCAGGTCTTAGGCATGGTTGAGTCAAGTTGGTTTAGGCATGGATCAATTTAGGTTGGTTTAGGCATGGATCGATTCAGGTTTGTTTAGGCATGGTGGAGTCAAGTTTGTTTAGGCATGGTTGAGTTGAAATTGGTTGAAGTTGTGATTCATTAATTTATATAATGAATGATAATATGGGCTATTTTTAAGATGCTTTATAATATATGGATGATGATGGTAGTCATAATAAATGTATGTTATGGTGATGATAAAAATGTTAAGCAACTTGTTATTTGTTTGGTTTAATTTCCAAGTTTTAGATATAAAAAGGAAACTAAGTAGGGTAGAATGTAATTTGAGGAAAATGAACGATGAATTGGTTAGGGTAGAGAGTGGCCGAGCTAACCGCTAAGGGGCCCCATGCCCTCGAGTGCTTTGCCTACATAGTCTCGGTGAAAAAGGACCTCAGGGCTGATATAGTTCTCCCATGAGCTAGGAAGAATATGAGGAGGTAGGAAAATGAGTTGGTAGGTTTTAGGTATGATTTGAGTTTAGTTTTGTTAGGTGTGGGTGGGTTATAGTAAAATTGGTATAGAGGATGTCTATTGTGGAAAAAGAAGAAAATTACCCCAACAGTAAGCATCGAGGACCAAGTTGAATGTATAAGGTAATCAAAACGTAAATAAAAATGGTTAAAATATAAGAGAGGTAAATAAAGCCACCTAATTGATTAGGATTAGAATGAGTAGGTCATACCTTGGAGAAGGTGATGAATGTAAGACCCTAAAGACATTGTATGATTGATGGTTTTAAAGGTGAAAAGTGGTCACATGATCACCAAATGTCATGGTTCCAAGAGGTCCCTTGAGGTGATAGGAAATGGGAGTGGGAATGGTGAGAAGTGTGAAAGGTGGTTAATTTTTATATGGGATGAGGTAGCATGCTCTTTAGGCAAGAGATCCGAGGTCACAATGGGTAAGTCCATGACTAAAAGTTTTTGGTTTTGAATTGTATTTGAGATAGATTGAATGACGCAGGGAAGTCTATATGGGATGAGGAAATGAACTCCTTGATGTCTTCATGAAGTTGATTGATGGGAGAAGCTTCAAATTCTCTTGTTTTTTTTTTTTTTAAAGGGATTTATATAGTTGTCCTTCGAGCGAGTAGTCTATTTATAGTAGCGATTGCAGAGAGGAAGATATCCTTTTGAGGGAGTCATATTTTTATTAGAAGTTTGACTTAAGGATTTGGGTCCCACGTGGGGCTTTGAAGTCATGGAAAAGACCAAGGTGAGGAAAAGGATTCTTGTTCAAAAAGGAAGCTAAAGGACCATGGGATCTCATCTAAAGGTAGATGAAAAGTATCCATGAGAATCATGCTATTTGTAGCACCTTGGTACACATATTCAACAGAAGATAACAAGTGACGGGTGCTCATGCGATTCTTTTTTTAATTATTGGTGAGGTGTATGAAGTGGATAGCGCTTAAGGACAAGCATGAAAAGAGGTAAAAGGTGAGGTAGGACTATGGGTCAATAGTAGAACGGTCGAAGATGCACGAGGCATTAAGGGCTCAAGTTCGGGTTTACTATCAAGTAAAGCTAAATGATAGGCACACGATCCATAAGTATGGGTCATGATGTATGGTCCAAGCTAATTAGAAGCAAATTTACCTTGTTTACGTTTTTACGCTTTGGTTACATGTTGGTTTTCTTTCAGACAAGGTCACCAACTTGGAAGGTTTGTTCATGGAGATGTTTATTGTAGGCACGTTTGATACATTTTTGTAAACTTGAAGGTGATCAAGAGCGTTAAGACGACATTCGTCTAATAACTCAACTTGTGCTAAAAATTCTTGATGAAAGTCATCATCGTTGATCATGTCATGGAGAGAAATGTGGCGTGAGGGAATCTAGACTACAAGAGGTAGAAGCAGGTCTACTGTCCGTAGACCAGAGAAAATGGTGTGGTAGTAGTGGAAGTGAGGATACTAGTGCGGTATGCCCATAGGGCAAAAGGAATGTGCGTATGTCACTCCTTCCCAATATCGTTAACCACTTTCATGAGATTTTTTAGGGTTTTATTAGTGGATTTGGCTTGGTAATTGGTTTGTGGGTAATAAGGTGACGAAACTTAGTTGAATGTTGAAGGTGTCACAAAGTTTTTGTAATGTTTTTTTAATAGTTTTCCATTATCAACGATGAGATGATGAGGAACACCGAGTGAAAAATGATGTGATGATTGATGAACTCACATAGTTTCTCACTTTCGTATAGATGAGTGGTATGTCATCAACCCATTTTGTGTAGTATTCTATAGCGGTAATGATCCATTGATGTCGTTGGGAAGAATGGGAGTTAATCTCTCTAATAAGATCCAAACCCCATTGAGAAAAGGGCTAAAGGTCATGGGTGACCTGTAAAGGCATGAATAGGTAGCAAAAGGTCCCCTAAGGGTGATGAATGTGGTTTTGTGTTAATCTTCTGGGGAAAGCAAGATTTGGTTATAACCCGAGAAGCCATCCGTGAGTGATAGCATCTCATGACCAGTGGTAAGGTCAACCAGGTTGGTCAATACCGGTAGAGAGAAGTCATCCATTGGGAAGGCAAGGTTGAGGTCACGAAGTCCATGCAAATACGGAGTCCCCACATGTCGCCTTAGTGATAGGGACAATGTTAGAGATCCAATGAGGATAATCAATGGGTAATATGAAGGAAACAGATAGAAGATGCTGAAGTTCTTCTTTGACGAGAAGGGAAATGCAAGGGTGCATTTTCCTCAGTTTTTGTTTGATGGGTTTTGCATATCGGGAACAATTATGATATTGTGGACCTGTTGACGATAAACTTTTCCTCCGTAATTTCTATTTCATTAATGTATGTATTAGGAATAGGATGTTTTTAAGTATAATTAGTAGTAGTGTCTCGATAGAAAATAATGGCGCTTGTCTTGTACGACACCACCAATAATGTATAAATACAAGTAATAGTCAAAAGTACAATAGGAATGTTGTGGTAAAAAGTAAATATTTGTCGTAAGTGGTCCGGTAATGTTAAAAATTTTAATTTGGGGTAAGTATAGAAGTAGGGTCTACATGATTAGGAATTAGAACTATTATATTGGTAATAAGGACAAGGAGTGAGGTCATAAATATTTTGTGTATTTTATTTGTAAAAATTCTTAAAATGTGGAACCCGTGTGAAATGATAAGGTTTATCTTATCTTAAAAGATAAGCTTACATGTATAGATAAGAGTTAAGGTATGAAATATGATTCGTCAGAGTGGACTTCTTATCCTATCTTAGAGATAAGATGGATAAACCTGGAAGTTCTATAAATAGAGAGGCCACCCCCCTCATTTAGCATAGAAGGAAGTAGTGAGAAATATTGTATGAGTAAGTGTGTAAAGGAAGCCATCATTTTGAAGGTGTGTTAAAGAATCCATTAAGAGGTGTAATTGTGAAGTTTCTCCGATAGTATTGGTGGAAGGTAAGTGAAGTCGGTAACACTTGAAGTACCTCATGGGTGAAATTATAACAATTTCATGTTAATATTATAATTTACTCGATATTTCAGATTTCTCATCATTCCTTCTTACCGTAGTCTATGGTATTCTTGTGTTATGTTTGTTGTTGTGTTTCAGATTACATCCACCAAACTAAAAGTTGTGCATTAGTAAATAATCATAGCACTAGGAGTTTCCGTGAAGAATTATCATTGTGCCGAATTGGTGATGACATTTTGGTTCCATTGCCAGACCATTCCTCGTTGGTGGATTTTACGGAGAGATATTCCCACTTAGTCGAAAAAACATTTGGAGGGTAACCTTGTTTTTACTATGCATAGCAGCTTACCATGGTAAAGTCACTTTTGTCGTGAATAGTATTTATCGCAAGTAAAGTCACTTTTTACAAAGTGAATAGTATTTACCATAGTAACTTTAGTAAGGTCGTTATGTTTCTAGGTGGTACATGGGATGACAGATGGTGGGATTGTTCGTAAAATCCAAAACTAAAACCCTTCCATGCACATCCATACGAAGGTGTGGACAAAATGGTGATTGGTGAGAGACCTGGAAATCAGTGGAAAATGGGCGGGTTTGTGAGGGTGGTTCGGTGTGTAAGTGGTAGTATCAAGTCCCCATAGGTGAGACTAAAATACGGAGATGAGGACCATAAAGGAGGTTTTCTCCTATGTGGTGATCCTAACGAGGGTCTTTGGTGAATAATTCCATACTCTTGTGGAGTAATGAATGTGTTGACACTATATAAGCGATATTCTACCGAGACTAAGACATTGAAAAATTCCTTCCAAGGGATCGGTGGTTGGTATGTGGGTGCCGGAATGGATGATGTGTCGAGGTAGATGCAAAGGTGGATCTAACAAATTTGGAGGATGATGGTTCGGCCGTGGAGGTTGTGGTAGTGGTAGGAATGGAGGAGGTATGTGCGGTTGAGGTAGCAACTATACTAGTAAGTGGAGGTGTACGTGAAGCGGTAGTGGTCAAGGAGATAGACACCTTAATGGGTATGAGCACATCAGTAGAGCATGTTGTATATTTTAAAAAGTGATGGATCAGCTAGAATGGTATAGGTGTGTCCTTCATGCTCAAACTTTACAGTGATGGAAAGTGGAAGGAACGTAACCCATGACACGAATCCAGGTCTGCCAAACAACAGTTATATTGAAATTCCCTCTCAAGACATATAATATCTCTAGAATAGTGCGGGGCCCATGTGAATGTGGAGAATGACACTACCTAGTGTAGAGGTGATAGCGTCATTGAATGAATGCAACATAACAGATGTTTATGTATGTAATTATCGGGTATGTGTATTTAAGCAAATGCATGGGATGAAATGATGTTAATGTTAGTGCCCCATCAATCATTACACATCGTACATGTATATCATTGATGTGGACAAAGATGAAGAGAAATTGGGTCTGGGTCATTTGTTTGGTGTGGTGCGATCTCTTCCTCTAAGAAGCTAAGTGAGGCTACTTGGTGAGTAGTGTTATCCAAAATTCACCCCCGAGGTAATTTTGATAACATGCATAAAATTCTTTAGTCCCAAGCAATTATATTGATTTAGGGTGAAAGATCATGTTTCTAGGGTCCCCTCATATTTTCTAACTCCTGTCTGTAGAAGAGAACAAGTTACGAGGAAAGGTAAGAAAAATTGCAAAAACAGCGAGCTGGGCAGAAAAAATCATGAAAAATGGCTAAGTCCTATTCCTCGCAATAGTCGGGACAGTTGGGACAAAAGGGCACAAACCGGCCGAAAGGCCGCCAGGTGGTCTACGTAGCATTTGGGACATTTGGAACAAAGGGACGCTTGCACGAGGACACGAAAATCCAATCGGCCGGTAAAAAGTTGAAAAAATTGACTAACTGTTGAAACAGGCAGTCTGGGACATCTGGGCAAAAAGTACGCGAACCGGCCGGATCGGCCGAAATGAGTCAAGGCAGCCCGGAACAGTTGGGCCGAAGGTACGTGAAGTACGCGAACCAGCCGGATCGGTCGAAATGAGAACTTTTAGTCCTGGGGCGCGGGACAAAGTACGCTGAGCCGGCCAACAGGCGAATCGGGAAAATTTGTCCCAGACGGTCCAAAGCAAATGGGACATCTCGAGCCACAAGTCGCGAGCCAGCCGTTCGGTTGAAACAGGAACTTCAGCACTTTGGGCAAATGGGACAAAGGGACGCGCGGGCGCGAATGGCAGAAGGAGCCGAAAGCCAATCAGATCACGCCACGTGTCACCGGCAAAAAGGGGACATGGAAGCCCATTTCGGCGGTTCGGAAGGATTTGTCCCACGCATCATTTGGGAAAAATGGGACAAAGGGACACGTGGGGCGCAGAAGCCGAAGCGGCCAAGGAGAAGCGAAAAAGTCAACATTCGGTCCTATTACCTCAAACGGCCATAACTTTTGATCCAGAGCTCCGATTTTCACAAAATTGGACTTTCTCGGACGAAAGACGACGTCCTATACGCCCTCTATGTCCTCTTAATTTTAATGAGGGTAGATAATTTAAAATAAAAGAAACATATTCGCTCCATTCACCAATGCTCATTCCCACAAATGACAAAACGCTGCGCAGACCCAAAATAGCTGCCCGCACTCAAAAGGCCATAACTTTTGCATTTCTCAACGAAATCGCACAAAATTGGTACCATTGGAATCATGGATCCGAGCCCGATGTACAAAAATCAAGAAATTTGGGATTTGATCAGAAATTGATTGAGATTTTAAGAAAACGTGACCGGGTTTAGAACAGTGTTTTATTTGGTAGTTCGGGACTGCAATTAAGAGGCATGGTCATCATTCTTTCTCTGCAGCACATGGGACAGTATGGGGAGAATTTTGCAAGTAATGTATAACCATTTCACTCAATTTAATTCCTCTTACAGTGGTTGAAGGATAGATTTCTGGATTTCATTTTCTCTTCTCTTTTCCTTCTCATTTTTTTATAAATTGGAGTGTTGGGCTCATTGTAAAAAGGAGAGTTTTGGGTAAAAAGCTCTTTTAAATTTATTTGTGAAGCCAATGTGTTGTAGGCCCTTGTAGTGGACTCCTTGCATGGTGATCCAAGCCCTTATCTTGTAATAGATTGAACTGTGCATATTATGAAGCAATAAAACACCAAACTTGTGGATGTATCTCCCCTACTGTGTGTTTTCTTGCATTCTTCTTACCCCTTTGATCTTTCTATAAGAATATTGTGTCTATTTATTATGTTCTTGCAGGATTCATTATCATTGTGTATGCTTGGAATATTGTTGTGATGCATTTTGCTAGATTATGGTGAACCTGTCATCACCTCTTCTAGTGTGCACTTTGCCTCTCAGTATTTCACACATTTGGAGACTACTCTCCCACCCTCCTTTCTCGGTGTATCACCGCTTTAGTGTATGCTTTCATTTTATGCATTCTCTTTCCTGGTCCCTTGGAAATTTAGATTAGAACAGTTAGCTTATCTTGCATTAGAGTAGATTGTAGTGTAGTTTAGGAGCAAGAACCACTTTCTCTCGGAGGTCTATCTCAAGTAGCAAGTCCCACAACTTGGAGATAGTACCCATGTTATCCAATCACACTATGAGTTCTTGTATATCTCCGAGGGTGCCTGTGATTCGGTGATAACAAGTAGGGTGTGGTGTGGATAAAGGTGGCAATTTTGTGAGAGAGGATACATGATGGGATGTGATAATGGAGGCTACGAGTGTAGGCTCATTGGGAAAAACCTCAATAGATTGAAGAACCTCCATGAGAGCTTGACGATGGGATTTCTAGGTTTAGATGAGGTCATATAGGGACATTTTGAGGGAGATTGGTGTAATTGTTTGAGCATGGTGGGACATGTGACCCCATTAGAAATAGGGTATGTGGGTCCATGGATAGTGATCTTAGGTGTGGTTTAGATGGTATGTTGGGTATAGGATTGGTTGGTGGGTGAGTTGCCTTTTCCTTACCTTTATCCTTCCTGAGCATGGGTAGTAACATGGATCATGTTGATCCGAGGAGTTAGCAAATGGAGAAGGTGTAGGGTGAGTCATATAACGACATGACGGAAAAAAAAAAAATGTACCGGGCGTAAAAATCCTTGTGAAGTGAGTAGGCACATTGAAATTTAAGTAATGGTGTAGCAAGTTCTCTTATGCAAACCATTTTAATTTCAAATGTTGGAGGTGGATCTAGGAGCCACATTGGGGTGGAGGTCATTGTTGTTGAGTGGGCGATGAGGGAAGGAATGTGGGAATGGGTGTTTTTGAAGTAGGGTCCTCATCAAGAAGGTCATCATCATTGTAAAAGTTGGCTTCCTGGAGGACACAACTGGATAAGGATGATTTTCAAAGCCTTCTAGTTCTCCACATCATGCCCTGGCACACAATGGTAGGCACAAATTTTAATGTCATCAAACCATTTTGGCTTGGGTTTGAGGGGGTCATAAGGTCTAAGTGGTAGTAATGTGATAACAAAATTCTCAAGGAGGTTGGTTAATATTTTGGCATAGGACCTCGCTAGTGGATCACAATGGGAAGTGAAAGTGGGTTTCGGTGTAGGTGTGGCTGATTGTTGAGGAACTATTCTTGCAGGAGGGGGAGTGGGTTGAGCCATGGTTTTGGGTGCTTTGGAGTGGTCTTGGGTGTTGTTCATGTTTGTTTGGGTAGGGGTATGGTAGATGAACAAGTAGGAGGGTGTATGGTTTCTTTAACTACCTTATTGGAGGAGCGGATTTTTGTTTTTGGGTTGCACCTTATTGGGTAAAGGTGATATGGGTGTATGAGATCTAGAGGGAAAAGAAGATGGGGGAAGAGGGTGAGTTACCCACGGGGATAATAGAGGTGTTGTGAAGGTAGATGATGTGGGTCGAGTAGGGGTGTGAGAGACAAAGACTAAAGTGTAGTGGGTAATGAAGAAGTTGCTGAGGGTATTGGAGGTATGGGTGGTAAAGATGCTACAGGTGTAGGTGTAAGTCATGTCGGATGCTTAGGTAGGTTAGAGGTTTGTGAGGAAGGAGTGGGATGTTGTGTTTTTGGTTTATTGATGGGTGGAAGTTTCTTGATCATGTTGGAAGGTTGAGGTCCTAAAACAAACAAAAAGGGTGAAGGTGATGCAGGTATGGTTAGCACATCTAGGGTATGAGTTCTATGGATTTGGTTCTTCTGTTTGGCTATTGAAGTAGGCTTGGTGCGACTTTTAAGGATGTAGCTAAATCTAGTTTGATAGGTGGATGAGTAAGGTTGGTGGTTAGGGTGACCTCTAAGGTAGTAATAGGTTTAGTTGAGGAAGATGTTGTAGGTATCGGCCTTGATTTAAATGTATGTTAGGTTATGGGTAAGGCTATGTGTTGAGCTATACGAAGGGTTATGGAAGAAGTAGTGATAGAGGTGGTTATGCTCTGGTTCGATTGGCTGTAATATTTTTAGCTAGATAGTGGAAGTATGAGCAAGCGAAATCTACATTTGTGTTGAAATAGGAAGTAGAAGATGCCCCCACAATAATGCTCTGTCCACATAATTTAGGTGATCGAGAAAAACATGAGAACGGAACATCAGAGGTGATTTTGATGAAGACCCAATGGCTTTTCCCATAAAATGTGTCTTAGAGATGGGAATTTTGTTACCTTTTACTTCTATGGGTAAGAGAGCTGAAAGTAGGTTTGAAAGATCTTGATAGCTGATGGAAAATATTTTCCAGAGGCAAACGCATCTCTACTAGATCTCCGATAGGTGGAGGAGAAAATGCATGCTCCTTTGTAGGTGGAGAAGATGATGGGTACCCCTCTCTAGGTGGAGGTGATGATGGGTGCTCCTCTTGTGGATGGAGGATATAAACAAGTATCTTCCATGGACTATAGAAGTATTATGGGTGTCGGTTCCCTAGGTGGAGAAGAAAAAGGTGAAATGGTCTTGATATTAGTGAAGGGCTCCTCCATAGGTGGGGAAGGAGGTGAAAGGTGTTACTTTATGGGTAGAGGAATATGTGAGGTAGGTTCCAATGCAGGAGGAGGATTTTGGGCTAGAATCTCCTCTATGGAAGGAATATGGGGTAATTGGGAAGCAATAATTATGTCACTAAAAATAGCATGGACCTCATAGGTATGGCTATCATGAGTTGAGGTGTCACTAGTTTGATCGTGACAAAGGGCATGATTGTAAAAGTTTTCTTAAAGATATGTAGGTTTTGATTGGCGGGTGCGTTAGGATTATCCATGGTTAACTCACCTTTCTCGAGCATTTCTTGGACAATATTTTTAAAAGTGATGGAATTTCCATCATTATGACCCTTTACTCGATGATAGTTACGAGAAGTCATGTCCTTTATACCATGCGAGGCAAGGGCGAGCAGGGGTCAAAACCAATGTGTGGTTTTGTAGGCGGAAGGGTGATGGCCCAAATTTGATGAGATTTTATAAGACATATGAGTAAGGCTCCCCCATTGGGGTGTATTTCGATTTTCTTGTCTAAATTGAAAAGCCTAGCTGGGTGAGAGATTAGATGAGGGGGTGGCCTGATTTGATGAATGAGCTAGACCGGCTTTGGGTACCACTATGTTAGTGGTGCGCTTAGATTTTGAATAATTTCTCTATGGTTTGGAAGAAGAAGAGGTATCATTCAACTTGAATGCCGAATTCTTATTACATAATTGGATTTTCTTCTCTTCGATGGCTCAAATCTCTAACTTTCGTGCCATGGTGAATGCTTCGTCGAATGTTTGGAAATTCTTGACTGCGGGGTTGATGAGATTTGTCTAGCACAAGCCCATGTGAAGAGCTCGATGAGTTCTATTTGTGGTAGTTGGAAGGTGAGTTGATTGATCAGGCTATACCAGTGAGTGAAAAAATCTTTGATAGATTCTTCATCATTCGACGAGTGGAGTATAGGTTAGTCATGGTAACCTTCTTGGCGATATTAATTGAGAATTAATCCAAGAAGGCTTGGGCTACCTTATTAAATGAAAATATAGAGTGTCTAGGTAACCCACTATACCAATCTAATGCAGTCCATCGAGAGACATGTGAAAGGTCCTTAAGAGCAAAGCATCATTGTGGGTGATTAGGTAGCACCAGTTTGAATGACCGCAAATGCGGTTGTGGGTCTTCCTTGCTATTGAAACAGTTGAATTTAGGAATTTTTTGAATGCATGGGGTATGGGCGAATAGGAATGGATGGGTGGATAGGCTTGTTGTAAATTTCATTGTAGGCTTTAGAGGGTGTTGCGAGATCTAGAAACCGATGCTTCTAATGTCCGCATATTTTCTATCAATAATTTAATTAGGTCGTTGGTAGGTTGCATGATGGTTGGGTGCCTCTTATAGTGTAAGAGGGTTGGTGTTGGGCATGTAAAAGGGTGGCATTCCAATATATGGTGCTATCGTGTAGGTAGATTGAGAAGGAGGTAGTGAAATAGGGGCTACATACCCGGAATGAATAATAGATGAAAATGGAGGGTTCTTTATAGTATGTATATAGAGGTGGAAGGTTCATGGTGACCCTAGTGGAAATGGGGGCTAACGATTAGAGAATAGAAAGGACCACATTTTGAAAGGGGGTAGGGGTCACCGACAAGGGAGGTGGTTGTGTAGCCATGGTTATATGCGAGACAATAGGGGTGGATGTTGTTGTGTTTTGAGTGGTTTTCAAAGATATGGTGGATGTGGTGGGTGCAATAGATGTAGTAGACACTGCGCATTCATAAGCGGGTATAGGACCTAACGTGAAATGAATGGGCGTAAGGTAGATGCGGGCAGCAAGGAGCCGATGGGGGCATTGTAGGAGTGGGAGCGAGAGTCGGGGATAGATATGGAATGCCGTATATCAACTCGACACGAGGGCATCTCGAGTGGATGAGTGGGAAAGGTAAAACTATAAGGCGGTAGGGTTTTGGTCAAGGATTCATGTGAACTCCTCATCTCCAGTGGCGATAGTGATAGGTTGGATAGGATCCATGGTGGGTGATAAAATGGAAGGTGGCGAAGGGCTAGGTGGGAGCGGTTGACAACTAGCATGGAATACAAGTGCACTTGCTTGTCTTCGAGTCAACACCATGTGAACAAGTACCGATTAGCTCGGCTACTTCTCTATAAATGACACGAAAAATTGTAAGAATAGGTGAAATAGGTGGTAAAAAGTGGATTAGGTACCGAATGTCACCTGGAAAGTGACACAAAGCTAACTGATTCTAGTTAGGTAAACCAATGTCGGTCAGTGTAACCGCTTTATCGGTCAACGTGGGAAATGGACAATTGGTCAAAAACAAGGTATAGGAAAATTTTGACAGTATGCCAAATACTTGATGAGTTTTACTAGGTCAATGGTAATGATGATAGTGACATAGACTTTGAATAGTCGAAGAAGGTGAACAAGTGTCCTTTTGGGTGGGTTAACCAAAATGAGTGAGAACGAACCGATGCTAGTTGGTATAACGATGATGGCAAGGTGTAACCAATGATGGTCTCTGGACCGATAATGGTCATTGTGAAATTTAAATAGTGATGAGAGAAAAGTGGTTGTGAATTAAAATTTGATGTGGAATCAAACCCAAAATTCTGAGAATGATGAGAATGTAGTCTAGGCACACTCAGAAGAAACCTAGAATACACCAACTATGATGAGGAGTGTGCAAGGAGAAACAAGAAGAATGAATAACGTGATCTCTCACCTCAAAATGGAACCCGAGGTAGAAACACTAAGAAAAATGTGATCCTAAGAGTGCCTTTTCTATTTTGTTGTTTTGCTTATGCTATTTAAGGACTGACTTATGAACTATGGAATAGAATTTTTGGGTGAGGATGGCTTCCTACAAAGAAGGAGATCTAAAGGTGAGTTTCTGTATGTTATGGCGGGGGTGGGCTTCACTCAAGTATGACTCGACAAAGCGGCTAGGAGTACTGTCAATCCTCGATCAATGCGATCATTGTGAGACATTCTTAGGAAAGATGTTGTTTAAGAATATGTATTTGTTTTGAATTTGTGCAATTTGGCAAGACTCAAAGAGAGAGAGAGAGAGAGAGAGAGATGATGTGCTTTCTATGATTCATTTCTCAACCATCAACTGGGAATGACTTCCATGTATAGGTTGCCCTCAATTAATGTGATCTAATGCGATAAATCAAAATGAAATGCAATGATTTTTAAGCCCAAATCGAAATATGAAGTTCGATGACACAAATATATGAAGAGGAAGAGGGATGCTCTTTCACTAAAATATAGAAAACTATAAGAAATGGTTCTTTTAAGTACACCAAAAAAAGGTTTCTTTTAGAGAAAATAGAAAGAAAAAGAAGGCTACCAAGAAAGAAAATTAATGTATATGCTTTTCAAAAGGGAAAAAACACACAAATTTTCCTAGGAATGAATAAAATTCAGGAACCAAAAATGGGTCCGAATGGGCATGCCAAAAATGTTTCACATGATTCTTAGATGTTTCTTTGAATATTGGCCAAACAGATAGGGTAATGAGCGTAGGAGGAATACCTGTTGGAATGTTGGTTAATAGGTTGTTATGTGCGTATGACTTCCCGAATCCACATATGATCATGAGAGATTCCTTTTGGCTAGGAGGAACTACCTATAATTGAAAGCAAGACCACCGAGAAAGAGTGAAAAAAATATGCAAAGACTACCTAGCATGTGCTAGATCCGAGAAGTGTGATACTTCCTAGATGGTCATTAATCCACTACTTACAACAATTTAATGCTTTGGTAATAAACTAAATCCTATTGTAATTGAAATTATTGAGGTATCTCATTAAAAACACAATAAGAAAGATCTAATCTAACATGATATAGGTTAAAATAAGATCCGAAGGTCAAGTAGTTAGTTACGGTTCTCTGCGGGTTTGACATAGGTCTCGAGGTGGGTCAAAGGTGATCAAGGGTGATGGATGAATAGGTGATTAGGTCATTGCTCTAGGTTGTATTGGTAAATATAGAGACCGATGCTTTGGTTAATGGTGAACAATGCTTGTTGGGAGAACCGGTGCGATTAAACTATGAAAAATTGGGAATGCCACGTAATGAGCTTTGGATCTCCCTTATGATTGCACAAAGGACAAGGCTCGTTGAAATGAGGTATTAAGTTATTTGTATGGGATTTGGCTAGGTTTTAATGGGAATATGGAGGGTGAGTATTAAAGGAGGTCAATGGGTGGCTAGAAGAATAAAGGATGAAGATACTGATAAATAAATAAATGAACCGAGAGGAGTAAACTATTCTACTTACTTGAAATCTAGTTTTGGGGGCTGTGATTGATGAAGGAAGGTGCTAGTAAGAGGTTTAATGATGTTGAGGATCACCAAATGTTGGAAAGCTCTGCATGGGCTATATATGGCATTCCTTTTTTTTCTTGGTTGGATAAAATTTGTGTTGGGTGGTTGTTGTATGAATGTTGGAAGTTTATGCCAAACAAAATCCTTGATCTCCTTCCTTGCATGTGTGTTCTCATGGAAACTTGTTCTCAAAACATGTCTTATATCTCAAAGAATTCACCAACCTTTTCCCAACCTCAAATATAAGGTTATTTTGGGGTTTAAAAGGTGACCGCGGTGGTTCCTAGTTAACTAGTGGTGGTTAAGGGTAACCATTTCGATTAGGGCGGGATTTCCTAGTTTTACTAAACTAGTCGAGATCCCCTTGATTTTTTGGGATCTCATGTCGTTAACCCATGAATTAGACTGGAAGCTTCTTGTAAGTATGTAGGAATGTGGTTAGAGGGAATGTAGGCATTGATTTTTAGGGTTTGGGTAAGACTTAGTTAGTTATGGCAACTTACTAAGAATAGGTCTTAGGGTGAGGTGGGTTGATGAGGTGTCTAGGTGAGGTGGATGTGTGGGCATTATCTAAATTAAGATATTTAAATAATAAATATGGTGAGGATAATGAATTAATTTAATTAAATTAATATTAGTGGGGTGAATGGGGCCATGGTTAAGTGAATGTGATGAAGGTGTTTATTTGTCAAGGGACCAAAGGGGAGTGTGACCTAATTTTAGTGTCTACAAACACCACAGACAGATTCCGATGCCCAAATTCATGGATTCCCTGAATGAGGCATGATACTACCAATATCATTTGACTACTAGTAAGGTAGACATCCCTTCCTATGCGTAGTACAAAGTACAATAGGCCTTGTGTGAGAGGACTAGATCTCACACACATAGTGCAGAGAGTATAAGGGGTATCCGAGCCTAGAGAAAAGGTCAGGGAGAGTCTACTAGCTCACAGAGGAAGGACCCAAATGTAGGTTAGGAAGAAGCAAGGGCTGGACCCATAGAGGGCAGAGAGACGGTGGCAGGGCGTCGGGCTAGAGGAAAGGAGGAGGAAACAAATGAGACTAGTCTGAACATCACGTGGGGTGATAATTAGTCACTATATGTGTTCTAGGTATAAAGTTTTGTATATTTTTATATATACCAGCTGTGTGCCGAAGATAGCAAGGATGTACATAGGATATTTTTTTGAGATTTGTGATCATAAATGATCCTGTGTGTCGAAGATAGTGAGGATGTATATGAGATTTTTGAGAGACTTTTATGTATGTGTATCGGTGTACATTTTTATTGATGTGTAGACTTTTATTGGGATAGATGATGGGATTTATGGTACGGATGATGTAGTTGCTTTAATTTCCATTGTTATATGTATATGGCTGGAAACTAGGTGGATTAGGCATGATGGACTCAGGTCAACTTAGGCATGATTGAGTCGGTAAGTTTAGGAATCATGGAGTTATGTCATTTTAGGCATGGTTGAGTCAGTTTGGTTTAGGCATGATGGAGTTAGGTCGGTTTAGGCATGGTTGAGTCAAGTTGGTTTAGGCATGGTAGAGTCTTGTTTGTAATTTTGATTTAGTGTCCAAGTTATTGGTAACATGGGAAATAAATGATGAGTTATATGTATGTTATGGTGTATATTTCTAAAATCTTTGATATTATAGAAATGTGAAATGATTGATTAGATGTTTTGATGGTGTGATAAAATGGTAGATATGTATGTGTGGTAAATTTCCAAGATTTGTGAAGAATGGAAACTAATTATGGTAAAATGTCAATAGAAAGACATGTGGGAAAAATGGGTTAGGGTAAAGAGTGGCCAAGCTAACCTCCAAGGGCCCCATGCCCTAGGAGTGCTTCCTACATAGCCCCAATGAAAAGGGGCCTCAGGTTGATGTAGTTCTCCCATAAGCTAGGGAAGAATATGATGAATTAGAGGAATGGGTTGGTAGGTTTTAGGCATGATTGAGTATAGGTCATAGGCATGGTTGAGTCTTAGGTGATAGGCATGGTGGAGTCTTAGGTGATAGTGGAAATATTTTAAAATGTAGGTTTCAATGGTCTAGTCCTGTATAGGGTAATCAATAAGTAATGAGGAAGGTAAATGGTAAGAGGTGGTAAAAGAGCCACCTAATTGATAAGAACCTTAATGATTCTATCATACCAAAGATTGGCTTATGAATGTGATACCCTAAAAGGCATTGCATAATGGACTATTCTAAGGGTGAAGAATGTCACATGACTATGAAATGTCGCAGTTGTAGAAAGTCTCTCAAATAGATAGAACAATAGGTTGAAAATCCAATGAGGTGAAAATAGGTGGTTTAGGGTAACTTAGTGTATGGCATCATGATTACCTAGAAAAGAAACCCATGATCAAAAATAGGAATTCCATGACAAAAAGTTATCGTGTTCTTCATTTTTTTATAGACTAATCGATGCAGGAAGTCTATATGGGATTAGTATATTATCTCCTTGAATTCTTCATGAAGTGGATACGTGAAGCTTCGAACATTTTATTATATTTTTGTAATGACTTTATACATCTGTCCTTCGAGGCAACAATCTATTTATAGTGGTGAGATAGAGAGAAGAGATGTCCCTTTGAGGGAGTCATTTGTTTTATGGATGTTTAACTCAAGGAGTTGAATTGAATTTTTTTTAGATGTTTTAAGTTATGGAAAAGCCTATAAAGGAAGATGAGGTTCTTATTTAGAAGACAAAACCATAACACACAAATCTTAACTATGAAAGAGATGGGTTCAAGTGACAGTGAAAATGACCATGTGATTCCATATTTGAAAAAGATGAAAAGTATCCATGACAATCATGCCATGAGTAGAGCCATGGTACTCATATTGAAGATAAGGATAAAGGTGATGGGTAATCACATGATTCTTGTTTATTCATTGATCCTTAAAATGGGGAACATGGAATGTGAACGATGCTCAAGGAGGACTAGTCAATAGATAAAGGTGATATAGAAATCAAATTCAACAATAAAATGGTCCAAGATGAAGGGCATTTAGTAACTTGTGTTCGGGTTTACCTTCAAGTGAAGAAAAATGATAAGAACCTGATCCATAGGCATGAGTAACAATATAGCATCCCAGATGATTAGGAGCAAATTTAACCCTTTTACATTTCTCTTCTTTGGTTCCATGTTGATTTTCTTTCAGGACGAGGTCACCGACACTGAAGGTTTTCTTGTGGACGCATTTATCATATGCACGTTTCATACGTTATTGGTAGATTTGGAGATGGTCAAGAGCATTGAGACAATGTTCATCTAACAACACAAATTATGCTAAACATCTGGTGAAATTCATCGTCGTTGAGCATATCTTTTAGTCGATACAAATAGATGGAATCTAGAATTCGAGAGGCAAGAAAACCTCGGTACCGTAGAATAGAGAGAAATGTGTGGAAAAATTTGAAGTGTGAATGCTAGTTTGGTAAGACCACAAGGGAAAGGAATGTGCGTATGCTAATCCTTCCTAGTATCATCAACTACTTTCATAAGAATTTTGTTCAAGGTTTTATTGGTTGATTCTACTTGGCCATTTTTCATTGGTAGTAAGGTGATGAGAAATTGAGTTGAATGCCAAAAGCATCACAAATATTTCATAGATTTTTGTTTTTGAATTTCTTTCCATTATCAATTATGAGGCAGTGAGGAACACCAAAGTGAAAAATTATGTGATGGTTGATGAATTCACATATCTTCTTAGATTTTGTAGAAATGAGGGGAATGGCCTCTACCCATTTAGTGTAATATTCAGTAGCAATTATAATCCATTGATGGCATTTTGAAGAATGAGGATTGATCTCTTTGACAATATCCAAACCCCATTGAGATAAAGGCCAAAGGTCTCATACAACCTATAAGGAATGAATAGGTGTGTGATGGAGATTATCATTTTGCTAGCATTTCACACAACATTTGACATAGTCACAATAGTCATGGTTCAAGCTTGGCCAATAATAGCCAAGGTGAAGAATGCATTTAGCAAAAGCTAAAACACTAAAGTAGCCTCCTCGAATTCCATCATGAACTTCCTTGATGGTGTAAGGAATTTCAGAACTTGTAAGGCATCGTGAGAGAATACCATCGAATATGTGCTTATAAAGGAGACCACCCATGATGACATAGTGAGAAACACATTTAAGAAAGTCTCATTGTCTTTTATGAGTGAGATTGAGAGGTATAATAGAAAGATAAAGGTAGTCTACAAACTGATTATACTAAAATTCACTTGGGTTAGGTGAAATGGTTCCAAACGGAATGGACGTCATGAGGTAAATAAGAGGTTGATTATAACCTTTGTTTTGTGACAAATATTTTAGAGACAATAGACGAAGTGGGTATCTAGAAGCTAGATAGACCATGGTATCCACAAATTTATTAGTAGAACATGGGGTGGTTTGAAGATCCTAACAATCAAAGGTATTCAAAAGTGTGTCGACATGACATTTGTACTTATGCATTATCTCATTACGACATTGGTATATACAACTTACTTGGTTTACAACCATTTGGGAATCACCAAATATATTTTGATTTAACATCTAGGGAGATGGAGGTTTAAAGGCCTAACACAAGTGTTTCATATTTGGTGACATTGTTAGTACACTCAAAATCTAGTTTGAAAGATAATGACATAGGTTCAAAATCAAGAGGAATGAGGATAACACTTGCACCACCTCCACACTAAAAGAATAATATCATCTGGTAAGTGGTATTGTCCAAAGAGAGCGTAACAATGGATTTTTTAGGGAAATCAAAGTTTGATGGTTGATTTTTGAAAAGAGGTTTGTCTTCTAAGTGGTTAGCAATGGCTTGGCCTTTGAAATAATTTGATGGATGAATTTGATGTCAAGGTCTACAAGAAGCATGAGCCAATGTCCAACATGTTCATGTTGGCGAGGTTTAGCATACATATAATGTAGAGGGTTAGTGTTAGTGATGAGAAAGGTTTTGTGTTTGAGTAGGTAATGACATAGTTTAGTGGCGACAAAAACTAAGAGTAAGAAAATTATTTCAGCATGGGTATACCTAGTGTCGTAGTCTAGAAGTGTGTAACTTATGTAATAAACCACTTTCTCCTTATGCTACTCATCATGATGATCGAGCATGGCACCTAAGGAATGGCAAGTAGTAGAACTATATAGGTAAATGGGTTGGTCATCCTTAGGAGGAATGAGCACCGTTGGTTAAATAAGGTATTGTTTTAAGGCTTCAAAGGCTTTGTGGCATTCATCATCCCATTTGAATGAGACATCCTTCTTGAGGAGATAATGAAATGGTTGAAAATGGTAAGAAATTTGTGAAATGAATCGATGGATAGATTACAACTTACCTTGCAAACGTCTAAGTTGAAGGAGATTAGTATGTGGAGGCATTTCGAGAACATCCTTCACTTTATGAGGAATGACTTCTATGCCATGTAAAGAAATGATGAAACCAAGGATTTTTCTTGAAAGTACATGAAAGATACACTTCTTAGGTTGAAGGTGAACACAATACTTGATGAGGTGGTCAAATATGACCTTAAGAACTATCGGGTGTTCCGACCGATGTCCGGATTTGGAAAGAAGGTCATCCATGTAATCTTCCAATATATGATGCATGATGTCATGGAAGATATAAGTCATGGCTTGTTGATATGTAGCACTAGCATTTTTAAGGCCAAAAGGCATGACTTGATAGTATAAGGTTTTCAAAGGAGTGATAAAGGCATTTTTGTGTTGATCTTAGGAGTGATTATTATTTGGTTATAACCCGAGAAACCATCCATGAGAGATAAATCTCATGATCAGCGGTGATATCAACTAGTTGGTTAATGCTGGTAGAGGAAATTCATCTTTGGGGAAAGTGAGTTTGAGGTCAAAGAAATTTGTGCAAATATGGAGTCACCCT
Source organism: Taxus wallichiana var. yunnanensis (assembly GCA_018340775.1). NCBI lineage: Eukaryota > Viridiplantae > Streptophyta > Pinopsida > Cupressales > Taxaceae > Taxus > Taxus wallichiana. Next base: position 219,074,193 of record CM031237.1, read on the forward strand.
TTTTCTTTTGTGACAGGAATGATGTTAGAAATCCATTAAAAATAGTTAATGGGTAGGATCAATGAAACCAAGAGAAGGTGAAGAACTTATTCTTTATCAAGAAGAGCAATGCGAGGATACATTTTTTTCAGCTTTTGTTATATGGGTTTGGCATCAAGAATGGTTACGATATTGTGGACCACAATGTTTGGGTCAATACTAGGTATATTGGCATAGAACCAAGAAAAAGCATTGCTCTATCCCCGAGGAAAGAGGTAAAATCTTCTTGTCCAACAACATCTAAATACTAGCCTATCTTTCAAATGTACGGGTCTTCTTGAGTGTTAATGTTGATTTCAATAGTTGATTAATTCATCATAGTTTACATCTCAAGAGGTAACAAATGGTGAGTATAAGAATATTTTGCACCAAGGTAGGTGAGGATAGAATCATCATCTTGACATTAAATGATGTTAATAGAAGTTATATCGCCATCAATCATGTCGGGATATAGGAAGGGAATAGAAGAAGGAAAATCACCATCACGTTGATAGGTCATAGGTCCTAGGGAAATCGTGTTTATGAAAAAAAAAAAAGAAGTTCTGAGAATAGATTCAAGATCTATGAACTCCATGGGTAAAGGTGGTGATTTAGGTAAATGGGATGGAGAAGGTTTTCCTCTTCAATGAGGTCCACCCAGTCCTTCTTGGAAGATGGTGTAGAAAATCCAATACCACTACGATCACTTGTGTTTACGGGTTTAGGGTTGAGGGTGTGAGGGCCTACGCGAATGTGAAGACTAATTGTGCCAAGGGTGGAGGTTATGGCGTCATTGAAGGAACGTAACATAACTAGGTTATTATGCATATAAGTAGAAGGGATGTATATTTGATTATATATGTGGGAGGAAATGATGTTATTTCTAGCACCATCATCGATCATGACACATCGTATGTGTATGTTATCAATATAGATGGAAATTAACAGTGTGGGATCAATGTCATCGACTTGGAGAGATTATATCTCCTCATCGGAGAATCGAGGGTAGAAACTTGAGGAGTGGGCATGGAGGTAGAAGAAGGATATGATTTGGTAAGCGAGGGCACATGGTGAGGGGTGATAATGGAGGCCACTAGTGTGGGGTCATTGTGTAAAAATTCAATGGATTTCAAAACCTCCATAATTGCTTGCCTATTAGATTCAAAAGTTTGGATGAGATCATACAAATACATCTTTAGAGGATATTGATGTAATTGTTTTATGATTATGTGATTGGTGACCCCATCAAATATATGGTATGTGGGTCCTCGAATGGTTAGTTTGGGCATAGGTGCACATGGTATATTGGGCACGGGTTTAGTTGATGGGATAGTTTCTTTTTATTTTCCTTTATCTTTCACAAAGGTCTTGGTGATAACTTGAACCATGTTAATATGAGGAAGGTGGTAAATTAAGAAGGTGTAGGATGAGTAGTGTAACAACATGACGGAAAAACCTAACGATGGGTAAACTCCTTGTGAAGTGAACTAGAAATATGGGAATTTGGGTGGTGATTTGGCCAATTCTCGATACGGACAATGTTGATGTCAAATTTTGAGGTGGAAAAAAGGGTTTTGTGGGTGGAGATGTTGGTCATTAAAGAAGAAAGGATGATGATGTGTGGTGATAGGTGAAGGTTGAGCATGGTCCACATCCGAGAAGGTCTTCATCATTGAAATTTTTTTGAGGAGGACATAGTTTGAGAATAAATTTCTTTAGAACCTTAAATTTTTCTACATCATGTCCTGACACATGATGATACGAACAAATATTGGTTTCATCAAACCCTTTTGGTTTGGGTTTGAGAGGATCATAAGGTCTAAGTGGTGGTAATGTGATGATGGATGTCTCTAAGAGATTGGTTAAAATGTTGGCGTAGGACCTTGCAAATGGATCACAATGGGAAGTGAGTGTGGGTTTGGTTAAAGGTTAAGATGATCATGAGGGAAGAGCATTTATAGGAGGGGGAATGGGTTATCCCATTAGTTTGGTATGTTGTATTTTCTTAGGTTTTGATGGCATCTGCCTAGGTAAAGGTGTGGTAGAAGAAGTAGCACTGGAAGGTTTTATTGGTTTGACTACCTTATTAGAGGGTAGTGGGTTTGTATATTTGGGTTACACATTCTGGGTAGAGGTGACACAGAGTACGAGATGTAGAAGTAAAAGAAGATGGTTGAAGAGGATGAGTTACCCATGGGGACAACCAAGTTGTAGTGGAAGTGTGTGGTTAAAGTTGGGTGGATGACATGGGTTTAAGTCGTATAGGTAGAGTTGATGGGATAGTAATTGGTGGAGGTATAGGTGGTAAGAATCACATGGGTGAGGGTGAGGATCTTTGTTTTTGAGTGAATGAAGGCATAACAAAGTCTCGTGATGTAGCAGAGGTTTTTAGCCTTTGACTAGCCTTGGGTAGAGAGCTGTTTAATCATGGTTAATGGATGGGGCCCTCGGATGGAAGAAAATTTTAAGGTGAAAAAGGTGTGGTGGGTGAGACTCGTGTATATGGCATAGTATTTTGGGTCTTCTTTCAAGGTGGAGGTATAATGTTGGTGTGGGTTTGGGAAGACACATCTAAGTTGAATTTGATAGGTGGGTGACTAATGCTTGTTGTCGGCATGACACCCAAGGTGGTGATGGGTTTAGATATCGTGTGAGGAGATAGGTGTGGGTAGTTTTGAGGCCTCGGAATAGTTTTAGTCATAGGTAGAGGTTTGGATGTAGGTAGAGATGATGAAGAAGAAGCCATTTCAATAGGCATGGTCAATTTCGATCCAATTGTTTAAAATACCCTTGGGTAGATTATAAAGTATCCTCGGAAACATTTGCATTTGGGTTGAAAAGAGGAGCCAAGATGTCCCCAAGCATGGAATTATTGACATAATCCAAGAGATCAGCAAGCTGTAAAAATGGGACTACTAAAGAAGAAGATGGAGTTGGTTTGGTGGGAATCACCATAAAATATGTCTATGAGATAGGGAATTGGCTAGCCTTGGAATCTGTAGGTAAAATATATTAGATCATGTGAATGGGGTCATGGGATGCGAAAGGATAACTACCCCCAACAAGTAGTGGCATGTTTGATGAGTCTCCCATAGGTAGGAGAGATAATAGGTGGGGTGATGTAGATTTATTCCTTGGTGGAGGAGAAGATGATGATGATGTCCCTATGGATGAGAGATTTAAAAGTGTTGATTGGTCGGTATGTTGTGAGGTAGATGATGGAATGACATCGGTAGAAAGTATGGGTTCCTATGTGGGTGAAGGGAGAGATGAATGGGACTCCTCTAGGGGTGAAGGAGTGGAAGAGGTATCCTCCTCTGTGGGTAGAGGAGCTCATGTCAAAATTTCCTCAATACAAAAATAGGTGGGATTTGCGGAATGGTCGGTAAGATATCAAAAAATCGTGGACTTCACGAACATTGTTGTCCCAGATGAAGGTTCACTATTTTGATTAGATGATGGTTTATGGTTAGGGAATGACTTTTTAAAGATGTGTAAATTTTTATTTTCCAGTACGTTCAGGTTGTCCACAATAAGATATCCATTATCTATCATATCTTGGACAATGTTCTTAAAATTTATGTAATTACCATTGCTATGGCCTTTGATGTAATGGTAATTACTATAGTCATGTTCTCTATACCATTTAGGCATAAGACAGTGGGATCAAAACCTATATGAGGTTTTATGGGGGAATTGTAATGGATCCAACTTTTAGAAGATTTTCAAAGCATAAGTATAGGATTCTTTGATTAATGTGTACTTCCACTACCCCCATCAGAGCCAAAAGGCACTGGATAGGGGAAATATATGAAGAAGGTTGTATTTGATTGGAAGGAAAAGATGCTCCTGCCTTGAGGACTACCATGTTGGTACATCCTTTGGTCTTTGAATATTTATTTTGTAGTTTTAAATATGAAGAAGAATTGTTTGATTTGAATGGGGCATTTTGTTTCATAATTGGATTTTCTTTTCTTCAATTGCACAAAGTTATATCTTTCGTGAAATTTTGAACACTTCATCGAAGGTTGAAGGTTTGGACCTGCAGAGTTGGTAATATGTGTCTAGCACAAGCTCTAGTGAACAAATCAATAAGCTCGGTTTGAGGTAGTTGGAATGTCAAATGGTTGATAAGACTCTTCCAGTAGCACAAAAAAATTTGTGATAGATTCATCTTCATACTATCGTGTTGAATACTGGTCAGTCATGGTGACCTTCTTAACTACATTGATCGAGAAGTTGTCTAGGAATACCTCAACTACTTGGTTGAAGGAATAGATTGAATGTCTAGGTAAAATGTTGTACCAATCTAAGGTGGATCCTTTTAGGGACATGGGAAATGTTCTTAAAAACAAAGCATTGTCAAGGGAAATTATGTAGCACCCATGCTTGAACAACCACAAGTGTTGTTATGTGTATTCTTTACTTTTAAAACAATTTAATTTAGTCATTTCCCAATGCACATGATACGGTTGAATAGGAACGGATGGGTGAATAGGATCATTACAAATTTTTTCATAGGTGAGGGAGTTATGAGAGCTAGAAACCAATGATTTTAATGTCTATATCTTTTTATCATCATCCTAATGAGGTCATTGGTGGGTTTTGAGGAATGTGTGCCTCTCACGTAAAGGAAGGTTGATAATGGGTGTATGATGTAGATGGCATCTCCATACATGAGGGTGAAAAATATGAAAAATACAAAGGGGGTACAGATACTAGTTGAATGTACCCTAAATAGGTGATAGAAAAAATCATGGGCTGCTAATGATGCATGTAAATACATGGGGTGGTTACAAACGAATCTTGTGGTTGAAAAGGGGTGTGGGTAATCGACACTAGAGGTGGTTATGACATAACCTGGTACATATGAGGAAAAGAGGGGGATGGGGCTATCCTCAAAATAGTTAGTGAAGAGTAGGTTGACCCCATGGGTGCAACAAACATCATTAGGGAAGTGATTATTGTAGAGGTGAAGCCTAAATAAGAGACCACATGGGGTAACAAGGATAAGGGCAATGCCAAACTAGTGGTAGCTAACATGGAATTGAGTACAAGGGAAGGAGGAATAGACATGGGAATGTTATATATTAACTATCCTGAGGAGTCCTAGGTAGATGAGTGGGTGAGATAGTATTGCAGGCAACGTTATTCCGATCAAGGAGTCTTGCAAACTCCTCATTGCCCGATAGTGATGGCGATAGGTTGAGTCCATCATCCAATCCAACACTATGATAATTCTTCACCGGGAACTCTCGTGCTTGATGATTATTTACTAATGTACAGAGTTTGGTGGATGTAATATGGAAACAAAACAAAAACATAACACAAGAATACCATCGACTATGAATAAGACAGAATGATGACAAATCTGAAATATAAAAATAAATTATAATATTAACATGAAATCATTAAATCTCACCCATGAGGTACTTCAAGTGTTATTGACTTCACTTGCCTTTCACCAAGACTATGGGAGAAACTTTACAATTACACCTCTTAATGGCTTCTTCAACACACCTTTAAACCGATGACTTCCTTCACACACTTCCTACAATATTTCTCACTACTTCCTTCTATGCTAAATGAGGGGGTGGCCTCTCTATTTATAGAACTTCCAGATTATCCATCTTATCTCTAAGATAGGATAAGAAATCCACTCGACGAATCATATTCCATACCTTAACTCTTATCCGTACATGTAAGCTTATCTCATTAAGATAAGATAAACCTTATCATTTACATGGGTTCCACATTTTTATTCTTTTTACAAATAAAATACAAAAATATTTATGACCTCACTCCTTGTCTTTATTACAAATATAATATTTCTAATTCCTAATCATGTAGACACTACTTCTCTAATTACCCAAACTTTGACATTTTAACATTACGGACCACTTACGACAACTATTTACTTTTTGAACATTCCTATTGTACTTTATTCACATGCACTCCAAATTATTAAGAAAGATTATGATGTGTGCGTTATCTTCTATCAGACGCTACTACTAATTATACTTAACAACATCCTATTCCTAATACATACATTAATGAAATAGAAATTACAGAGGAAAATTTTAGTGTCGACATCTTCCCCCTTCCTAGCTTCTACTCCGTCCTCAGAGTAGACTATTCTGGTGCTTGGAAAATATTCAACTTGTCGTGGTTGACCCATTTCGTAATGGGAGTGCCATCCAATTCCTCCAGTTGGTATGTACCATTTTCATGCATAGCTGCTATTTTGTAGGGCCCCATCCATTTTGGAAGAAATTTTCTCTTCTTTTTTTTTGTATCCGAGTCATATACTTAGAACCAAGTCATTCACATGAAATGGAGACCACCGGATCTTTTGATCAAAGTATTCCTTCTACTTCATTTTCTTCTTAAGGCTTGTATCCTTTGCTATTTCTCTCATTTCCTCCAGCAAATGAAGATGTACCAACCTTTCTTTTTACTTGAATCAATTTCATCCATCCTTTCATTTTTCATAGCTCTCACAAAGGGGGAATATCAAACTCAATAGGAAGAACTGGATCAATGCCATAGGCCAACTGAAATGGGAGTATCCTGTTGCTTTGACTTTGATGTTGCCCTATATGTCCACAATCTTTGAATGAATCCTTTTATCCCATTTATGTACCTGAGGCTGCATCTTTTGCTAGAATTTGACACAACACAAAATTTGTTCTGTTCCACTGTCCATTTGTGGCTTGGCTTGTATGTTGTTTTCTTCTTGTGCTTAATAGAAAACTTATTGACTAGGCTTCTACCACCTCATTAATGAAGTGGCTTCCTTGATCTGTTACAATTTATAATGGGCAACCAAATCAGTGACAATGCATTCATACATGAACCTTGCCACTTCATCCATGGAAGTTGTTTTCAATGGCTTAGCTTCAACCCACTTGGTTAAATAACTGTGGTAACTACAATATACTTATTTTGGCATGATATAGTTGAAGTGGACCTATAATGTCTATTCCCTAATTTTCAAAGGGACCAAGGGGAAGAATAGGACATAATGGTGTCCATAAAGTCTTACGGTTACCATGTGTTTGAAAAATATCACATGTCTTACAATAATTATAACAATCTTTAAAAAGAGTGGGCCGTTGATAACTCCGCATAGAAGATCCTTCTTGCTGTAAGTTGTCAAGAGAAGTGCCCTCCACATGTACCATTGTGGAATTCTTCTAGCAGTTCCTTCCCTTGATCACGTCCAACCGCGCCTCTTAGACTTGTCCATCGGGTCCTATTCGAAATAATACTCCATGCAGAATAGAATATGGACGAACGGCTTGATAATATTTCTCTTAGTCTTTGCATTGGCACCATCAGAAACTTGAATTCATTCAGATAATTCCAAATATCTATGTATTCACTAGGGATTGTGTCAAGGATAATAATAATAACTGCATTGAGGAAATCATCATCATCACAAGATGATCCTAAACCATCATAGGCTCGAGAGAGTGCATCTGCATTGACATGCTTCTTTCCTGGCCTATCTATAATATCAAATTCAAACTCTTGTAGCAAAATTATCCATCTTGTTATCCTCCCTGATGGGTTAGGCTTATTTACAATATATTTTAGAGCCTGATGATCTGTTACAACTAGAAATTTTTGCCCTAGCAAGTAATTTCTAAACTTCTTTATAGCAAAAATGATAGCCAGAGCCTCTTTTTCAGTTACAGTATAATTTACCTCAGCACTGCTCATTTGTCTGCTCCCAAAGTAAATTGGATGTTCATTCCCATTTTCATCCTTTTGGCTCAAAGTACTTCCTAGTGCTGCATCTGAGGCATCAGTGTACACAATGAATGGCTTGCTCCAATCTGGATTCTTCAAAACAGGTGGAAGACACCGGGCTTCCTTCAATTTTCCAAAGCTTCATGCGCTTATTTCCTGGTTCATAAGTAACATCCTTCTTCAAGAATCAAGGTTAGTGGCTGTGCAATCTTTGAGAAATTCTTGATGAACCTTCTATAGTAACCCACATGGCCTAAAAATGATCTCAACTTACTTCTATTAAGAGGAAATGGTAAATCTTTGATTTTTGAAACTTTATCAGGATCAATACCAATACCATCTCTGGATACAACATGCCCTAACAAAACGCCTTTAGAACATCCAAAGACACACTTTGTAGGGTTTAGTGAGGCTTGTGCTTCATCTAACCTTTGAAATGTTGTCTCCATTTGGTGCAGGTGGTCCAACTTGCTCCCATAGATGCAAAAATCATCCAAAAATACTGATTAAGGTCCCAAATGTAGGGTTCGAACACCCTATTCATCAAATGCTTTGGAATGTTGCTTTGAGCATTATACAACCCAAAAGGCATAGCTCTATAAGCAAACGTTCCCAAGGAGTGGTGAACATGGTCTTTAGTGATCTTTCTCTCACTATACAAACTTGGTTGTAGCCGCTATATCCATCGAAAAATATAGTACTCCCGGCCAGCTTACTTCGTCCCAAGATCTGATTTGAAAATGGAAGAGGGTAATGATCCTTCTTTGTTGCCTTATTGAGCTTCCACCTGAATCAAAACAAATGCGTAGCTTCCCATTCTTTTTATTGAGATCACAATGGGAGAAACCCATTCTGAATTCTCCACATCAAATATGAATCTGCATCAAGCAACTTATCTATTTCTTCTTTTACAGGTCTTGGAAAAATTAGGATTCATTCTATATGGCATTTGCTTTATGGGCTTAGCACCATCTACCAGCTCAATACAATGTTCCCCAAATTACTTGACGAAGTTCCTTGTAATCAAAAGTGAATAGGTGTATGTACCTTCAAAAGAGCCGGAGGTAGGATTCCTTCTCACTCTCCATCACAAAGATCACCAATTTTATTTGTTGGAGACGATCATCAACTTCTTCTTCGTATAATTTTATGGGGTCATGAGTTGGTGTGGACTGGGAAGGATATCCATGATTTGAAACATCCACCTCGCTTTCTTCATCTTGATGTCCACTTCACTGGTACTAGAGTAATCGAGAGGATGTCCAATCATCGATTTCATCACTTGAATCTACATGATTACGCTTATGATGTCGAGGGATCACATTTATCTTCACCCTCTCTCTACCACGTCCAAGTGTCATGAAACCTTCATTCCAGTAGTTTCTTGCATGAACTCTCCTTAGCCATGGTCTTCCCAGCAGCATTGGGTACGCAACAATACCATTTTTCATCACCTAAAAGTCTACCACACATACCACACCCATGAATGATATTGCCATTTGAAACTACACCTTCTGGTTTAGTTTTTCCTTTATTTAATGACCTTAACATAAGTGTTGAAGGGCGATCAATTTTTAAACCCAACATATTTATTACAGACTCGGTCATTACATTAACTGTAGCACCTCCATCAACTAAGACATCATGAATTGAAATACCATTACATAATACCTCAGCTTGTGGAGCATAGGGATCTGCCTCTGCCTCCAAAATAGGGACCTCAACTTCCTTCCTTCTTCGAGCATTGAGTCCACCTCGCAACTCCCGCCTCTTCTCGAAGACATAGCCAAGAGTTGACCATATGTAATATTTGTTGACCATATGTAAATCGAAAATCCTGCACACCCAACTTTCTTCTCCTATGTTTCTTACTAGTTTCTTCTTTCATCTTCTTAGGATCATTTCCATCTTGATTATCTTTTCTTTCTTTCTTTTTATTCAAACACATCTACTTCATTATTTCGCTCTTATCTACTACATCAAAAGAATTCACAGTGCTTTTCCTTTATCATTATCTCCTTTACCGGATGTAGAAGCTCTATCTGGACAATTATACTTATAATGACCCTTTTATAACAACCATAACAAACAACTGGGAGAAATATTTATTTTTGGACCTCTATCTCCTCTCCCGAGAACTAAATTCCTTTCCTTGAAGAAGATTAATAGTTAATCCGACCCATCTTTTTGAGCGAGATCTTCATACTCGTAGATGTACTAGGAGAAATATTTGTGCTCACCGGGAGTGGTTGTGGATTCAGGACCAAAGGTGCTGGTGTAGGCTCTACTTTAGCAACAATTTCTTTGGGCTCCTCTTCCATGCTTTCTTCTTACCTTCTTGCAATCTCCTTTAGCTTGTTCAATGGTAAGGGCGGTCATACTTCACTTGTTGTTTGATCTCTGGCTTCATCCCAAGAATGAAGTGCTTACAGAGGAGATTATCCACATCATTCATCAACCCATCCGCTAGTCCTTCCTTCTGGATCTGGGCATTGAGCTTCCTCCTTAGCTCTAGAACACGAGCATGATAATCCCTTATCTTCTCCTTCTCTCCTTGGGATAGCTTTGTGATCTCGATCACGAGATCTGCATATTTCTATTGTTCACCAAATTCTTCAAGAAAACTTTCAGTTAATAAATCCCATGAATTTTTCACATTATCACCTAGTGTTTCAAACCACCTAAGTGCTGAACCATCCAAAAAGGTAGGAAAAAATTCAGTCCATTGTTCCCTTCTTATAAGGCCATTACAAATACAAGATCGCTTAAACTCTTGAATGAAAAAAGAGGCATCTTCATTAGATTGAGCTGAAAAAACAGGGATCTTTCCCATTTTCATAAGTAACCACCGTGAAATACCAACTCACAAGTGAATCAACAAGACTTATGTGTACAAATAATTGGAATCACTATACTAGAAAGTGAATTTACACCTTTCTACAAGAAAATTGAAATGACCACGGTAAACTATGGTAAAACTTGACTTAATTGCATTAAAAACTGACTTTCTTGTGGTAAACACTATTCACGGTAAAAAGTGAAGTTCTTAGTAAATACTATTCACGGTAAAAAGTGACTTTACTGTAGTAAATACTATTCCAGCAAAATGACTTTACCATGGTAACTACTATTCATGGCAAAAATGACTTTACCATGGTAACTACTATGCAAGGTAAAAATAAGATTGCCCTCTAATTGATTTTTGACTAAGTGGGAATATCTCTCTAAAAATCCACCAATGAGGAATGGTCTCAAAGAACGGAACCAAAATGTCATCACCAATCCGGCACTATGATAATTCTTCACCGAACTCCTCATGCTATGATTATTTACTAATGCACAAAGTTAGTTTGGTGGATGTAATCTGGAAACAAAACAACAACATAACACAAGAATACCATCGACTATGATAAGACAGAATGATGACAAATCTGAAATATCAAAATAAATTATAATATTAACATGAAACTGTTACAATCTCACCCATGAGGTACTTCAAGTGTTATTGACTTCACTTTCCTTTCACCAAGACTATGGGAGAAACTTTACAATTACACCTCTTAATGGCTTCCTTCGCACACTTCCTACAATATTTCTCACTACTTCCTTCTATGCTAAATGAGAGGTGGCCTCTCTATTTATAGAACTTCCAGGGCTTATCCATCTTATCTCTAAGATAGGATAAGAAATCCACTCGACGAATCATATTCCATACCTTAACTCTTATATGTACATGTAAGCGTATCTGTTAAGATAAGATAAACCTTATCATTTTACATGGGTTCCACATTTTAGACTTTTCACAAATAAAATACACAAAATATTTATGACCTCACTCCTTGTCTTTATTACCAATATAATATTTCTAATTCCTAATCATGTAGACCCTACTTCTCTAATTACCCAAACTTTGACATTTTAACATTCTTCCCACTTACAAATATTTACTTTTACAACATTCCTATTGTAGACTTTGACTATTACTCTGTACTCTACATTATTAGCTGCCGCATCGATGTGACACCGTTATCTTCTATCGATGCTACTACTAATTATACTTAACAACATCCTATTCCTAATACATACATTAATGAAATAGAAAGTATGGAGGAAAATTTTAGTGTCGGCAAGTTGGATCCATAGGTCACATGATGGATGCCAGTGATAGACTAGGTGGGAGCAATTGATGGCTGGTGTGAAACACAAGGGCATTAGTTTTATATGATTAAACACGATGTGAATTAGTGTTGACCCTAGTAAAACCGTTTTTTGTAAATGATACGAAAAACAACGAAAGAAAAGGACAAACTCCAGGGGGGAATCTAGTCAGTGCTTTGATTAAAAATCAAACACACAAATGACAAATCGGTTAGTATGACATGATGATGATTATAGGTAAACCAATGACGGTTATGATAACTGATACTAGTGACTCTGAAATTACCGGTTTTGTAAATGAAAAAAATTAATGAATATGAACTGGGAAAATGGTATCTTTCGAGATATCAAAATTTTAGTTGATATGATGGTGTCTTAAGGACCAAAAGGCTAAAAAATAAAGTGATGAAGGTTGTTTCAGGTAAAATAACCAAAATAGCTAGAAGCCGACACCGGTTAGGTAAACTGATGATGGTCAGATGTAAACCGATGACGGTTTTTGAATCGACACCAATTACTATAAAATGAGAAGAAATGAGGAAAAATGGATGTTTGTGAATTAAAACTAGATAAAGGATCAACCCAGAAGTCTTAGAATGACCAGATAAGGTCCTGACACACTTAGAAATAACTAGAATACTCTAGCTGTGATTTGGAGTGCAAAAGCAAGAAGAAAACTCAAGAATCATAACTCACACTCAAAATGTAAGTCATGAACAAAGCTAAGGAAAACATGCAATCCTAAAATTGAATTTATGTTTGTTTTAGCTTATGCTCTTTAGAATGACTTGTGAATTTAGAACAAAGTTTTATGTTGGGAAGACATCCTATGAAGAAGGAAATATAAAAGGTGAGGTTTCAGGTTATGTTTTGGTGGGGGTGATCATTTCCCTAAGTTATGACTTAGACGAAAAAACAAGTTGGGTGCCTACTATCAATTGTCTAATTGTGTGATCATTGAAAGATTCTTTCGAGAGGGATTCATTTAAGGGGATGTGTATATTCAAATTTGTGTGGTTTTGAAAAGAGAGAGAAGAGAGAAATGTGATTTCTACGGTTCAATTGTGTCCACCATCAGCTGGGCATGACTTCCAATATAGGTTACCCTCATTTTCAAATGTGACATAAAATGTAGCATATAAGGATAAAATGTAAAAAAACTTTAATTCCAACTCCATAAATTATATTCAATGAGAGAAATAATGAATAGGAAATGGTATGTCTTTCACTATTGTAATACAAAATAAAAAGTGTTCTTTTTAATCCAAACTATGAGTGTCAACTCCCGAGATAGGAGAAGAAGAATGTTTCAAGGGAGAAGATTTAATCTGAAATATCTTTCGAACTAAATAAACATAAAAACATTACCTAAGAATGAACAATGCAAAGAACCTAAATTGGTTGCACTAGGTGCCAAAATGTTTCACCGAATAGTGTGCATATGTAAGAGTAAAATAGATAAGGTAAGGGTGAGGAGGAATACCTGTGAGTGAAGGTAGAAGGTAGAGTGCGTGTGTTTTGATTTCCCGATCCAATGTTGATTGTGAGAACTTCCTTTTTGCTAGGAGGAACTACCTGCGAATACAAACAAGACCACACAAGAAATATTAAACAATATATGTCAGTGGACTACCTAGTGTATGCTAGATCCGGGAAGTGTGATACTTCCTAGATGGTTGTCAATCCACTATTTAAAAAAACTTAATGTAAGAAATAATATGAACCAATAATGTCCTACTATATTTGATATGATTTAGGTATCTCATTCAAGTACAATAAACAAATCTAATCTAACAAGATAGGTTATGATCAGATCTGGAAGTCAAATAGGTAAATAAAGTGGTGGGGATAGGTTAGGGTCAAGCTTTAGGTGATTTGGGTTGTTTGGGTGAAAGGTATGAGGTTTTTGTTATAGGAAGGTTTTCTAGACATAGAGACCAACGTTGGTATGGTATGACCGATGTTGGTTGAGGGGAAACCGACGATGGTTTGGGTTAACTGGCATCAGTAGGGTCAGGTTGATGGAAACTTAGTGAAGGTGGGTTTTGGTGATTCTCTAAGATTTCCTAGAGAATGAACAGGTAATGGGGAGGTAGATGGCAATGCTAGGGATAGTCAGAGGTGTCTGGAGTCAGGTATAGGGGTTAAAAGGTTGTAGGTGATTGGGTGGAGGGATTTTCGGAGGGTGAGAGATGATGGGATGTAAGGGATACTAAAACCATCAAACAAATATGAAGAAAATAATCTAAATAAATATGGGAACGCTGCAGAGATCTAAAGGTACTTACTAGTGTTTACAGACCTAGTTGTTGGATAAAGGTGATGGTCAATCCATGTAATTGGTGGTCATTTTTGTATCACTGTGTTTCCCAAAATGTTTCGTGAATGCTTACATTTTAGATCATTGATTGGTTTCTAGTGCGGGTTGTTTCATGTGTATGAGTGATCGGTGCATGCTTGAATGTAGATCTCTCTTCTCCAAAACTTGAATAATTCTTCCAACCTCTCAAACAAGGTTACCAAAATGAATATATGGTAACCGACAATAGTTTAGGCTGAACGACATTTGTTTAGGGTTGACCGGTGTCAATTAAGGCAGAAAATCCTAGGTTTACTAAAAATGATAGATCTTAGCAATCTTTTTACTAGCTCTGTCTATACTTCGGGATCAAAAATGAATGTTGCAATCGGATAAGCGGGAATGTGGTTAGAGGAAGAATAGACTTTTGATTTTATGGTTAAACTAAGTCTTATTTAATTAAGGTAGGTAGGACTAAGTCTTAGTTAGTTATGGTGAGTGAATATTGAGTCTTAGTAAATGCGAAATATGCTAAGAATAGGTTTGTGATGAGGTGTCTAGGTGAAGTGGTGGGGTGAATTTTCTTGGTGAGGTTGAAATTATTTTAATTTAGGTAATTAAATAAATGAATATTGTGATCGTGGGTATTAGTTTAATTTGGGTAATTAAATTAATGTACATGTGGGTAAAGGGGGAGTGTGACCTAAATTTTGTGTCTACACCACTATCCACCATGCAATTATGTACTAATGAGTCAACCATAACTAATGAAAGATAGAATGGAGGTGTTTTCACTAGTTGTACTTGAAAGAGGGTTAAAAACCCACAAGCGAGGATCATGAGGGGCACGCGTGCACATCAACGGACATGAGAAAAATGGCATGAAGAGATCTCGGGAGGAGCGAACATCAACCAAATGTGCATGAAAAGACTTGAAACATAGGCGAGAACACAAAGCCATAAAACTCTTCTCTATCTCATAGATCAAATGGGGTGTACATAAAAGAGGTGTTGAGTAACCCCAAAGTTGTAATCATGAAAAATCGATTAGAGAGGGGAGTTACATTCCCAGAATAGAAGTGTAACTCCCAATGATGCATATGATGCACTGACGTGTAAGAGAATCTCATAATGACCCCTAAATGACACATGGACCTATGATCTCACCTAAGTGATATGACTCACCTAATGATGTGGAAAAAAACACACCAACACCCCCTTTCATCGTAACTTAGGATGAGGTGGCAAGTCGCAAATGAGAAATGGTTCCTCGGAAGAAAGCCTAATGAGGTACCCATGTACATGAGAAAAGATGCCAAGTAGTGAAGGAAAACCTAGTGGGAAAAACATCCACCACAAGAGAAAAACACACACTCTAATCTAAGAAAGATGCCAAATATGGGTCCCAGATCTAGATGAGCTCGAAAAGGTACCCATGTACAAAGAGGCAATCTATCGAAAGAAGAAGAAGAGAGAAGAAGAGGGAGACAAGAGGAATGCAGAAGATGCCATGGACGGATCTGAACTCTACAGCTCTAGGAGGTCTCCCAGAAGAATGTCGATGACGAGATCCTCTACCTCGGGTGAAGAAGATCCAAACGCAAAAAACTATGTGCTACCCTTATGAAGGATAGAAATGACACGCTAGAAGTCTGCCCACTCCATAATGGAAATCGAAGGTAGCAACACGAAGAACTCTAAGTTTGGTGCATAGAAGTGTGACATAGGTATAGCGAGTGAGTGCCAAGGAACCAAAGGTAATGCCACGTGCATAAAACTATCATAGTAAAAGAGAAACACCCACAAAAAGGATGTCCAAGTGATGTGAAGGGAAGAAAAATCCTCCACAACAAAAAAGGGATCCACAGTTGATGGTGGATCAATGAAGGTCTCTAGAAATGTGGAAGTGATATGATTCCTAAAGGGGCACTCCCAACAACATAGATGATGATTTCCTCTAAAATACCCGTAGATGGATGTGGAACCCAGTAGTGCATCACAAGTGTACTATGCGAAAAGATGACTAAGTCGGTATATACTCATCCTAATGAGGGGGCTCAAAAACAAAAGAGCAATGTCATATAGGTATGAGTAATCTAATGAAGGTAGAGGAGTGGAAGGGGCCTCGCACACTTGAAGTGGAAAGGAGTTGGGTGTGATGAATGTATGAGACCGAGAAGGAGACTTCTCGATATCCGATGAGATGTGGGAAGTGTTAACACTCTCTAGAATAGTGAGAGAAATAGGAGGAGTCCTCTCAGTAGTACTCTCGATCGAATCGGGAGTGCACATCCTCGTCATCAAAAGTAGAACCAAACAAGTCTATGTCAGTGGAACTACCATCACATGAAGAAAAGGAGAAAAATGAATCAACAGCAACAACAATGGCTATAGTATATAAAGGGTCTCCATAGAGGGATGAACAACGCTCAGAGCATGGTGAGGTGGAATTGAGTCTGCCACGTGAAACTAGAGAGATCAAGAGACATGCATCATCATGTGACAAAATATGTGGTCATAAGTGTTGAGAAATTCCTCTAGATGACGATGATTAGTGCGTGCAAGAACTGGCCCAAGCAAGAAGGGTAAAAGACCCTCGTGGGGAAGTAACATTCCATGGAAGCACGCCAAGCTGAATAGTTCCCTCTCCCGGTGAGAAGTGGCAGAGGCTATAAAGTAATCTTATGACACTCAAGTCTTGAAAGAGCACTCTCCATGATGTGGAATGCAAGATGCACAAAAGTAAGATGTCAGACTCGGCCGATAATGCGTCTGCGTGTGAAAGCCCAAGAGTACAAGCAACCCCCCAGAATGTGGCACTTTATAAAAATAGTGCATTTAAAAATAACAATTCCATCACATAATGTGTATAAAATCATGCAACTTTGACTAAATAAGCACTCAAAAATGAGTTGTGAGTCAACAATTATGGCGTTAAATGATTCTTGTAACTAATGGAAAAATGCACTAGATGCTACAAATGCATTAAAAGAGTGCACTTAGATGGGTGCAAAGGGTATCGTGTGGGTACCCATTGGAAATGACATGAAATTTTAGATAGGGTTTATTATGAATGTGAGGGGGGATTAACCTCTTGCCAACCTCGGACCTCGCCCTCTGTCTTCGACACTCATAGGAGGGAGAATAATACAAGCCAAAAACCCAATTTTTAAAAAAATTACAATGCCAAACTGAATTTTTTTAATTTTTAAAACACCTTAAAACATTAAAAATGTGGAAAGGAGGTGGGCCCACATTGGAAGTGCTGCACTCAAGAGTTGTCCACGTGTAGAACCCCAAACCGCCAAAAATGCCAAGTCCACGTGCTGGTTTTGTTGACAGTTTGGACTGTTGTGTAGGCTAGAGTTGTTGTAGAGCTGAACGTGGCAGGGAAACACTGAGAGATGCACCAAGAGTAGGTTATAGAGGGATTTGGAGGTCTTTATAGGCATGTGGGAAAGAAACAAGATCCCACAAGGTGAAAAAAACACCGAAAAGCCAGAAAAATGGTTGTGCAATTGTTGATGGGTGCGCAGGTTTAAAAAACATCCAAGGATTCAAAAAATGATGATCTATTAAGCAAACACACAGAGGTAGAATAGCAGAAGAACATGATAACAGGGGAAAATGACCACTTTGGGGCAAAAACGAGTTGTAGACTGAAACCTAATTTTTTGAAGTCAAAAAAATGAGCTAATCGTTAGAGATGATGGTTGTGCAGAGAAAACATTGGAGTGCTAAGAAGGAGGTGATCCACATGCTTTGGAGGTCTATTTGACCAAGTTGAGCAAGGTAATGGATGTTGAAATGTGTGGAATGAAGCCACGAACCAAAAGCAGTGGGTAATGCATGGAATGAAGTCTTTCCTTGAGATGGGAATGTGTTTAGACTTTAAACATGCCTGAGTCCAAGGAAACAGAGATCAAATGCACAGTGTATGGAATGCATGAGTTGATAATGAACCACAGGTCCATGCCAAATAGAAAAATGAGCTCACGAATAGAAGCAATCACGAACTCAGCAATGGATAATGCAAACCTGATACAAAAACAACACGAAAACCTCTCGAAAATGCAAGTTTAAGCTGCTCCAAAAACTACATGCAAACCTCATGAAAACACCTCCAAGTCACATGCAAACAAAGATAATCAAGTGGTCAAAGACACCAAACCTGAAAAATGCCAAAAACTTGAACAACCACCTCAAACACATGAACAACCCAAGGAGAGGTATAAATGCCCCGAAATTAGTGTAAGAAGAGCGGTTGAAATATCCATTACGACAAATGCAACAAGATCGAATATCACATCGAAATTTGGAAAACACACACAAAAACACCGATGCATGCATAGATCCACAAGATCCACTCTGATACCATGAAAGAGGGTTTAAAACCCGCAAGTGAGGATCATGAGGGATGACGTGCACATCAACAGATGTGTGAATGACAATGTGAAGAGATCTTGAGAGGAGTGAGCATCAACCGAATGTGCATGCAAAGATTTGAAACATGGGTAGAACCTAGTTAAGCCATAAAACTCTCCTCTATCTCATAGATCAAATGGGTTGTACATATAAGAGGTGCTCAATAACCCCCAGTGCTGCAATCATGAAAACTCAAGTAGAGAAGGGGAGTTACATTCCCAAAATAGAAGTGTAACTCCCATGATGCATAAGAGAATCTCATAATGACCCCTAAATGACACATGGACCTATGATCTCACCTAAGTGAGATGACTCACCTAATGATGTGCAAAAAAACACACACCAACATTACATTAATAATAACAACTTTTTCTTCCTTGGTTTTTTGTTGTTTTTAATTCTTAACTTTCTGGTTTGCCTTTTTCATCACCTTGTTAGTTTTACTTTTTGTACCTTCTCCTAGTTTTGATGATATTTTTAAGCCTGAAATTTATTTGACAAGAAAATCTTTTTTTCCCAGAATGGATAATGAGTCTCACATAGTCATACTAAATGTTTCTTCCTTTATATGGTAACCAATATTTAAAGGGATAACCCTTACCTTAAACTAAATATTTGAAAAAGTAGTTTTGTCTTGTACTTGGGGTGAAAAATAAATCTTACAATATTAGTATTTTGATTTTTTGAGTTAAAACAACAACATGATCACTTGTGGTTTCATCCATAGCTCTCTTTGTTGACCTTGTAACATCTACATCAAATTCACTCATTTCCTTGGCTCTAACATCTTGATTTATAACTACATGATCACAAACTTCAAAATTAAAGACATTTTCATCCCACTTCCCCTACATAAAATTTGGGTCACTATTTGATGAAAGATAAAAAATATGTTCAACCTAATAATATGATTCCTCTTTAATCATCTATGGCATGGAAAACCTTGTGGCACCATTTTGAATATGTATTTGGCTCACTACATTATAGATTAGGATCTGGTATCATGTTATTTTTGGGTTGCACTAGAACCAAGGCTCTAGAAGTTAAGGGTAAATTAGGATCAATAGCTACAAGTTGTGTTGCTTTTATAAGGTCTCTTTTAGATTGATATTGAGGCCTATAAACTTGAGAGGGAGGTCTGAAATTGTTATAAGGATGATAAGGTGGTTGATATGGTCTATTTTATTGTAATTATTTCTTTTTAATCTATACTATCTCATTTGACATGGTTTGAATAGCCATTTTTAAGTCATCTATGTCATTGGACTGAACTATAGGTAGTAGTGGTTATTTTGTAATCTGGTGGAATACAAGTTATCTCTTGAAACATGAGCATAGAAAGTCCAAGGGCCAATTTTCCAGCTTCTATATGGTTTTTTTCTTCTCTTTATTCCTATGTCAAAGGAAAAATTAATTTTCATTCCACCCATGGATTGAATCATGACAACAATATCACTATTTAGTTCACCATAGTAGTACCAAAATGAATGTTTAGCTAAAGGCTTAAATTCTTGTAGAATCCATTCCCAAGTTATTGTAAATCTCAAACTTAAATTTTTCATAAACTCTTGAGGTTATCTCTTAATGGTTGTAAGTTTTTGAATAATTGATAAGTGTTCTTATTTATTCACAAATTATTTATGAAGGGCTTCCCCAATATTATCCTAAGTAGCAATAGATCTTGATGGAAAATGCATATACCATTGGGAGCGTTGGCCTTCAAAATATGCAACAAATAACCTCCAGGCAACATTCTCATGAGGTCCATTATGGATAGAACATAGGAAAGAAAAATATATTATGTGTTCAATAAGCGTGTTTTTTTCTTCACCACAAAAATAAGGAATAATTTTTAGGCATCATTGGTATATCATTAAAAAAGTTTCAAAAGTACTACAACCCATAAAGGTCATGAAAGGTTGATTTCTGCCATTGGAAATATGTGAATTTGAATAATAAATTTTTGAGTTGGAGGAATGGAAATATTGGGCCATTTATAAGGTGTAGTATTCCCAAACCTTCTTCTTCTAACAAAATTAAGAGGTAATTGAAAAAATGTAGAAGGATTGCCTCTTGATGATGACCTTGTGGTAACTTTAGGCATGGAACATAAAGAAATATAGAATTAATTCCTCCTAGCACTAGCCGATATTCATTATAATAATGTTGATTTTTCAAAATCCTCGTTGAAAATTATCTCTTAATTAAGGAGTTGGTATTAGATGAGTGGTTCTTAGGTGATTACAACTCTTAAATCTATGTTCTTATCTTTTTAAGTGCTAATAACTTTTGCAAAAGTCGATTAACGTTCTCGATTAGGAGAAACTATACTCTTAGGATGAACTATTAAAGAACATTTGTCTTCATCTGTATACACGATATTAATGCCAATATCTAGTTTTTGGTCCCATAAGGTGTGCCCAAAGTTGTTAACACTCGGATGTTTACCATGGATGAATAAATGGAAAAACTCTTGACTTTTGTCTATACAATGGATTTCATCTAAGCTATGGGTGACTCGAGTTGAGGATATCATCCATAACAGTCTTGTTCCTTAGGATTAATAACTTAAACTAATTCTCTGGTGGTGATAAGGGAGAGAAATAAAAACAAAATAAATGAAAGAAGGTAAAAAAAAAAGGTGATACACCAATTTTTTAAAACTTATTATTGCACAAAAACACATTGGATTGACTTCTAAAGTCATAAGAACATTCCATTCATCTTTTTTATAGGATTTTACAATTCTCAAAAGGAAATGACAAGTTGTTTACAAGGATGGGAGGGAAGATATAGGTCTATTCCACTTCAAGAACCTAATCAACAAGATAACATGCACTTACAATAATCTAAAAAAGCTACAAAAAATTCTTAACAAAGGTTTTTTAAAATCATGATCATGAAAGGAAAGAAACCATTAAGTGAAACATTCCATAATCTTGCTCTACCACACTTAAAAAAGTTTTATATGGAGGAAAATAAGGCTTTAGGTTTGCATCAACAAGGTGTAGTAATAGAATATTTTCCATAGAATAAGTATGGAAGAATGATAATTATCCCCTCTTGATAATAATGTAAGGGTAAATGTAGCACAATACAAAAAGGAGTTAACTCGACTCGCTTAAAAGATGGCACTCCTTACTCGGTTTGACTAGTTAGCTAATTTGAGACAAATCAAATATTAAATTTATTACGTTCCCATGCATGATTTGACCCTCATTGTGGAAAAAATACAAAACATAATAATAAAAAAGCTCTTACTATTTTGTATGATGTCTACAAGGGCTAAAAATAACTTTCTATGGTTAATTAGGTTGGTCAAACTTAAGTAAAATGCCTTGTTAAGTCCCTTTGCAATAAAAAAGGTAATGCACGGTGAATTTGGGGAGGTTAAGGTAATAATTAGCTATTTTTAAGCAAAAGCTAAGGTAAAATCCTAATTTTTTTGGCTTGACATGCATAAGGATTCTCATTGGTTAATCATGTGGCTTATTTGTTTGAATTTATAAAGGAATTATTTATCTCCTTATCTTTCCCCCACATAGAAAAAAATTTAAAAAATCATGACACCCTCCTACTTATGTGGGTAATTGGAAAATTCTAGTAAAAACCTAACTGAATATGATTTTTAAACATGGTTAGCTTTGAAAATGGTTAAAACCCATGTTTATTTAGTTTTCATTAGGGAAAAACCCTAAAAGTTTGTTATTTTTAACTTGTGCATGCTAGAGACTTCACTTGGTGAATGGGAAACTCTGCTGAAATTATTCATGGCCACCATGATGTTTTTGAGATGGTTTGTGTTGTCCTTTCAGTTTATGTTCATGATCATAGATTTCTATCACCATTAAAGCTATGCTTAGATATTTGGGCACTAGTTTGTAACATGTCTTGCTCACTTTAAATATGTGTTCCTTCTTTACAATGTTTAAGATATGGCTGCCATCGTCTAGTTTTAGGCTCTAGTTTTTACATTTATGTTCTATTTTTAACTTGGTTATTTATTTACCTAGGTTTAACTCACTTCATATTTTCTTTATTTTTGCCTCACATGGATGTCTTACTTTGTCTTCAACTTGGCCCACTCAATGTAACTCAACCTAAACTCATCGTGATTTATCTTTGTGGAGATATTGTTTGTTGATCCGGCTCTGTCATTTTTTCTTCCCTTATGTTGGTCCCCATTTGTTTTATTTCTTGCTAGCATGTCTTTTCTCGAGATACTTATTCAAGAAAAGGCCCCAATGTCCTAGACTCGGTACCAATCATCATATATCTAAGGTCATCTTATCTCATACTTTGGAGTTATTGTTGACAAATTTTCACTCTTCAAAATTTCCAACTTGATACTTTATTTGAGATGCAAAGGATTGATTGATATACCTAACACGAAAGAAAATATAAGTGAAATATCACTTTACCGGTTTAAGAATGTCTATCTTCTACTTAGCATGTCTTTCCATCATGTCATTTTCAAGATCATGCACCCGATCCCTTAGGAAACAATGTATGACCTTCACACAAATGGGAAGGATGCAATAAAATGTAAGATAGACAACCCAAAGCTTCCAGAGGGATAGTCCACTTCACAGGTATATAGTAGGTTTTTTTATCTTTATTCACTTTTCAGCTTTTATCACCTATTTTAAGTTCATTAATTATGATTAGTGGAGGGAGAAAAGGAGGCATTCATCAGAGCCACATCATCCTCCCTCTCTCTTTTCTATTTATTTGAGCTCTTGTTTGTTTTGGGGGTTGGAAGTTTCGATGAAGCAACTCTACCATGGAAAGGTAGGAAGCTCCACTGCTTGCATTATGTTTCTTTTGTCATATGAATGTATTCTTTTTCGTATTGTGTTGAATATTTGTTGTTTTTGACCAAAGGCTTGTGGGAGATGGTAGCACGCCAGTTTCCTACTATGTATGAGTTGTATTTTTTTCATTTTACATCATGTAAATGAAAGAATAACTCAAAATAGATAAAGATAGAACTCATCACATGAAGAAATTTCCATTTATTTTGTAGATATAAAGTACATTGACCCCCAAAAAACCGTGGGAATAAATATGTAAAAAAATTAAAAAAATGAAAGTAAATATATGTAAAGTTGTGAAAAAAATAATAATGGAATCCATCATTACCTAGATTTCAATTAGCTTAGGTTTATTTTTTTTGTATTCTCTCCTCTACACCATCTTAACCATTCGTTTACATTTTATCTAAAAGAAAAGAGTTTTGTTAGATCTCTGGATTTCAATCTCATTGTATTCTTAGCTTTAAGAAGATCAAATTTCAAATAATGCACTTGAAATTAGAAGCAAGTATAAAAAACTTCATAAGCGAGTATCGGTTTAAATAAGCATGACACGATAAGAAATAACCCTGTCACTTCTACATGGATCATTTAAATTATGGCAGTCCTCCTCTAGTTGCTTTGACTTCATTACTACCTTGAGAATAAATCCTAAGTTTATTTTCACTTTTCTAACTAGTTCTTCAAGTGTGCAAGTACAAGAAATAAATAAGAAAAAAGATCAACAAGTATAGCTTATTGTTATGCTATGTATCACAAAAATAAATATATATTTCCAAGCAACAAAATTTATCCACATGCTTTTAAAACAATTATGCAAGAACATTAATGCTTTAATGAGAAATATGATGCATAATTTTTTTGTCTAGAGAGGATGACCAATAAACCATCGTGGAGTCATCTTTTTTTATTTTCCACATAAAAACAGATTATATAAAAATATAGAGTAAAGTACGGTATTGATTCAAAGTGATTGTTAAAATTTTTACGATTACTCAAGAAAATGCATATTTCGATAATTATACGGTCTTTGAAGGTTTATGCATTTTAAGTACTAGTGAAAAGGAATAAAATATAGATACAAGTCATCAATAATATTTTTGAATCTAGAAATTTAGAAGAACAAATCATTTAGTTTCGTTGGGCAACGCAAGGAGGTAGTGGGCTTTAATGTAGGAAGTATCAAACAAAGATTTCATAAGGGAGCATAGTTTAATCATTAAAGACCTAGGTCTTAAATAAGTTTTTCTTATAATCAAGTAGTAGTTACTTGTATGAAGGATCCAAAGAATATCGGTGCGAGATAAATGAAAGTACTTTCAAAATAGAAATGTCGGTGATGTTAAGACCAAAGGGAGAGATGGTTCAACAAGACACATTTTCATGTTTTCTTATCAAATTTTATTTGAAGAGTAATAGGGTCGAGAAATAGCAACATGATTAGAGCACCGGTAACATGAAGGTTCCAAACCTATTTTAACTTCATTCATGCCATGAAATAAAATATGAAGTATATAGAATATCACAGATAAGTAAAAATAATAGTTCATAAGCAAAGTATTAGTATCGGTAAACATGAAACAAGAAGAAATCGGGAGTAAATGAAATGCTATGGATTTCACTTTTCTAACTAGCTCTTCAAGTGTGCATGTACGAAATAAATAAGAATAAGATCAAAATATTACTTATTGTTATGCTCAGTAACACAAGAAGAATTACATATTTGCAAGTGACATAATATATCAACATGCTTGAAAAACAATTATGTAATAACATAAATGCTCTAATGAGAAATATGATGCATAATTTGTTTTTCTAGAGAATGAGCAATCAAACATCATTGACTCATCTTTTGCATTTTCCACATAAACAAAAATTATATCAAAAGCAATAGTAGATTAACATTTTCATATTTCAAGTGAAGGTACAAAATTTTATAGTTCTTGAAGAAAATGCACATTTCCACAAGTGCTACAAGTTTTGAAGGTTTACTAATTTTAAAAGTACAAGTTTAAAGGAATAAACTAGAGATATGGGTCATCAATACCATTTTTGAATCTATAAATTAAGGACAAATCATTTAATTTTCATCAAGAAAAGATTTCATAAGGGAGCAAAATTTAATCATTAAAGATCCAGTCTTAAATACATTTTTCTTACAATCAAGTAACAATTACTTGTATGAAGGATCCAAAGAATATAGGTGCAGATGCATGAAAGTAGTTTCAAAAGAGAAATGTTAGTGATGTAAAGACCAAATGGAGAGTTTGTTCAATGGTACACATTTATCATGTTTTTCTTATCAACTTTTATTTGAATAGTAATAGGGTAAAGAAATAGCAACAAGATCATGGTACTAGGAACATGAAGGTTCCAAACCTTTTTCATTTCATTTATGCCATAAGATAAAATATGAATTATATAGAATATCATAGATAAGTACAAAAATAATTCAAAATTAGAGTATCAATTTGATGTAAGCATGACACGGAACAAATCAGCGGTAAAAGAAAGGCTATGTATTTCACTTTTCTAACTAGCTCTTCAAGTGTGTAGGTACCAAAAATAAATAAGAAATAAGATAAAAAATTATTACTTATTGTTATCTCTATAACACAAGAAGAATTACATTTTCCAAGCAACAGATATATCCACATGCTTGCAAAATAGTTATTAAGAATAGAAATTCTTTAATGAGAAATATGATGCATACATTTTGTTGTCCAGAGCATGAGCAATCAAACATCAATGGAGTCATCTATTGCATTTTCCATGTAAACAAATTTTATCAAAAGCTAGAGTAAAGTAACATTTTTATATTTCAAGTGAAGGCACAAAATTTTAAATTTACTAAAGACAATGCACATTTCCACAAGTGCTACAAGTTTTTTAAGGTTCACTAATTTTGAAAGTATAAGTGCAAAGGAATCATCTACAAATACATGTCATGAATACCATTGCTAAATCTAGAAATTAAGGACTAATAATTTAATTTGCATCAAATGAATATTTTAGAAGGGAGCATAATTTAATCAAGAAAGGTCTAGGTCTTAAATAATTTTTTCATACAATCAAGTAACAATTACTTGTATGAAGGATTTGAAGAATACAAGTGTAGAAACAAGAAAGTAGTTTCAAAAGAGAAATGTCAATGATGTTAAGACAAAAGGGAGAGCTAGTTTAATAGTAAACATTTTTCATGTTTTCTTTATCAACTTTTATTTGAAGAGTAATAGGATACAAAAATAGAAACAAGCATGAGTCTTTGGGGACATGATGTTTACAAATATATTTTCATTTCATTCATGCCATGATATAAAATATGAAGTATATAGATTATCACATATATAAAAACTTGGAATTTTATGGAAAATCTCATCATTTAAAGAAAAATAGACCTTAAAGTCACGAGTAAAAGATCTAAAGAAAAAAAAGAGTGTTAGTAAAAGAAATTACAAATGTTAAAATTGGTTATAAATAGCTAATACAAAGATACAGGAACATGTTCAATCAGCACATGAAATTGGAGAACAAGCTAATGGAGATACCGATCTTTCTTAAGAAACTTTTCAAGACTTGACCAATGCATACACTTAGGTTGAGTCGATACAAATTCAAGAAACGACATAGGAAAATAGAACTTGAACCATTGAATTTTTTTAGATATGAAATATTAATGAAGAAAAAACAATAGGTTAAGGCACTTAAAAAAGATTGATTTGAGATGAAAAAATAGAAAGAAACTTCATGTAACATATTTTTCAAAAAATGTCTTATCTTAACAAATATGGCTGAATATGTTGATCATGATATGGAGAAAAAGACAAAAAATGCAAAGCCCAAATTTTGATAGTTGTAGGTCTAAGAGAAATGGGGTATGTTTCAAAAAAAATATTGAAAATAAAGAGGAGCAAGCTAAAAATGAAAACCCAAACTCACATTTCTAGTAAAGTTACAAGAAATATGACAAGGATCGAATAGTGAGCTAATGAAAGATTCAAAATAGAAGGAATTGGTAACCTATAACATCAACGAGTCAAGTATAAGAGCTATATCAATGACAAATAAAAAATGGAACCCAGAAAGTGCACAAAAAATTTTCCTAGTCATGTCTGGGCTTGGTAACAAGAGAATTAGAAAATAAAATAACTTACAGAGAAAAATACGACTTTACCTAAAATGGAAACTACATTGTATAGCCAAAGCACAAGTCATAACTCGATACCAAATAGTAAACCCATGATGGCAAGATCAAGGAAATTATGAACATCAAAATCTTCACGAGATGGGTACTCAAATCATAAAACAAAACAATAAATGCTAACTCACCTAGAGTAAAAAGTGGTTCAAGTGGTAATGATCAAACGAAACCTAACTTCACCAAAGTTTACCACTACCACTAACAAAATCATGGCTCCAATCCTCATGAGGAGGGGACCATGAGATTAGTCAATGATTCATGTTAAACTATGGTTTGACTCAAAATAAAATTCATGGCTGAATGATGATGCCTTAAGACTACGGTCTTTGCAATGTGAAACTCAAATGGGCCCCGTACTATGTACAATACATGATTTAATCAAAGGATCCCATATTTTTTTAATTCAAAAGTATATACCTTAGTGAGAGAGGTCGCATAAAGGGTCACCATCATAGCACATTGTCAACCAATATGACCCTTGACCATTATTATTATCACCTTTTACAGAAGAAGAAGACTGTGTTTTTGCAAGTACAGGTAACTGGTCCCCACAAGATAAAAATTGAATTATATGGCTAAGTGAAGAAAAAAAAGTATTATTTTTGCACAGGAGTGTATTTTTACATATCATCACAAAGAGATAGAATAATGAAAAAAATAATATCCTTTCAAGTGGATGGGGTCACATCAGAGCTACGGGAAAGAAGTATGCATGCACTTTAGAAGACTTGCACATAGCGTAAGAGTTATTATTAGCCAAAATATTCACCCAAGTTTATTCATTATTTTATTATTATAACAGTCAATCGCACTTTCACTAAAGTGTATTTTTGGAATTAAAGGCTATTATTACCTTATCGTAAACAACATGATTATTTAATACCTTTATTTATTCATGATAAAGACTAAAATTAACATGCATTGAAAATTTCAAAATGCAACCTATTTTTAGGAGGGTTAGATGAATAATTTTGATATATATATTGTGTACATTGGCAAAGCACTAGGAGGAATTTTTGGATGTAGGAGTGTTGAAACAAATCTTTTCCAATTTTTCCTTTGAATGAGAGCCATTTATTGTGTTTCCAATTCTTTACATTGGTGTGTATATTTTTATTATCTCTTGTGAATTTTAATTCCCTAAATTAATTATCTTACCTTTCTAAAAATTTGGTGTTTTCTACATAATTTTAATGTGTATGTTAGTTGTTGTTTTTGTGATTAATCCCTCAACAAAAAAATGTTTTGCCTTAGGATTTAGCTGAAACCCATTGCTTCTTGCTCCTTTAATCTTATCTCAATAAAATTGCGCATGTAATCAGTCAAATCCATTAGTAATTTTGGTGTATCACCCCATTTTAATTTTAGTTATAACCATCTTTTTACCCTTAAAACCCCAAAAATTAGTGTAGGATACATCAATAAGGAACCGACCTTGTAATCCCAGAGATTCACCTCAACATAGGGATACCCACAACCTTGAGGTGTTTCCATTGTATCTACATAAGTGAGGGAAGAGAAATCTTAGTCCACCTAATGTTATCCCTCAATTAGGGTGCACTTCTGAGAGATAATAATTTTTGGCATGTTTGGTGGGACGAGAACTACTATCGATACATTTTGACGATTGAATATCTAAAAATAACTCATATGGAAACTCTGTAAATATTATTTTAGAATAGTATAACACTCTTCCACATTATCAAAATTTGCAGCTACAACTTTTTAAGGTATTTTTCTAGAAAATCAGATCTGTTATTTTATGGTTATCGCTTGTTTTCTTGAGTATCATAATTGTTTTGAATATTTTTATATTTTTTGAGGTCTTGCATCAATGAGTCCCCATTTTTAGCACTATTATCATCAAAACCAACAACCTTTTTATCTATTTTCCCCTTCATATCACTAATATGACCCCTATCAAAACGAATATTCGTATAACTCAAACCTTGATTATTAATATGATGATTCTTATACTGCTAAAAATAAAGATTATGAGGATGGTTACGTTGACTATGAAATGCGAAAAATCTTGAGCTTGATTTTAATTATCTTAAGCATACATTTAGATGTTAAGGAACATTTTGAAAAATCACAAGTAGTGGATAATGATAGGCATCATGTTGAGGAACCCCTTCAATTGAATGTTCCCAATTACATTATCCATCACAATCTAGTGCACACATACCTTCCTTGCCCGACCAATGTAGCCCATTCATCGGTTTCCAAATTTTTAGGTTGCTGCAATTGTTACTCCTTTTACTCCACAATCATGTACTCGAATCCAATTTTAATTGACCAAGATTTTGTTCTTTGATTTTATAAATACATACCTTTTATGCTAGTCTTTTTTCAAAATTTTCCGGTTCTAGTGAAGTCCAACCCACTTCTCCTCCTTCATCCGTAGTACTATTACATGATAGAGAAAATCAAAATATCAACAAAGAGGGGTAGCCAATGTATCTAACAACATGTTATAGTTTTTTCATAACATACAATAATGGGTTTCTAGCTTTCAATTTGATCTTGTTCCAAAGTTAATGAAAGAACCTATGTAGGAGGTGTAGTGTGTTCTTACAACAAAACAAGTACAACTCAAAGATGATAAGTATTGTGTATATTCTGAGTATAGTGTGAAAGAAAGCACCATAAATATACATACTACCGTTCATCATTGTTTACAAAACTTGAAGATAAATCAATAGATTTTGGAATGAGAAGCATGTTTACAGCTTTATGAATTTTCAAGTTAGAGGTGGAAAATTAGAAAGATCAATTTCAAAATGACCAAGAATATGTAGATGATTATAAGGACCCTTATTGTGATGTATTCTTGGAGATTTCTTCATTATTAGAGACTTGTTATGATGAAAAAGATCATAAAATGACAAGACAAGTAGCCAAGGGAAACAACCTATCATAAGAGATTAACTTGAATTTTTGACTGCATCATTAGCCCTGAATAATAAATATGAAATGGATGATACAATTTTTAGGTTGAATTTGAATGATGAAGCTGAAAAATAAGTTATAACAATCATGGTAAAGAAGCTTGAAAAGACTAAATACTTTCTAGATCAACTTCAAAATGTTAAAGAGAATAAATAATAGTTTATAGAGATTGGAAATCCTTTAAAACATTAGAAAGAGCCAATGGTTGAAAAGGATGTTCATTATTTATCTGAAACAAGAAATTCAGTTTACCATCTTCTAGGAGGCCTTGTCCTATCCGGTACCTAGATGGTCCTCATCTAGTTATAGTTGTACCACTATTTGCACTGTTCGAAAGCACATAAGTGTGCTTCATATTTTCTTAATCGAGCCCAAAATCATCCAAGAGAAGCTTGAATATAAGAAAGAGACATTATTCACTTCTATACCAATTTATGGAGAATCAAAATGGTACATGTTTTTGTTCATTTTTTCTATATTACCTATTTTACAAATTGAATTGATGGCCTCGGTTTTGGAGAAGAAAATAGATTAATCTTTGATATTCTCACCATCCGGGAGAAACAATTAAATAGGAATAATAGGTAGTTTGACATTCCTAAATAATAGGAATGTCAAGCTAAAATAGGAGATAACTAATTCCATACAAGGAGTGGAGAGAATCTCAACAAGCTCTGGAAGTTAGAACAATCTCTCCTAATTAAAACAAAATATATAACAATTTTCTCTAATGAGATTATTCGGTGTAATTAATATATTTACACCAACACCCTCCCATAAGTGAATGCTAGGGAGCCAAAAAAAAAAGAAAGGGTCCCGGCTACTAGGCCTGATAAGGTACCCTGATACAATACTAGAAAAGAAGGAAGGAAGGACTATACAAGCTCCCCCAAGGACAAATTCCTTCACCCCAAGTTTTTCTCACAATTCCAGATAGCGAGGCGAAGCCAAGGGCTTAGTGAAGATATCTGCAAGCTGATCAGCCGTAGGAACAAAATCTATCTTAAATGACCCCATCTTGAATCAGCTTGTCGAATGAAGTGCATGTGGATCTCTATATGCTTCATGTGTGCTGATGCTCAATAGGATTACGTGCAATGTGAATAGCACTTTGGTTATCACACCAAAGAATGGAAGGAGACTCCTGTGAAAAACCAAACTCACCAAGAATCTGATGAAGCCAAAGAACCTCCTGCCCTGTTGTCACAACACCTCAATACTCGGCCTCAGTGGATGATAATGCAATGGTATTCTTTTTTACAAGACCAAGCAACTGGACCAGAACCAAGATGAAAAAATAAGCCAGATGTGGATTTGCGAGTATCATGACATCCACCCCAATCAGAATCTATAAAGCCCTCAATACCGAGAAACATTCTGAGGTGTGTAATGAATACCAAAACTCAAAGTCCCCTAAAGATATCTCAAGATCACTTGGCTACTTCCCAATGACTCTCATGAGGCTCATGTGAAAAATGAGAGACAAGATTAACAACAAAGGTGATATCGGGATGAGTATGAGTGAGATACAAAAGGCTCCCAACCAACTGTCTATACAAAGTGGCATCTACTAAGTTAGACTTACATGCAATAGTCAATTCAATACCTGACTGGTAAGGTGTGGGAGATGGCTTGCAATCAGCCATATGAAATCTCTGAAGTAGATCTGTAGCATACTTCTTCTGAAAAATAGAGATGCCCTCAGCAGACTGGTGAACATGTAGGCCAAGAAAGTAGTGCAACAATCCCATATCTGTCATATCAAATTTTGCTTTCAATTTTTGTTTAATGTCCTGTGTTAGAGAATTTGAACTACTAGTAATGAGGAGATCATCAACATATAATACCAATAGCAATAATTCATCATCAGTCTTCAAGACATAAACTATATGATCGGTCTTACAATGATGAAAGCCAATAGACAATAAGAAAGCATCCATCCTCTCATACCAAGCCCGAGGGGCTTGTTTGAGACCATAGAGTGAACATCGAAGTCTACAAACTAGTGAAGAGTCATGCACAAACCCCTGAGGTTGCTCCATATAAATCTCCTCATGGATATCACCATGCAAAAATAACTCTTCACATCCATCTGATGTACTAACCATCGATGAGAAGTAACAAGAGAGAGAACAAGGTGAACAAAATCCATCTTTGCCATAGGAGAAAAAGTTTCAGAGTAATCTACTCCTTCAACTTGAGAATACCCCTTGGCGACAAGACATGCCTTGTATTTTTCAATCGATCCATCAGCTGCATATTTGGTCTTATAGACCCATTTACATCTTACAAGCTTTCTTCCCTTAGGAAGAGGAACCAACTCCCAAGTATTATTCTTCACAAGTGAAGAATATTCATCCTGCATTGTTGAATCCCATTCTGGTTGTCCAGATGCCTGTGAAAAAAGAACATGATCATTAGAAATAGCTTGGCTCATAAGATCCATACCAGAATAGGGATGATGATCGACAACACCAGAAGTCTCAGCTCTAGTGCATCGTAGATCTCGTGAATCACCCGCCAAATCACCTATTGCAGCCAATGTAGATCTCAACCATTTTGGAGTAGGAGTAGGAGTAGGAGCAGGAGAAAAAGTAGGAGCAGGAGAAATATCAGGTGGCCCATCAAAAACATCATCAGTGGTAGGAGCAGGAGATAATAATGGAGAAGGAAGAATTGTATGATCCAAAGGAGCCTCGGTCTCATCAACTTGAACATCCTACCAAAAACACAACATCTTTAGTAGCGGGATAAAAAGGTGATATGCCTTCACATGCTCACAATGACCAAAAAAAATAAGTTCTTTTCTTTTCTTCTCCATGGTTTTCCGAGTGTCATCAAGGACAAAGGCCCAAGCCTTGCATCCAAAAACCTAAAATTTTGATACGTCAGGTTTTTCACCCGACCATGCCTCCTCAGGAGTAACCCCTTGCACTGCTTTATGTGGCATTCTGTTTTGAATGTGGTTTGCATAGTTGACTACTTCTACCCAGAACTAAGGTGCCATGTTCTTGGACTGGACCATGCAATTTTCCATTTCCTTGAGTGTTTTGTTTTTTCGTTCGGAAACTCCATTTTGCTGAGGGGTGTAAGGAACAATATATTGGTGCACAATTCCATGATTAGCACAAAAAGTAGTAAATTCATTACTTTCATATTCCCCCCATTGTCCGTGTGGAGTATTTTAATACAATGTCCATATTTTTTTTCTACAATAGCTTTAAAAACTTTGAAATGCTCTAGGACATCACTTTTAAATTTGAGAAAGTACACCCAAGTTTTCCTAGTAAAATCATCTATGAATGTGAGTACATACTTAGCACCAGAAAATGATCTATGAGGAAAAGAAGTAAGATCACTATGTACCAATTCAAGATGAGCCTTAGCTCTTTTTGCTTGTCCTTTTGGAAAAGGATCCAAGTGTTGCTTACCCAACATACAACCGGGGTAGACACCATCATGTGATTTTACCTTCGGAAGTCCTATGACCATATTCTGTGAAGAGAGCTACTATAGATATCTGTAATTGAGGTGACCAAACCTCTCATGCCATAATTTTCTCAAAGAATTAGTATGAGCAATTAGTGAAGATCCTGCAGAGTTATCAAAACTCTCAAATACATACAAATGTGAACATGGATCCACAGATCCTGTAGCTACAATATCATCATGATCATGAAGTTCCCTGATTACAACCCTATCTGGTGAGAATTCAATAGTTCTACCATCACCAGAATTACAGATTTGATATATGGAAAGAAAATTGTTAGACATATGGGGAACATAAAGAACATCATTTAGATGCCCATTTGGCATATTTACAGTACCAGAACCCAATACATCTACAGAAGCAAAATTTCCCACCAAAATCTGTGAAGTGTTGTAAAAAAAATAGAAGTCAACAAATCCTGCAATGTGTAATATGATGAGAAGCCCCTGAGTCAAGAATCCACCGGTCTTGCAAAGGAGAAGAAGCTCTAGCAGAAAGAGCCTTACCCTTGCCAACATTTGAAGTAGATGAAGGTGATGGAACTGTGATCTTGTGTTGTTTTAAAGCCTTTTCTAATGCTTCCAATTTTAAAAAACATCTGGATTCAGGATGATTTTTCCCCACAAAAGGCACAAGGTTCAAACACACCCCTTTGAAATGGTTTCTTTGATTTTCCATTATGTTGTGGTTTATCAACAGAAGGAAATGAAGGGTTAGAAACCACATTGTGAGAAGACACAAACTTATCATAACTTTTCTTGGGTTTGTTTTTCCAATTTTTCTTAGGAGAATTGGCCACAAGAGCATGATTCGAGGTAGGCATAACATCCAGAGAGATTAATTTTGCTTGTTCTCATGAGAGACATTCACAAAACTGTTCAAATGAAGGCATTTTAAACTAAGTGTCTAGTGCATCCATAG
Source organism: Taxus wallichiana var. yunnanensis (assembly GCA_018340775.1). NCBI lineage: Eukaryota > Viridiplantae > Streptophyta > Pinopsida > Cupressales > Taxaceae > Taxus > Taxus wallichiana. Next base: position 219,109,226 of record CM031237.1, read on the forward strand.
TAGAAAAGAAGGTTGACGTAAATACAAAAAGGGACCTTTTAGTTTAGTTAAGATCGTATAGATGCATTCGTCATCCTTTTTAGTTCTACCACCAGCTTTCAAATGACTGTGAATTTCTTTAAATTTTGACAAAAATTCTTCTATGGAAGGAAAATTTGAAGGTGACAAAGATTTTAGCTCATGATCTAGTTGAATTAATTTAAACTCATTTATCTTGCCAAATAATGTTTCAAATTTTTCCCATACCTCTTTTGGAGCTATTGCTGCAGAGGGAAATGTGGAACTGGAGATTATCCACTACATTCAAAGCAATCAATCTAAGAGCTTCGTCTTGTTTGCATGCATACAAATATTTATCCTTCTCCATGGTGAATGTGGGAATTGTATCATCAAACACTCGCCATAAGCCATGAGACTGCAAGAGTTACTACATTTTCGGTTTCCACACATGATAGTTGGTCGAGTTCAGCGGCTCAAATAGTCCATAGATCTCTGGTGTGGGAAGAAGATGAAGAGGATAGAAAATCTCTCAACATGTTTTAAATATAGAACCACCCAAAAATAATGAGATACTAGAATAAGGTTGGAGGCAAATGGAATGAGGATGACATGGCACAAAGCTCGGCAGGAGCACGAACCAGCAGCTAAGGCCAAAGCACGAGCACAAAAATCACAGGCAACACAATACACACATGGCATCTAAACCAAAGCAACACAAACACACAAGGCACAAACGGAGGAATGGGGAGCACAGGACGAGCTTGCAGAGGTCAAGCACAAAGGCACAAAACCATGATGCAAGCCAGGGCAGGGAAGCCATTATCGGTAGAGTTGAGGTAGAAATTGTTGACACGTAGTGCACCGGTATAGGTGTTGCACTTATCTAGTCAATCGATTTAGAATAATAATATCACCTCAAGGTAGATCTGATACATGTCTAATGAAGAAGATATCCTCCTTGGCGTCAATGAATGCATGTAAATTTAGAAACTCCAGTGCAAACCATAGAGAGACTGAGTCAACAGAGAAAAAATGCAAGAAACTTGCACAAGTTTATAATGCTTTTGAAATATGGGGGGAGTAAATGTTAAGCTGAAACACCTTGATAAATACGTGGCCAAATGGAGGACTGCAAGTAAAAAATTTAATGATGCATATTGAAATTTGAATGACATTTGATCTACATACAGACTGTCCAAAAATATCTCTCTTTCGTAGGCTGAACGCATTCACATTGATGCATATATCGACCAAACATTTGTATTTCTCCTTAAACTATGCGATTGGACCAATGAAGCAACATTCTAAGCTGATTCCATGTTGAGAATGCATTGAACACCTCACTCAGGTGGATCTACAATGCGCCAAACTGGGAAGTGCATACAATGATCTGCAGGAATGGAATTGTGACCTCTTAAAATACTTTTATTCCCACACCAAGATTATAGATTGGAAATCATACATTATAGTTGGAGATGCACTGATTGCTTCCACTCTTAGCTTGACCTTGATGCACGTAGCAGCAAACAAATAATCTTCTAAGTGGATAGTGGCTAGCTCAACTCTCCTACAATAGTAAAGGCTTTGATACCATGAAAAATCGAGCAACGGGATCTAGTACAGGAAGAGAAAGCACAGACAAATAACTCAGAGAAGAAAAATAAATAAGAACTCAATAATTAGAAACAGAGAAAATAGATTAATCTCTGATATTCTCACCATCCGGGAGAAACAATTAAATAGGAATAATAGGTAGTTTGACATTCCTAAATAATAGGAATGTCAAGCTAAAATAGGAGATAACTAATTCCATACAAGGAGTGGAGAGAATCTCAACAAGCTCCGGAAGTTAGAACAATCTCTCCTAATTAAAACAAAATATAACAATTTTCTCTAATGAGCTTATTCGGTGTAATTAATATATTTACACCAACATCTTTATTAACTTTTTAGTTGTTATCAATTATCTTAAGTTCATTAATTATGATTAAATGAAAGGTTCCTAGTGTGTATGAGTTGTACATTTTTCATTTTACATCATGTAAATGAAATAATAATGCAAAACAGATAAAGATACAACTCATCACATGAAGAAATTCTCATTTATTTCATAATTATAAAGTACAGTGAACCCACACAAGCCGTGGGAATAAATCTGAAAAATAAGAACATAAATGAAAGTACATATATGTAAAGTTGTGAACAAAGAAAGAATGGAATCCATCATTGCCTGGATTTCCATCAGTTTGGGTTGAGTTGTTGTCCTCGATTCTCCTGTCCACTATCTTCGCCAGCCACTGCCATTTTACCTAAAAAGAAAATAGTTTTGTTAGAGCTCTGAATTCTAATCTCATTGTATTCACAGCTTTAAGTAGATGAAATTTTAAATAATGCACTTGAAAAAGAAGCAACTACAGAAAAAAAATCATAAGTAGAGTATCAGTTTCAGTAAGCATGACATGGTAATAAATTAGCAGTAAAAGAAATCCTATTGCTTTCACTTTTCTAACTAGTTCTTCAGGTTTGCACATACAGGAAATAAATAAGCAATAATATAAAAATGTACAACTTATTGTTATGCTCTCCAACATAATAAGAATTAAATGTTTCCAATCAACATGATATATCCACATGCGTGCAGAACAATGATGCAAGAACATAAAGAATTTGATGCGAAATCTGATGCATAAATTTTTTTGTCTAGAACATGAGTAATTAAACATCATGGAGTTATCTTTTGCATTTTCCACATAAACAAATATTATATCAAAATTTGGAATAAAGTACATATTTTCGGATTTCCAGTGAAGGTACTAAATTTTACACTTACTCAAGAAGACACACATTTCCACCATCGCTACAGGTCTTTGAAGGTTTACTAATTTCAGAAGTACAAGTGTAAAGGAATCAGCTATAGCTACATGTGATCAATACCATTGTTGAATCTATAAATTAAGGACCAATCATTTACGTTGCATCAAGCAAAGATTTCATAAGGTAGTAAAATTTAATCATGAAAGATCCAGGTCTTAAATAAGTTTTTCTTACAATCAAGTAACAGTTACCTATATGAAGGATCTAAATAATACAAGAGTAGATATAGCAAAGGAGTTTCAAAAGACTGATGTCATTGATGTTCAGACCAAAGGGACAACTGGTTCAACTGTACAAATTTTTCATGTTTTTCTTATCGACTTTGATTTGAAGAGTAAGAGGGTACAAAAACAACAAAAAGAGCAGAGCACTAGGAATATGAAGGTTCCAAACGTGTTTTCATTTCATTCATGACATGAAATAAAATATGAAGTATATAGAATATCACAGATATAGAAATCTTACAAAATTTGAAGTTTAGGGAAAAGAAAATCATTTCAAGCAAAATAGACTTCCAAGTCATGAGTAAATGAGCCAAAGCACCGAAAGCATGTTAGGAAAAGAAATTGCAAATGTTTTAATCTGGTTATAAACAACCAATGCAAATAGACAGGAACATGTTCAATCAACTCATGAAATTGGAGACTAAGTTAATGGAGATACAGAGATTTGTTAAGCAAATCTGCATGAATTGACTAATGCATACACTCATGTCAAGTCAATTAAAAATTTAGTGACCCAAACAAGAAAATAGAACTTGGAGCATTGAAATTTCGTAGATACGGAGCATTAATGAAGGAAAAATATCATCTTGAAGCACTAAAAACATGACTATTTTGATATGAAAAATCAGAAATAAACTTCATATAACATGATTTCAAAAAGTCGTGATCTAAATAACAATGGTCGAATACGTTGATCATGATCTAGAGAAAAAGACACAAAATGCAGAGCCCAGATATTGAAAGCTACATATCTAAGGGAAATGGGGTATGTTTCAAAACAGATCTAGAAAATAAACAGGGGTAAACTATAAATCAAAACCTAAACTCACCTTTGTGGTAAATTTACAATTAATATGACCAGATTCAAATAACGAGCTACTGAAAACTTCAAAATAGAAGGAAATGGCAACCTGAAATGTCAGCGAGTGAATTCGAAGAGCTATATCAATGACAAACAAACAATCGGAACAAAGACAATGCACTAAAAATTTGTTCTAGTCATGATCAGGCTTGGTAACAAGAAAAGCTGAAAATATAAAGCACTTACAGAGAGAAATACGACTTTAACTAAAATGGAAAAACCATTACACGACCAAAGCATAGGTCGCAACTAAGATACCAAAAATAAACCCATGACAGTAAGCTCATGGAAATAATGCACATCAAACTCTTCACGAGTTGGGTACTCAAATCCTGAACCGAAATAATGAATGCATCATAGAGCACAAAAACATCAAGTTTGATCTCAAAAGGTCCAAACTGGCACCTATACGCCTAATGAGATCAACCCATAATTATACAATGAGCTAATAGATGAAACCAATGAAAAATTGAAAGAGAAAGAGAGTCCAAAGTTTCAACATGAAAATACGGCCATGCATAGCTCAGGTTCATAGATACAGGCCGGTAAAAATATAACAATATCAGATCTCACTTTGGGCAAACCAGTGAACACCCCATTTTCAAACCATGGCAGTCACGAAGCTCAAGAACCAAATCAAAACAATGAAATTCCCAACATACACGAATATCCACAATTTTAAATATTCAGATCTTTGATTTTGAGGAGGAAAGAAGTGTCTTAATACACACAAACAGAGGATATTTCTCAAAAACTATTTCTCAAAATGAATGGTACAGAGAACTTACCAGTACGAAAGAAGGCAGAAATTGAATGAAATAGAAATCAGGGCACCAAAATCATAAGATGTAAATCTCCATAACAAAAAAAAATCATGAACCCACATTCATAAAATGCGACCAGCGTAGTAAAAGTATAGAAGGAAGAGAAAGGATTCAAGATCCAAGAGTACTATGGCTACAAGGTAAGAAATACAACACCGAAATTCTCAAAATTCAGCTCCACGCCCCTTCAAAACGGTGGCCATTTCATAGCCCAAGATCTTTTCAAGCTAAACTTAAGACCCTCGTGCTAATGTCTCTAAAGGAATCTGAAAACTACAAACCCAACAGAAAATGAAAATTCCAAAGCTTGGAAATTTCATAATGGAGACCAAATATGCATAAAATGGCGTCTGGCCGTGAGAAAATAAGAGATAAAAATTACCTCCAATGGTCCCCAGAGAATTTTTTTCTTAGTAGTCCTAGCTCAACCCCATCTCATAAAAAATTCAAAGAATGATTACGGTTCAAAGTTTTGTGGCTTAACTCAACCAGAGAGCTCGCTAACTCAACTAGAGTCAAAATTTGTGCACGTGGCAATGATCAAACAAACCCTAACTCCACCACATATAATCAAGTATTATCGATCAAATCATGAGTCCAAGCCTTCCGAGTAGGGGACTCAAAGAGGGTTTGAAAACCTAAAAGTGAAGATCACGAGGGACGACGTGCACATCAACGGACGTGTGAACGATAGCGTGAAGAGATCTCGGGAGGAGAAAGCATCAACCGAATGTGCATTCAAAGATTCGAAATATGGTCGAACTTCGTTAGAATCCACAAACTCTCCTCTCTCATAGATCCAAAGGGGTGTATATATAGGAGGTGTTGAGTAACCCCTAGTGTTGCAATCATGACAACTCAAGTGGAGAGGAGGAGTTACATTCCTATAATAGAAGTGTAACTCCCAATGACGCATATGACGCACTAACAAACTGACGCGTAAGAGAATATCATAATGACCCCTAAATGACACATGGACCTACGATCTCACCTAAGTGAGATGACTCGCCTAATGATGTGAAAATGACACACACCAACACCCCCCCTTCATCGTAACTTAGGATGAGGTGGTAAGTCAAAACAAGAAATGGGTCCTGACACAAAGCTTGATGAGGTACCCACGTACAAGAAACTCTCGAAAAGTGGAGTAAAAGGAGAAAACCCAGTGGGAAAAACTCCCCCCCAAAAGAGAGACAAGTCCACTCTCTAATCTAAGAAAGATGCCAAGGATGGGTCCCAACCATAGACGGGCCTGTAAAGGTACCCATGTACAACGAGGAAATCTCTCGGAAGAAGAAGAAGAGAGAAGAAGAGGGAGATGAGAGGGATGCAAAAGATGCCATGGATGGATCTAAACTTTGCAGCTCTAGGAAGTCACCCAGAAGAATGTCGATGATGAGATCCTCTGCCTCTGGACTGAAGAAGAACCACCCACACCAAACTGTGTACCTACCCTTAGGAAGGATAAAAATGATGTGCTTTGGAAGTCTGCCCACTCCATGAAGGAAACCGAAGGTAGTAGCATGAAGAACTCTAAGTATGGTCCATGAAAGTGTGACATAGGTCTAGCAAATGAGTGCTAAGGAACCAAAGGTAATGTCACAAATGCGGAACTGTCATAGTATGAAGGGTGACCACTAGTAGAAATGATGTCCAATTGATGTGAAGGCAACACAACCCCCACAATAGAAAATGGATCCACAAGTAAGGGTGGATCAATGAAGGTCTCCAAAAAGTGAAAGTGATAAAATTCCTAGAAGGGGCACTCCCAACAATAGAGATGATGAACTCCTCTGACACACCTATAGATGGATGAGGAACATATAGCGCATCACAAGTGTACTCTATGAAAAGACAACTAAGGTAAGACAGATACTCATCCTAATGAGGGGGCTCAACAAACAGAAGAGCGATGTCAAACATGTATAAGTCATGTAATGAATGTAGAGGAGTGGAAGGGGCCTCACACACTAAAGGTGGGAAAGAGGTAGGTGTGATGACTGTATGAGATTGAGAAGGAGACTGCTCAATATCTAATGAGATGTGGGATGTGTCAACACTCTCTGGAATAGTGAGAGAAGGAGGAGAAGAGTCCTCTGTAGTACTCTCTGCATCGAAATAGGTGCACAATCCTCATCATCAGAAGTAAGAATCAAGTGAGTCTATTTCAAAGGGAACTTCCATCACACGAAGAACAAGAGGAGACTACTGGGTCAGCAACAATAACAACAATGGTGACAGATGTGAAGGGTATCAATAAAGGGACTCGAAGAATGCTCTAGACATGGTGGGGTGGATCTAAGTCTACCATGTGAAACCAAAGAGAGCTAGAGACATGCATCATCATGTGACCAAAGACATGGTCGCAAGTGTCAAAAAGTCCTCTAGATGACGATGATCACCGGTGTAGGAACTAACCCAAGTAAGAAGGGTAAAAGACCCTCATGGGCGAAGTAACATTCCATGGAAGCACGCCAAAGCAAATAGTCCCTCTCCCGGTGAGAAGTGGCGGAGGTCAGAAACGATCCTACAATGCTCAAGTCCTGGAAAGAGCAATCTCCATGATGCATAAGCAAAAGTGCAAGGTACACAAAATCAAGACGTCGGACTCTAGCCGATAATGTGTCTACATGTGAAAACCCAAGAGTACTAGTAAACCCCTGAATACGGGACTTTATAAAGTAGTGCATTTACAAAAATGACAATGCAATCGCATAATGTGCAAAAATCATGCAACTTTGACTAAAGAAGTGCTAAAAATGAGCAAAGTGAGTCAAAAGTTATAAAGATATATACGATTCCCACAACTGATGGAAAATGTCAATAAATGTTGCAAATGCATTTTAAAAATGCCTGAAATGGGTGCAAAAGGTGTCATGTGGGTAATCATTGGAAATGGCATGAAATTTTAGGCGTTGTTTTTTTTCTTGCGAGGGAGGATTATCCTCCTCCCAACCCCGTGAGCTTTCCCTCCATCTTCGACACGCGTAGGAAGGGCATAATACAAGCAAAAAAGAACCCAAAAAATATTACAATGCCATGAAAGGAATGTTTTACCTCAAAACATTAAAAAGGGGGATTGTTTTAACCTGTAAACAATTCTAAAAGGGAGTGGGCCCATGTTATGGAGTCACGTGTTTGAGCAGCTGAGTACCATGCGTTGGTTTCAATGCAGGTGGTCCACGTTGGAGGAGTCAAGGCCAAGCTAGTCGAGTTGGTATACACTGTCTGAGTTGAAGCCACGTGCTGGTAAAGATGTTTGAATTGTAGAATTCCTCATAGGGTTCCAAGTAATTACCGACTAGAGTGGGTATTTCTACAAAGATGACAACGTCTTTGAAATGGAGGATGCTTCGAGCTAGAGCTAGAAACATCAGGCAAGGATGAAGCATGCAAGGAAAGCACAGGAAACCAATAGCATGGAAGTTCAAACCAAAAGCGTCACAAACCAGGTAAGAAACGGAAACCTAGGAAGCTGAACCAAGCATGAGTGGAAGGCAAGGTGGACCTAACGCATCCACTAGGAAACTAATGAAGGAGGATGGCAATGTCCAACACGCATCAAAACACGTTGAACCATAGGTTAGTAAACCGGTGTAAGGAGTCTTTAATATTGAGCAGCAGCTAGAGGTGGAGTGAACTATCAAAGATGCTATGTCCACGTACTGCCGGTCTACGAGGTTATAACATCGAATAGAGCTCAAGACACATGCACATGAACCTATCGAGTGAAACCGCTGGGCACAGTGGGTTGACCAAGGGTGACAACGTGCGTTAGAAGCATGAGCAGAGTTCACAGTGCACTGCGAGTAAAATAACAGTGTGTAGTAGTGTAGAGAACCTCCACGTAGCAGAGTCGAGTGCCAAGGTGAGCACAGTAGTTGGAAACAAGCATGGGAGCTAGGGGTTACGGTGTAATTGTGAGCCCAAAACAATGCGAGAAAACATGGTTTGAAACACGCTTCAAATGCGTAAAAACACAAACTCAAAACAAAAATTCCCAAAGGTTGATGTAGATGGGGTCATGATCCACCGGGGAGCTGTAGAATCAGCTGAGCTACAATCGATGTAGCATGGGATGAGCTCACAGAGGTCAAGCATGAAGGCACAGATGCAAAGCAGATGGAGTTGTAGGGTACATGAGTTGGAATGAGTGAACGGAAACAGAAAACAAGTTCCAAACTCTCGAACGGTCAAGGAAATCCAAACTCAAACACAATATTACCCCACAACCAAAGATCCAATGCAATACCCAAGGAGTGTAGACCAAGCCAATCACAAAGCAGACCGAGTTGCATGGAGCGTGCAAAGGAGGATCTAATGTGAGCAAAAAAACCATGCAGAGAGCTCAAGAACAACCATGAAGAGGACAGATCGAATCAATCGCAGAGCAAGGCAAGTTGAAAATCATGCATGCAACCCTAGAGACTCAATCGGTCAAGGACACTAAACTCGAACATGACCAAACGAACCACGATCAAAACCTGGGAAAGAGGTATGATGCCCAAATCAATGCAAGAAGAGCATGATTGGAATATCCATTATGACACATGCAAAAAGAATTGTAAATCATGAAAAAGTCGAAAATGCAAAAAAACACTTAAGAGTGCATAGATCTCAAGGTCCATTGTGATACCACGTAAGAGGGTTTGAAAACCCAAAGCAAATATCATGAGGGACGACGTGCACATCAACGGACATGTGAACGACAACATGAAGAGATCTAGGGAGGAGTGAGCATCAACCGAATGTGCATGCAAAGATTCAAAATATGGGCAGAACCTCGTTATAATCCACAAACTCTCCTCTATCTCATAGATCCAAAGGGGTGTACATATAGGAGGTTTTGAGTAAACCCCAAAGGCTGCAATCATGACAACTCGAGTGGAGAGGGGAGTTACATTCCTAGAATAGAAGTGTAACTCCTAATGATGCATATGATGCACTAACGCATAAGAGAATATCATAATGACCCCTAAATGACACATGGCCCTATGATCTCACCTAAGTGAGATGACTCACGTAATGATGTGGAAAATAACACACACCAACAGGGTCTAGGAGATTAATAAATAATTTATGTTAAACTATGGTCGGTGTCAAAATAAAAATCATGTATGAATGATTATTCCTTAAGACTATGGTCTATGAAATGTGAAACTCAAAGGGGACAAGTACTATATATAATATTTGATTTAATAAAAGGACCCCATATTTTTTTGATTCAAAAGTATATGCCTTAGTGAGATGGGTTAAGCATGAAGGGTTAACATCATAGAAGATGTTCAACCAATGTGACCCTTGACCATTATTATTATCACCTTTTACAAAAGGAGAAGACCATTTATTTGCAAGTGTAGGCGGTGGTCACCACAAGATAAAAATTGAATTATTTGGGTAAGTGAAGAAATCATAAACATTGTTTTTGCACAAGAGTATATTTCTACGTGCCATCACAAAGAGATAAAGCAATGAAAAAGACAAAAATATCTTTCTAATTTAATAAGGTCACATCAAAGCTATATGACAAGTATGTATGCACTTTAAAAGACTTGCACATCAAGCAAGGGATATTATTAGCCAAAATATTCACCCAAGTTTATTCATTATTTTAGAATTAAAGCAGTCAACTGCACTTTGACTAAAGTGTATTTTTGGAATTAAAGGCTATTATTTCCTCATTGTAAACAACATGTTTATTTTATTCCTTTATTTATTCATGATAAAGGCTAAAATTAGCATGGATGGGCGATTTCATACTATATATTATTTTTAGGAGGGTTGGGTGAATAATTTTGATATATATTGTGTTCATTGTGCAAAGCACTAGGAGGAATTTTTATATGTAGGAGTGATGAAGAATTTATTTTCCAATTTTAACTTGAATGAAAACTAGTTATTGCCTTTCTAATTATTTGTAGTGGTGCGTATGTTTTTATCACTCTTGTGGATTTTTATTCCCTGAATTAATTATCTTAACTTATTTAAAATTTGGTGTTTTCTCGTAGAGTTTTAGGGTGTATGTTAGTTGTTATTTTATTTTGATTAATCCCTCAAAAAAATTATTTTTAATTAGGATTAAAAGAGCATGTAATTATTCAAATCCATCGGTAATTTTGGTGTATGACCACATTTTCATTTTTGTTATAGCCATTTGTTTATGCTTAAAACCCCAAAAAAATAGTTTATGATACATCAATAAGAAACTGACTTTTTAATCTTGGAGAGTTACCTCAACATAGGGATACTAATATCCCCGAGGTGTTTCCATCAGATCTAAAGAAATGAGGGAACAGAAATCTTAGAACAATTGTTATTATCCCTGAATAAGGATGCACTTATGAAAGATAAGAGTTCTTGCTTCTATATTTTTGGTGCAAAGAGCTCAGTTCGGTGGGGACTTGTTGAGAATTTCTTCCCCATGGAAAAATTTCCTAACAGGGTCCTCAGTGGAAGGTTTATCATCAGAGTGCAGAGCACTAGTTTGCAAAAGGAATGAAGGCTCAGCTCAGTTGGCATACAATAGGAACTCGGTCGATCCGAATGCATGGTGAGCGGAGCGAGTTCAAATAGAAAATGATGTGGGAGGAAAGAAATGGAAGAATGGATAATCGGATGAGATTATATATCGAGATCACACACGAATTTTGGAAGAAGAGCCACGATGTTGGAATGAAGATCAAAGAATGATCCAAGTTGAATGAAGTCGAAAAGGCTTATTCAACTCGGCCATGATAGACTCGACAAATATAGGACCCAAGCCCAAAATCAAGAAAAAACAAATGGAAACTCTGAAGTCCAAAGTTTTGGACATCAAGGGTTTTATATTTCGAGTTTCAAAGTGGCTAACCATGGAAAAAGAAAGAAAAAGGCCTTGAAACCTTGAAATCCCAAAGTCCAAGAGGCTCGGGGTTTTCGAGGTCAAATCCACTTTCAAGGTCATTGGTGTCATGAAAATGGAATGGTGGAGTCCAAAACTCAAGTTCAAATTTCATATTTTGGAGGTTTGGAGGTTATGAGTCTTCACCGAGCAAAATGTAAAAAATGTGAGCCAAAGACCAAAATGCCAAAGTCCTAAAGGGTAAATGTTTTGGGGTCAACGACTTTGGGGTCAACGGGGGAAATTTTGGACTTTGAGAGGTTTGGATTTAAGAGTTTTAGATGTCTTGGTTTCAAGGTTGGTTTCGTGTTTGATGCGGCGAGAAGTACGAAAGGCACAAGGTTTGAAACCCAAAGTCCAAATTTTGGACTTTACGCTTTGGAGTTTCGGGTTTCGTAGTTTCAAAACTATCAAGCCAACTTGATGAATGAAGTGTGTTGTGAGTTCGAAAAGTGTAAGGTTCGAAACCCGAAGTCCAGATTTCATACTTCAGAGTTTCAGATTTTTGAATGTTTCACGTGCCCAATCAGATGAAAAGTAAGATTAGCGTTCGAAGTCAAAATATGTGAAAGTCCAAAGTTCCAGATTTCGGGATTGGAAGGAATTTTGAGTCTTAAGAAGTAGAGCTAACCACTCCCCATTAATGCAGTATGGCACCCCAATCTTCATATGGCTGTAACTTTTGACTAGGAGTTTAGATTTGCACAAGAAATGAATTTTTAAAAATATCTCAAAGTGTCATCTACACAACTACGACTAAGATATTTATAATGAAGAAATATAGTCTCGCCATTTTAGAGGATGTTCTAGGTTTCTCACCTACAACAATGATGAAGGTATGGGCTTCCATTCTTTCGAAACAAGGAATAATACATGGAGGCATGGGTGTTTACAGTGGCACCCATCATTGTTGTAGGAGATTTTAATGCATTTTAGGGTGGTTGAATAAATATTTTGAATTCTTATCTTCCCCTTTCTCTCATTCTTCCTATATATTGTAAGGAGGGTCATTTTTATAATGTTTGATAATTTTTCTTTGCACCCTCCCTTCTTCTCTTGTCTGTAAGTGAATTTGTGGAGTTCAAACCTCCCATTCAAGATGTAATGCAAGTTTGTGCCTCTTGGCCATTGTAATGCACTGTATCAAATCTTTAGAGTGATAATACAATTCTGTGGATGAATTTCAACCCTCTCTTGTGTTCATTTCTTTCTTTTGATCTCTCATTACAATCTTGGTTATCATGCATGGTTATTGTATTACATGTTTAATGGTTTTTGTTTAATGTTAATGTTAGGAATATTTTCCTTAGTGCTCACATTTGTCAAAGATTATATTGTGTAAAATTATTATTAAAATGAGTTAACATAAAATAACTCATTTAATAATAATATAGTAGTTTAGAATAAATTAATACAATCTCATATTGATTTGTATTTTATTGTTGTACATGAGTTGTAGTACAACTCACTAGAGATTCTAGGGAACTAGTAGAGATGTTATGGGATATTATGAGAGATATATGTGATAGAAATTGAGATATGTGGATCATGGAGAGAAAAGGGGATTCATGATGTGAGTTGATTCCTCCTTTATAGGAGATCAAACTTCTATATATTGTAACCTCTCTACAATAATAAATTGAGCCAAATGAATTGAGTTTGTGTGTTAAATATGTGTTTTATTTAGAATGTTATTTAGTGCAATCTAATACCAAAATAATATTTGGTATCAGAGTAGGTATACAAACATGTGAATGGATTTTTCATGATTGAGTAAGAGTGTTTTTTAAATCTTTTTGAAGAATAGATTGTATCTTTCGTTTTAGGATCTGGGTTTCCCTAAAATTTAGTGGGTTTCACAATCTATGGGTGAGACAACTACAAGAAAAATTTCAGGTGAACCTAGATAACAGTTTTGGAGAAAATTATGATTCATTGCATATGCATATCATGTTGGAGCTATTACTTTGCATGCACCAGAATTTTGTCTCTTCCCACGTCTATTGCTCATTGTTAACTCATCAAAGATGTCCCTCATGTGTTCCTATGTGCCATGCAAGATAGAATTTGTGCTTCAATCAAAGCTCATTTATGGTATTTGTTCACGTCTCGGGCTTCATCCATTGTTCAATGTCTAGATAGGAGCTATTTTAAAAAGAAAGGTTTTTCTTTAGATTGTGTAAAGTCACGTTTTTAAAAAATGTATATCAAGTGTCAAATGTCTAAAGTAATTTAGTGTTCAACATCAAAGGTCATATTTTTAGATTGTTTATTATAGTCTTTTATGTGAACTTTGTCATTTGTGCATAGGTTTGTTTACGTGTATGGTCTTTTTAGGATGTTTAGTATGTTTTGTTAAATTAAATTTTATTTATAAGTCATAAGTCTATTGTCTAGAGTTTTATTTATTAAATTGAGTCAATGTAATGATTATAATCAAAATTAATGATTAGTGTCATTCACGTAGTTTTTTATTAAATTGTCATTTTTTCTTTTATCATCTTTAAGTGTGTCATCAAGTCGTAATTGTGTTTTCAGTTAAATGTCAAAAAATTTAAAAATTAAATAGTCTTGTTCATCGTCCTTTGTCTAAAGTCGAGTCAAAAATTTAAAGTCATTTTTGTGTCATTTAGGTGATCATTAGGAAAATTAAAGAAAAGAAGTTTTCCCGCATTTTTCCTAGTCGCATTTTCACTTGTACGTGATGACCAAGTTCAAATTGAGGGGGAATTTCATATTGAGCTTCATTTTCAAATTTGTTGAGTAACTAAGCAGTTTCAAATGGAGGATAGAGGCAATGGAGGAAGGAGGTCAATCAATGACCTCTCGCTAGCTGTAAGCGATGGGCCACACAATGAAGTTGTGGCATTTTTTCAATTGTGTGTTTGATTTCAACTATGTAAAAATAAGAATAGACGGATCATACCTGTTCAAAATTCTAATGTGTGAGTAATTTCTTTTATTTTCCCTAGATGTAAGAAGGTGATGAGAGCTAAAAGAGTACTATTATATCTAGGTTGTTGGTTGACCTTATAAAACCATCGTTTGTTATGGTTGTTGGTTAAACACATGTAAAACCATCAATTACTTTTAGGTTGTTGCTAAACCGAGTGTAAAACCATCTTATTTGTTTGTAGGTTGTTGGTAAACCGAGTGTAAAACCATCATGGGTATTTGTAGGTTGGTGGTTAGCCGAGTGTAAAACCATCATTGAGTCAGTAAGCAGAAACACAAGATAATGTTTTCCCCATGTTCGCACTAAAGGGGGAATGTTAGGAATATTTGGTATAGTGCTCACATTTGTTAGTATTATATTGTGTAGAATTATTATTAAAATGAGTTAACATAAAATAACTCATTTAATAATAATATATTAATTTAGAATAAATTAATACAATCTCATATTGAGTTGTATTTTATTTTTGTACATGAGTTGTATTACAACTCACTTGATATTCTAGGGAACTAGTAGAGATATTATGGGATATTATGAGAGATATATGGGATAGAAATTGAGATATGTGGATTATGGAGAGATAAGGGGGATTCATGATGTGAGTTGACTCCTCCTTCTATCTAGATCAAACTTCTATATAGTGTAACGTCTCTACAATAATAAATTGATCCAAATGAATTGAGTTTGTGTGTTAAATATGTGTTTTATTTAGAATGGTATTTAGTGAAATCTAATACCAAAATAATAGTTTAGTTGATCCTCATGAATGGATTGATCTGTGATTTATTTTTATCCTCCTTAGTCTGATTGTGGTGTCCATCTCCATGAAAAGTAGGTGTTTGACATTCCTTTTGGTGCATAACCTCTGTTAGATTAGGTTTAATTTCTTTTAGTCTTCTTAACCTTATCTCCTTGGCAAGTTAGAGTAGATTTTAGGATAGATCCTCTACAATTTAGATGTGTGCATTATAATAGAGTGATAGGAATGGACCTTCATCCTAAGATTTTTCCCGGTTGTTAATTCCCACACTTTAGGAAAACTCCATGTTATGCAATCACATTGGCAATTTTAACCCATCGAGTTACAAACATTAAGGGGTTTTGTGATTATTCATCAACAAGACTCACCTAGTTGGATTGGTTTATAAATCTTGGCTCGCCCGAAAGTGGGTGTGTTCGAGTTTCATTCATTTGTTTGGAATGCGACAAGATATGTCTTCTCAATTTGTATTACATGATTCAAACGGTTTTGTAGCTCAAATCGCTTTGGGTGTTTTCTTTCTTTCTTTATGTGCTTGACTCACCACTTTCCACATCGACCTCGATGTTTCTCTTTGTCTTAGCTAGGTAGTATTGGTGATTTGGGTTTTTCCATTGCTCTATACATAGCTTAGCATGATGTGAGATAGCTATCCATTTTTAGGATTTTCTCACTCAATGCATTCTTTGAGTTGTGTCACATGACATGGCCATGAGGTGGAGTTCAGTTTGCATTTTGTGTTTTTCACTATTAAGATTACTCTTCAAGTTACATTTTCTCTATCTCTACTATCTATTCCTATATTGAGTTTTAGGTCTAGGTCATGGATGTACTATTTGACTAGCTCGGCCTTGGTCGCATTTATGCTGTGGTGCTTAGTATTGATATTTACATGCATTTAATGATCTCACCATTTTCTCGACCCTTAGAGAGCTCGTCCATGGTGGTTTATATTATTATTTCAGGCTCGGTCCTTATGTGGCTCAATTGGGTTCTCCGTGTTATCTCAGTTTATAGATCACACTACCTTTAATTGACTTGAGCCCGTTGCATGGATCATTGCTTCACTTCTTAACATAGAAGCTCATCTCCTTTTATTAAACACCTAACTTAACCATTTGAGAACCCATATGGGTTTGGAAAGGTAAGAAATGCTTTTTAATTCTACTGGATATTTGAGAATGATTGAGGGTGATGCCTCTTCTTTAAAACTGAACTTTTATTATTAGCATGAGTATATTCAAAAATGCATTCGTGAAACACATTTTTCCTGAATCGCTGATGCTAAAATTGGAAAATATGGAACTAATTTTTAACCTTAGAAACTGTAGTCTTGCAAAATAAATTATTCGTTGGCTTCGTTGCATGAAGAAACATGCATTTTGAAATATATTCCTGTTACAAAAGGTATGAAAAATTAATAAGATAAATGGCAATCTTGCTTCTATTTTCTTTACCCTCGATATTCATTTTTAATATCTGAATTGTTATAAACTGTATGGCTTTAGTTTTCATATAAAGATAACCTCATTTTGTTTACTCACTTCTAGCTATAGTTTTTAACTTTTAATATGCACCTTTAGTTGTATGTTGCAACTTGTAGCTTTACATCTCTGGTTACAACATATATTGTTTTTATTTTTCTGATCTAAAATGTGTAGCTTGGTAAAATACAAGGTTCCCTTCTAATCTTTATCTCCTTCTACATTCTGAAATGCATTATAAATCTGGAAAATTTTACTCTTTGAAACATCATTCTAGAATCTAAATGCATGAAGTAAGACTTTTCTGAACCTTTGCAAATTTTACATGTTTGCACCTGTTCTCATAAAACATATATTTACAAAAAGAGGAAAAATATTTTTACCTGGATGACTGAATTTTGTTCAAAACATGTGTATTTACATCATTTTCGAGGCTAAAAATTTTAATTTCTGGGAATAACATGGTTAACTCAAGCCCAAAATCTTGTAATTACTGAACTTTTTCCTCTGTAAAACTATTTATTCTGCAAAGTGTATTGTTTTTAATCCACTGTAATTCTGAAAATCTATTTAGCAAGGTTACATGGCTTTGATATTTTTGCGATTCTTGGTTTCAAAAATTGTTAATCTTAGTAGTTAGTAGTTTGGATAGTTGTTTGTCCTCATCCATTTTTTATGGGTAGTTTGGACAGCCTAGAATTTAGAAAATAGTTGTTTTTGTCAAACAAATATTGTTAGGATAAGAACAATTGTTATCTAATATTGACTCCTTTTAGGTGACACCTCATAACCAAGGTTGTTATGGGTATTGAGTTGTCTTAATCTCAGCGGTTCATGTGTATTAATCTCGGCCGTTGATTTTCAACGAGAGTAGTATATAAGGGGGTCATTGGGGTCATTTGTAACAAGAAATTTTTTAGAGAAACTTGCAAAGGTGTTAGCAAGTAGTCTTGCAGCAAAGGGCACAATGATAGCGTGAGATAGTAGTGGAAGAATATCAGCAGGAGGATTAGGAGATTGTCGGAGCTTTTCCAAAGAAGAGAGCAAGTAGTATTTGTATCTCTTGATTTGCTGAAGTTTAATATATTTCTCATATATAGTACTAGTTTTTCCCTACGGGTTTTTCCAGTGGACAATTGTCCGAAAATATTGTGTTCACCTTGTTGGGTATTTCTTATGTGTTTGTATTTGTGAAGTTACAGCTTGTGTTATTTTCCAATATTTGTTGATCAAATAATCTTACAAGATAGGAGGTTAATAATCGAAGAATCGTAATAGATTGTTCACAAAAATTATATTTTTGTTTGTATTTACAAACCGTAGGAAAGCATGATAATGGATCTTGTATTTGCTTTATTTACACATTCTAAATGCATGCTAGAAATGCACTGCCTTGAGAAACATTGGAAATCTAGAATGTGGTATTCTTTATTTCTGCAATATTAAATGTATGCACATTAAAAGTTGAAAATATAACGATGTAAAGTATCCCAAAGCTCTAACAACCCCTTTATTTTCTTCTTTCGGATGTTCTCGAGCGGCAACTGGATCAAAAGTGAAGCAACAACTTACAAGAAAGAAGTATTGTCCTCAAGGAAATGACGGTTTCTTTCCCTCCTTACATTTCCAACTTTACATTTACATCCATCCTTTAGTTTTCATCAATATCCCGTGGATTGTATGGGAAACGGTATGATATAATTATGAAATATACAATTTTCATATGAAATTGAAGTATGGTGTTTCCTTCATTTTTTAATTCAATTACGACAAATAAATTAATAAATGATATCTCAATTGAAAAATACAACCGCATATAATTGTAAGGAATTAAAATTAATTGTTTGTACCTTTATTTGATCACCAAGAATACATGAATCAGCACTCGATACAAGTGTATTTTTCTATGAAAATTTAAATGTGCAATTTAATCCATGTTGTACCAATGTACTTTTCACGCCCATTAATTTGACATGCCAAACCATTTCTATCGCCAATAATTATTTAGGAAAAATTGCTGGAATTTTTTAAAAACGGTTATAAACTTTAATAGTGATACATTAAGTTCTTGTGAGTAATTTTATCACCCTCATAAGGCATTCAAACCAAATTAATAATTAAATATTATTAATTTATTTCTACAATATTTTCGTATTTAAAATTCTCTTCTAAGGTTTCCATTTAATTCTATTAAAAATATTGGCTAATTTAACTCCTTATTTTACTCATTAAGAAGACCCTCTTAAGTTTAATAAGATTAGTTCCTAAGTTAGTCTATATTTCCTTGCCATAATAGCTTTACAATCAAGCCCATTGTTTAGTGATTTGATTACACATTTTAGTTTTAATTTATTTAATTCTTTAACTACCCATGCATAAAAATAATTTATTTAATCTATATAATTCATTACCATTCATTTATTTCTTAATCCATAAAAGAATGGGTTACAACTTGTTTTAACCCACTAAGTGGCCCTATTCAATTAATATGTAAACCTTTTAATTTTAAACACACTCTCATAAAATTCCCATCAATTAAAATGTTGTAGGCTTCATTTCAAACCTAGGATTAAATCTATTAGATCCCATGGATCAATATTTCCCTAAAAATCCTTATGATTTTTTTCCTATTCCCTTTTTACCCTAATTTATTTTCATTTGCACATTTTGCAAGTTTGGGAAAGAAGGAAGATGTAATCCATGAAACATGCAAGAGGTTATGGAAATTTTTCATTTACTTATGGATGGATACACACAACCGGAATGATTTTTTCATCCCTCTCTTAGGGTTTTCCCGGTATATTATTCATTATGTAGAGGATTTACCCTATTAAAATTATGGGCATTCTTTGTCCTTTTTTATTTTTGTTTAAAAGAAGATATATTCATAGATTTAGGGTTGTGTTTACACACACATGCACAAACATATATATATATATATATATATATATATATATATATATATATATATATATATATATATATATATATATATCACACACATATTTTCATTTGTTTGAAATCTATTTTTTCATGCCAAATTTACTATAGGCAGCCCAAATAGGGTGATTTGTGTGTGCGTGTGTAATAACAACAATAATAATAATAGTAATTATACCAATTAATAGTGCAAGTTCGTGGTTTAACCGAAAAGGGCTCTATGTAAATATACAAGCACATAGGTCATGGTTTGGGTTTGTATTATATAGGGGGATCATCTCCCACCCCACTTTGTGTTATTAATAATAACTGGGGTGAGGGCGGAGCCATCCCCGCCACCGTATTTCGAAAAAGGTTGTGGCTATACACGGGCCTCAACACAGTAATACAATAAAAAAAATTCAATAGAAACTTTATTTTATTAAACTCATTTTTACGATTAGTTATATATATCAAATTTTGTTTGTTTTTCATATATATATAACTCATTTCATGTATAAAATTATAATTTATTTAAGTATATAATTTTATAGTAGATTTATATAAAAATATATATTTATAATTATATGATTTTTTGTTGTTTTATTTTAAGTAATGCACTAATCAAGTTTATAGTATAACAAAATGAAAATGCATATGTAATTTATATAATATTTTACATCTCTATATATGTGAGATAGTTCTACCATTACCATATTCATTTAAAATAAATGCAAGTAAATGAAATTAACATATTTCTTGGGTTTGATAAAGATTATTTAAATGCCTATATTCTCTAGTTTTACAATAATGAGAGAAATATACCAACAATAGTACCATCTTATTATTTCAAGAAGCAATAAAGAGGAAGAAAAGAAAAAAGAAACTCATCCATGGATACCTTATTTTTCTTTTAGCATGTAAATGGAATATTACAAGATCTTTTTAAACAAAATACCAACACATATTCTACTTATAAATCCATTTCAAATAAGGATATTTTCCATTGATAAATTAAATGTACTCTTTGTATAGATTTACAAGTTTTAATGAGATATATTAACAAACAAATTGCAACTTCGCATGCCTCTTTTCCAACATATAATTTTCTTGAACAATGATACAAATCAAATTTTCATAATACATTTATAATGATCTCTACTTTAAATTGCAAGTTATAATATCCCTCCACATAGGTGGAGAAAACATGGAAAAATATACATGATGGTCTTTCTTTCATTATCTTATTCATAATGCAAATCCTTCCAAGATGAAAAATTTCGCTCCATCATTTTACACATCTCTAATCAAAACAACAAAGAAGGGGAGTAGGTAATTTTTTCCTCTCACCTTATTCCAATGAGTAGGCGAAGTTATTCTCCTCATCGGCCCCCACGAACAATGGAGTAATAAGGGACATTAAGAAAGCATGGAAATCTAACAAGAGCTTCAACATTACAACACTAATGCCAACAATACATGACATACATTCAAACACCAAAATACAATAGCACAATATAAAATCCCATCACATAGGCTTAAAATCTAAGAAAAGTGAGAAGAGAATTATGGAACCACCTCCTTTTACCTCGCAAATGAGCTAGGGGTTCCACCCAAAACACCAAGTGCATATCACAATTACTCAAAATATCCCATTTCCCTCCCAATTCAAGATATACAAAGCACAAGTAATATTATCTTTTTCTCTCCCAAAGGTTTAACACCCTATTCATACTCCCTCCAGAATGCCTCACAATTCCTTTTTCCATCCAAAAGTGGTATCATTTTCTTTCTCGTACACCTTCTTTAAGGGAAAATACACCAAAACCCAAACACAAACACATACACTCATTGATTTAGCATAAAACACAAACAATTAAATAAAACAAGGGTAAAAACCGTACCTTACCATTATAGTCTTCAACAAACTTCAACAAAAAGCATTAATCTCCTCCAAATCTAAACAAATCCTCAAAAGAAATCTCAAAAATCTCCAAAGCAAAGTAGTGGAAGTAAATTCAAAAGAGAGTAAGTGTATAATGAAAACAAATAACCCCCAAAACTACAAAAGAACTTGCATAAATAGAACAAGAGGAGAGAAGGGTGAGGTGGCTCCATGTAGGATACCACATCACTTCTCCTAAAATCCACATCATAAAGTCAAAAATCAAAACCAAGGCTCGGAAATGGGTGGGTAAGGATATGAAAAGTTTCCTTCCACATATAAACCGCTACTCCATACATATAAGGACAAAATTAAAAGATTTATAAGAAAGTGTAAAAAAATTAGCCTTTTTACCTTCCAAATCACATAATGAGGCCCAGCTTTGACCCCTTACCCCATAGGTATAATTGGTAGGTGAATTTAAGAGGTGTGGGACAACCTTAACTTGTACGAAGCCTCCAAAAATGGCTCTGAAGTCAAATTTTTATATTTGAAGGATGGGTTATGTACATAACATCAAAATCAATTAAAATCTAACTCAAATAAAAAGATCACAAGGACTATCTACCCCAATTAAATTCCCCTTTGGGACATCTCAAATGAACTTATTCACATGGTTAATTAGCGAAACCAATCACATTACTTAACCAATAATAAAGTGAGTTCACATTACAATAAATAAATCACATACACAAGTAAAAAAATAAAATAAACGAAAGAAAACAATCATTCAAACCTCTTGGTCACATATAAGGTTATCCCTTCCAAAGGAAACCTACAAGAAAACATAACAATATAGATGACACGAAGTTTCCAAGGTTACCTTTTTTCCAATATCCAATATTACTCCATTGTTAGTCTCCTAACCCCCTTCTTATTGGTGTGATATAATTTCATGCAAGTGATCAAATAATACCTCTTCAACCTTGATTCCACATTAAATACATCAAGAAATATAAACACACATACATATCATATAACTACATCATACATGAAGTTATATAATCATCATCAAAATTAGTAAATTATATAAACTATTTGCAAATACTAAGCATCCGTAGTTCCCACTTCACTTTGACACCTTTTGATACCGATCATGATAATGCTGATTATATTATGGACATGATTATGGATTTTATTATAGTATGATGTTAGATTCTAGATCATGGATTATTTTTTATCTTGATTCAGTTATGATGCATGATGATTATTAGAGAAATTTTGATGGTATGTTGTTTTATATGGTTATATTATGGATTTTGTTCGACAAGGGATATTTAGATATCATGAGTAGACCTAGAAATGGAAATTATTTGATGATGATATAGTTGTTGAGTAAAATTGCAAATGATCTTGTTGGTTGCTTGGATATCATTTTGATTCATATATCTAGATGATTTTGGAATTTTATTTATATTATTTTGGATGTTCGATATGGCCATGAGGTCGAAGGAGGTATTTGCGTTTTGCATGTTAAAATATCACAACTAACATTGGGGATTGGAGACCAAACACATCAACATTCTAGATGAATTCAACAAGGTCACAATGGAAACTTATATTTTTTTGTGTCTTGATTGTGTTAGGGATTCCCATGGGGGATCACCTTTAAATGTGACCAAGGGTTATGTGTATTTATTTATTTGGTTTCTTTTTATTGATGTTTGTATGTATTTATTAAGTGTTGTGTTTATCCCTTTTATTTAAAGAAATTGTGGTATATATTGTGAGTAATCATATTTTTAAAATAAATTAATCAAATTGGGACATAATAAAGTAATTATTGGAGTGTTTGACTATTGTATTACATGTTATAAGATTTTGTAAGAGATATGTAAGCAAAAAAATTTTGGAGTATGAAACACTTCATCTTCTTTGGAATTAGAAAATTGTCCTTGGAGAGTAATTTTGGAGGCTTCAGGACAAGTTAAACTTGTCCCATACCTCTTAAATTTTCATAACAACCTTACCTATGGTTGGAGAGTTTAAATCTAGCTTTCATTATGCATTTTTGTAAGCCTAGCTTGTTAGAAATAATCTAACACTTAATTCACCATATGTGGATTAGTGTGTAATTGTAATAAAGTAATTATTTAATTACTTTAGTTAGCTTAGTTGTTAATGTGTTGCTATCATGCCTTACATTGTGGAGGATGTTCTTTAGTTAGAATATTGTTCTTGGATGATTTCCTGTAGAAGCTTTTTAGGGGCAATATGCTTTATTACTTGCATATTTGCTTTGTTTAGGAGATTTGTTCCATGTATTGTGGAAGAGATAGAAGCTTTCCAATATCTATAAATATTGCAGCTCTCTCTTTTGATTGTAATACTTCATTTTATATTAATAAAAATCATAACAAGCTCTACCTTGTTTTTGTAGTTTAATCTTGTTTGCAAATTACATTTGGTACCGGAGCAGGTGAGTTAAGGTTGTAGATAAGTGTTAGAAGATTTTAGGAAGGAGGAATAGAAGCCCGAGAAGGAGGAGCCATAAATGCCCCTAGCCTCTTCATATCCCACAAGAGCAATAAAAGTAGCAAGAATAAAAAAAAAATAAAAAAAAAATTGGAAGGGCAATCACAGGCCAGAACACCTGGATGCACCTCCCAACTCCATTATTGTTTTCAAGGTGACATTATTTCAATTGGGTTTTAATATTTTTTTTTCATACATTGTTGAAGCAAATATTACAAATTGTAACTCATTTGAAAATTGTTTACTTCATTGATACAATACAATTGTTATACAAAATTCAAAAAGTGGTTTTTTTTGTCTCTAAATTAGAGACCCCACATTAGAATCTTCTAATTCTAGTAGGCCCCCAAATCTGGAGGCACCACTATTATCAAGTCCTGTGTTTAGATCCAAAATAGGGAAGATTCGAGACATTCCACCAGGCATCGAGCAGAGTCTGTGAGCAAATACGGAGCCGTCGTTCAGACCGTAGAAGGATTCAACCCTGTCCATAGTAGATTGGAGCAGTCGAGGGAAGAGCAGCCATCTTGAATAGTCCAGAGTGCTCCAACCACCATCCCAACGTAAAAGACTGTCGTTCAAAAGTTGCAGAATTAAACAGAGCCACACACAAACCACACACGTCGGTTGGAGCAGCAGTCATTAGAGAAGCAAGAAATCAAACCGTCCAACTGTGAACTCAACGCCATAGGGAGAGCACTGAAAACCAGGAAAAATCTACGTTTTAAAGCTCAACTGAGATTGGCGGTGTGGATTCTCCAAAGCGGCGGTGAAAACAAGGTAAAAAGATAAGAAAACATGCCAAGTAAGCCCTAAATCGATTTTTTAAAAAATATTTCCTTTTTTGGATTTACAAAAAAAAATTAGAAGCATAGAAAAAAATTTCCATTTTAGGAAAGGGGTCCGGAAAGATCATAAAATCAAAACTTGTATTTGTCATTACTTTCCGCCGGTACCTCGGATTGAGGTGCTATTTTTTTTAAAGTATATGTTTTTCTAGCTCTATGCTTTGGTCCAGTCAAAGAGGCCAAAGACCCAAAACTAAATTTGTAAGGGAAAAGAGGCCAAAGTGCCCACAAATTTAAAAAATTGTGCAATTTTTTTTTTTAAACAATTTACAAGATGTTTGTAAAAATGGTGATAGTGCCAAAAATCATTATAAAAGGCCAAAAAGGATCACACACTCAATAAAAATCATTTTGGGGGTGTGTGTACTGATTTGAGGGGGGATTTGTTTCGTGTTTGATTCTCTATCTCTCTTTTCTTTCATGCACAAATGGCTAACAATGTGCCCAAATTCTTTTTTCCTGATTCACAACTCCTACGAGGAGATAATTATGTTGCATGGAAAATGAAAATTAAAACTCAACTTGAATTTGAGGACATAATTGGTGTAGTTGATGGCTCGATAACAAGACCAAAAAATGATGTTGCTCAACAAAGTGTGTTTGATCGTTGCTAAGCAAAAGGAAAAACTTATAATTCTATTTAGCGTAATTGATGATGTACAACCTCATATTCGCAAGTGAAAACTACAAAAGAATCATGGGATAAACTATCAACCGTATATGAAGCTAAGAACAAATTTTGTAATTACAAACACAACTCCATTGTCTCAAAATGAAGTCTAATGAGTCTATTGAAGGTTTTCTAAATAGTGTTGCTATATTGAGATCATCTCTCCAAGATTTGGAAGAAGAGGTCACCGATAAATCTCTTTTCCCTATTGTATTGAGAGATTTACCACCTCATACAAAATATTTTCACAACTCTCAACATTATGGGTCCAACTACAAGTTTTGAAGAGTTAGTGAACATGTTATAATAGGAAGAGTCCATGAACAAACATATAGAAGATGAGTAACAAGTCCTCTCTTCATTCCATAAGGGAAAGAAACAGATTCATACAACTGGTAAGCAACACAAGCAACATTCTCAATAGAATAATCAAGGGAACACTTAGCAAAAGTAGTGTCAGATTTGTGGTAGAAAAGGACATGACTTAAAAGATTTTTGGTATAACACATTTCAAAAGGGTTCATCTAGTGGCAAGAAGCCAAATTTTCAACAATCTAGTCAGGGTTATCAAAACAAACAACAAGGACAAAGGAAAAGTAACTGGAAAAAGAAAACACCACAGCATGGCAACATTGCTGAAGAGGAAGATAACTCACCAGATGAGGACTTCCTATTTGCTGCACAATCAACTCAAGAAATCAATTCACCATAGGAAATTTGGTATGTTGACTCAGGAGCAACAAGACATATGACTAGGAGAAATGATTGGTTCTTAGAGTTAAAGAATACACCTAACAAAGACTCTGTTTCATTGGGTGATGATTCATCATACAAAGTACAAGGAATTGGAAACATCTCCTTACCTCTTGGATCAAGAAAGTGCACAATAAGAGATGTTCTATATGTTCCTGGATTGACAAATAATCTACTTTCAGTAAGCCAACTTTTGGAGCTCAACTTAAAAGTGGATTTTGATTGTACAGATGGAAAGAAGATGTGTTTAATCAAAGATAATTCTAAAAACTCCAACATTTTTGCATGAGCTTTTGGTGTGGGTCGTATGTTTCAGTTGGATTTTGTTCAAACCAAAAATCAGGCCCTTGTAGCTAAGGATACATCATCGGCACAATTGTGGCATCAAAGATTTGGCCATGTAAGTTTTGGCTATCTTGAAAAACTTCAAAAAAATAACATGGTAAGTGGACTACCAAATTTCAAGAAGAATACAGACAAGTGTACAAATTGTTTGGAAGGAAAACAATATAGAGATTCTTTTCAGAAAAGTAGTACATTCAGGGCCCGTGGTAAACTTGATCTGGTGCATACCGATCTGTGTGGACCTATGAGACCTAGTCATTCAGGGTTTCAATATTTTATGCTCTTTGTTGATGATTACTCACAAAAATGTGGGTAATCTACATTCGCACCAATGACCAAGCCTTTGAAACTTTCAAGAAATTCAAAGTAGCTTGTGAAAATGCAATTGGTAAGAAAATAAAAAAACTCCGCTCAGATCGAGGGGGTGAATACACCAGTAATGAGTTCAAAGCATTTTTGGAAACACGTGGAATTCATCGGCAAATGGCACCTCCATATACACCACAAAAAATGGTGTAGTTCAGAGAATAAATAGAACTATAATGGATATGGTAAGGTGTATGATCAATGATTCAGGCTTGAGTAAAACATATTGGGTGAAAGCGGTAAAAACAACAATTTATCTGCACGAATAGAGTTCCCACTTCGCACTTGATGGAATAACACCACATGAAGCTTGGTCATGGACAAACCATCTATAAAACACCTTATATTTTTTGGATGCAAGAAAATTATGCACATTCCTAAGAAAAAGAGAACTAAACTTGATATGAAATCGAACCACTTATATTCTTGGGATACAAAGTGATGAAGCCTTGGGATACAGGTTAATGGATCCAAAAACAAGGAAAATTTTCACAAGTAGAGATGTTGAGTTTTTTGAGAATAAATAAGTAGATGCTCCTTCCATAAACTCAAAAACAATACCTACTAAGAAAATAGAAGATGTTCTTGATGAAGATAATGATAATGAGGATAATTTAACTCCTCCATCTACAGAAATGACTAAATGTATGCCTAAGTGGTAAACTAATCTAATTTGAGATGCTAATTTGGATAATGATCCTAACACATCCACTTCAGACCAATAACTCATAGTATGGATCAAAATGAGGTAAACTTAGCCTTGATGAGTATGGTAATTGGATCAAGTTAGCCCACTATAGTTCAAGATGCCAAACAGATTAAAACCTTGGTCGATGCTATGAATTCGAAATTCAACTTTTTGATGGAAAATAATACTTGGCAACTTTACGATCTTCCATTAGGGAAGAAGGCAATGGGTTACAAATTGATATTTAAAACAAAGTACAAATTAGATGGAAGCATTGATAAATACAAGGTAAGATTGGTAGCTAAGGGTTATGCATAAAAAGAAGGCATTGATTAGGAAGAAATATTCACACCAACTAAGATCAAAACAATCGGGATGATATTTGCTCTAGCTACACAATTTGGTTGGAAATTTCATCAAATGGATGTAAAAAGTGCATTTCTCAATGGGAATTTACGGGAAGAAGTCTACATGACTCAACTAGAAGGTTTTGTCATACCAGTCAAGAAGGAAAGGTATGTAGACTCATAAAATCACCGTACGGTCTCAAATAGGCTCCTAGGAATGCTACATAAATATTGATGAGCATATCATCAAACATGGATTCAAAAGAGTTCCATATGATCCTAATATCTATCTCAAAAAGAAAAGGGGGAGATAGTGATCATAGTAGTATATGTCGATGATCTAGTCATCACCGGAAGTTCAATGAAGATGATTGAAACAACTAAGCAAGATCTAAATCAATCATTCACACGAAAAATCTCGAGCTTCTTCATTATTGTCTTGGACTTGAAGTATGGGAAAAGGAAAATCACATCTTTGTTACTCAACTAAAATATGCCAAGACAATGCTCGAGAAATTCAGAATGATGGATAGTATACAAGTGGCTACACCTATGGAGACAAGGCTTCAATTTTCTCACACAAATCCGTTAAATAAGTAAATGTTACTCTTTATCGAAAATTGATTGGGAGTCTCATTTACTTAACTTATTTTAGGCCGGATATCAGCTATGCATTAGTTATCTTTCTCAATTTATGCAATAACCAAGGGTTTGTCACTAGAAAGCAGCAAAGAGGGTATTGAGATACATCAGAGGAACCATGGACTTTGGCCTAGAATACAAGAAGAATGATAACTTCTTCTTCACAGGATATAAAAATTCAGATCATGCAGGGAATGTTGATGACAGGAAGTCCACCTCAAGATTTGTGTTCTTTTTGGGATGTAGACCTATTTCATGTGGGGACTAAGAAAAAAATTGTGTTTCAAGGTCTTCCACAGTATAGAAATATCGCGTAGCGGAGGAGCTATCTCAGTGAAGTGATTTGGCTCGAGATGGATACTTGAAGGATTGGGAATTCCACATGATCATCCAAAAATCCTACATGTAGATAATGAAGGAGTAATAAAACTTGTTTGGAATCTAGTTTTTCATGAACGCATCAAACACATTGAGGTGCAGTACATTTCATTCTGAACATGTTCAAAACAACAACATTCACTTCAAAGATTTCCCGAACGAACATCAACGTACATATATCTTCACAAAATCTCTTACACATCCTAAATTTGAGGTATTCAAAGTATTTATCTCATGTTCACTTCAGAGTATGATGAATTAAGGGGGATGTTAGAAATAATCTATCACTTAATTCACCATATGTGGATTAGTGTGTAATTATAATAAAGTAATTATTTAATTGCTTTAGTTAGCTTAGTTTTTAATGTGTTGTTATCATCCCTTAGATTGTGGAGGATGTTCTTTAGTTAGAATATAGTTCTCGGATGATTTCTGTAGAATTTTTAGGGGTAATATGCTATTCTGCATATTTACTTTGTTTAGGATATTTTTCCATGTATTGTGGAAGAGATAGAAGCTATCCAATATCTATAAATATTGCAGCTCTCTCTTTTGATTGTAATGCTTCATTTTATATTAATAAAAATCATAGTAAGCTACGCCTTGTTTTTACAATTTCATCTAGTTTTCAGATTACATAGCTAAATGTTTTAATTACACTTCTTGCTTGAAATTAATTTAGTCCTTTGGGATATGGGCTTGATGTGAGTGTGTAAGTAAGACTGTCATATTATTCACCTACTTATTTATTGTGTCTTGGAGATTGAAGTTGACCTTTGGGTTGGGGTTGAGGATGTGTGATGCAGCATCCTACATGCATCCACCTCATCCTCTTCTCTTCCCTCTTCTATAAAATTCATATTTCTTACCTTGTTTGGGTTGCTTCACTTTTGGAAACTCCTTTTGGGGTGAATTCTTTTACTATTTTGGAGCTCTTGCTTTGGAGAATTTTTTTGGAAGATTGTTGCATGCTTGCGCTTGGCTGATTTGAATTTCTTGCATTGGGATAAAGCTTGTTGTTTTAGAACTTGGAACTACTCTATCATGGAGAGGTAGTAGCTTGCTCTTGTAATGCTTTTTTTTAAGAAATTGTTATTGTTGTGAATTTTTGGCATGTTTGTGGGATGTTAGGTAGAAGGCCTAGGAATGATGTAAGAGAAAACTATGGGATTTATTTTGTGGGAGGCACAAGTGTTTTAAGGAGGTATAAGTGTGGAGGAGTTAGGATTTGGGTTCCACCTTACAAAGAAATAGCTTGCATTTCTTTACTTGTTATGGGGTGCCATAAGAGATTGAGGAGGCATAAGGAAATGTGAGGTATAAGGGGAAATTTGGGGGAGGCATAATGGCATGTCAGGATATGATATACTACATTTTGGTGCTTTGAAATCAGGTGGTGATACCCATTTCTCCTTTGGGAGGCAAAAGTAGCATCACCCATAGTTTCTTGCTCCTGTGGCTTGCTTGATGAAACCTTAGTTTTGTTTGGAATGCTTTAATGTAGTTGTAAACTAGATTCTATTTTGGACTCTATTTTAAATGTGAAAATGTTGTTTGTATTTTGTGGAAGCCTTTGTTTCCATGAGTTGAATCACATCTTCTATTGCATGAAGATTTGGGCTCAGGGCCAATGAAGAAGGATGGATTCTCCTTCTAATTAGATGTCTTGGTTGGGTGGAGAGCATTTCCTTTCCCTGCACTTGTTGTGATCATAATTGGAAGAATGATAAATCTACATGTTTTTTTTTAAGCAAAGGAGATAAAGAAAATAGTTTGTGAGTTCCTTGTTGAAATGAAATCCTATTGTAACGTTTCCCACTTAAGTGGATGAACTCGTATATGTTTTGTAATGGAACTATGTTGTATTGAATATGGAAGTTGTAATTTTGAAATGTAAAGGAGAGATATACTCTATTTCATTTGAAAAAAAGACATAAATTTTGTATATTGTATTGTGAAAATCAACGAAAAAGAGAAGTTGTAAAAGAATGAAATCTTGTCTTTTGAATAAAATTTGCATTCTTTTCCATGATTGAACTACTATTGTTTAAAATCTGAGTTTTAAATGTATTTTAAATCTCTATTTAAAAGGAAGAAATGTGTGTGAGGAAAATATAAAACTATGTCTTTTGAAATGTGTAAAATTGGAAATCGAAATTGCATGTTGGTTTTGAATGCAGTTTGATTTGAATTAGAATTACATGTTGGTTTTGAAAAGTGTGATTAGATTAGAGTTGGAATGAATTCTAATATTTGGAAGATGAAAATGGAAAATAGATCCTTTAAAATTTGATCTTTGTTTTGTACTTTCAAACCTGGAAAATACATTAACCAAAATGCACAATTCAAATTTGCAAAATGAAATAAAAATTAAATGATTAAAATGAAGTAGTATCCCTAAATGAATTCAATTGGAAAAAAAAATTAGGAATTTATTAGAAAACTTGGCAAAATTGGGCTCAAACCGTTTTGTTGTCATTTTTTTTATCAAGGTTGTATTTTTTTAATTGGGAGTCAATCAAAAAAATTACCTTACAAATCCATCCTTAATCCATCTAAGAAAAACTCTCTATGTCTAATTGACATGTTGAGAGAGGAACATAATCAATTGATTAAAATTTGATAAGTTAAAATTTACCACTTGCCTTTTAAAATCCTGCAGATCTTTTCATGAAATTAACCCCTAAACATTATCAAAATAAAAAAATAATGATTCTTGTGTAAGAAGATGTTGAGATCTTTTCGAAAAGTCATTGTTTTCCCAAAAATGATCTCCCAATCAAACGTTATGGCCTTCTGAATTTTTTCTTCATTTGGCATAAAAAATAATTGTAACTGTCAAAAACAAAATTGGGAAAACTTTCCTTGGCAAACCTGCAGAGCCCAATTTTCCCTTATTGCTTTTGGGTAAAAAATTCCAAAGACATGAATTCCCCCACCGCTCCGTTGACCCACAAGCCTTTCGTTTTGTCAAAAATCACCTAACTTCAAAAAGGAATTTTTGGAGAAATTTCCCTCATGGACCCGTCGTCCCACCTTTTCCATTTTGGTTGTTTTCGTGGTCACATAGGCCCACGAAAGTTTACTTAACCTTTAAAATAATTTGGGAAAATTTTCTAAGATTCCTCCACCACCCCGTCGCCCATAGCTAATCGGTGTTACCACGTGGCGTCACAAGGTGTCAACGGTGGAGCAGACGCCTTTTTTAGCTTAGTGCTTCAAAAAAAAATTGAGAAAAATTTATTGCATTTTCTTCATGACACGTCCACGGAGGCGCGAGCTTTTAAGTCTTTAACCTTTTTCTTGCAAAATTCAAATTTTGCTAAAATTGTCCAACAACCCGATGTTCCGCCAGAGTTTAGAAATGCCGACATGTGTCCTCTTCGGGCTTGCAGGCACATGTAGGCAGATCACACTTTTTCCAAAAGGGAAAATGCATTAAAACTCTCCCGCTCCACCGGCCCACCATGGGAATTTTTTTCCCAGGCCCGCAAACCCACTCTTGGGAAAACTTTTCTCCCAAGGTCCGTCTTGGCCCATAATTTGAGAAATATGAGGAGTTAGGAGGAATTTTTATGTCACCAAAAAGGTGAGGGAATTTCCTATCTAATGGGAATGTTTTTAGAATTTTTAGTCTGTTAATTTTGAGAAAATTCAAGTTGAAGCTTTTAAGCTTGTTAGAGGGTGGTTTAGTGAGAAATTACCTTCTTAACCTAATTGATTAATCTAACCCTATGTTTGGACCTTGTGATATTTTATAGTTGTCATATTAATAAAACTATAAGCTATTAATAGTTTTTGGCTTTAAAATTTTCTTGCGACAACAATTTTCTTATAACCTAGTTATAGACTCTTTTAAACGAAAAAATATATTCCATAATTTTTCCTAACTAATCTTGGGTTGTTATTGGGTCTCAAGTAGATTGTCTTTATGGGCGTTACAACATCTCAATTTGATAACTAAGAGAATCAATAAGATCATAAGGTTAGCCCAACATCCAAATATAATCATCATCATAAAAAATCTAAAACGGCAATATATAATGAAAAAATCCTATGTCCTCATCTAAAAATGTCGATAATAGTCCATACCATCTATAATATAAGTCATAACATACTAGTAATGTCCATCTATAAATGTGTGCTAATAAAACATAATAATAATTTCCATCTAATAATGTCTTCTAATCAAAATATAACAATAATTTTCATGTCTCTTTTCATAATAATAAAGAAATTAGAGAAATATATTGTTGAAGAGGAGTGGGAACTACATCCCACTCCCCTTAGACTTGACTTCCTCTTAGAATTTAGTGGAACAAGTGTGGGGTTTGGGCTCACAATTTTGTGGAATCCTCCCATGTAGGTGATGTATTTTAATAACGATCCCATAGGATGCGCAATCGATCAATCACACATCCTGGAAGGCCCAAGATCTACTCACTTAAATGCACTTAGGATCTAGCATCATTTGTCCCCTGTTCCTTCACTGTAATGTGGTTTAACCCAATACATGAGAAGGATATGTTATGTATCTCCTAAGAACATAAACATGGGACACATCATGGATACGAGACAAACTGGGAAGCAATGCTAAGCGGTAGGCGAATGGACCGATCCACTCCAAGCTATCAAATGGACCCATAATTCTGGGAGATAACTTAGAGCCTTTTCCGTAATGGATAGTGATCTTATGAGGTATAAAATGAAGAAACACCTTCATGCCAACCTCAAAAATGTGGTCAACCATCCTCTGATCTACATATTTCTTCTACATATCTTGTGCTCTGTGCAATCTTTATCTGATCAAGATGATTTGCTGCTCTATATCTTGTAATATGGTTGGCCCAATAGTCACCTTGTCCTCTAGTATTTCCAAACTCAAAGGATCCCTGTACTCTCTTCCATACAAATCTTGGAAAGGTGGCATCTTTGATAAAACTATGGAATCTATTATTGTATATAAAATCCAATAGATAAAGATACTCC
Organism: Taxus wallichiana var. yunnanensis; assembly: GCA_018340775.1. Taxonomy (NCBI): domain Eukaryota; kingdom Viridiplantae; phylum Streptophyta; class Pinopsida; order Cupressales; family Taxaceae; genus Taxus; species Taxus wallichiana. Next base: position 219,143,455 of record CM031237.1, read on the forward strand.
TCCAAACGAGACTCGATGATCTATTATGTACATGTAAAGAATGTCCTCCAATATATTGTTCACCTTCTTAGTTTAACCATTCATCTCTAGTTGATAAGTTATACTATAGTTAATCCTTGTCCCAAGAGCATGTTCATTGGTAGTCTAAAAATGTGATGTGTATAAAGGATCGTGGTCACAAATGATCTTCCGTAGAATCCCATGGAGTATGAGTATCTCATCTAAGTACACTCGCACCAATACACTATCTATGTAGGTGGTCTTAATCGGAGAAAAATCATCCACTTTTTCAATCTATCCTCCATGACCATGATCGCATCATGGTGGTATCTTGATGTAGGTAGTCCTTAGAATTTGAAATCCATGGAAATGGTTTCCCACTTACACTCTTGTAGAGCATGAGGGTAGAGAAGGATACTTAAATGCTGATGCTCATCCTTAACCCTCTGACACTCCAAACATCGAGACACAAATCGGATACATCCCTCAAATGTCCTTTCCAAAGTGATACAATTGTCTTAATGTGGCATTAATTTTCTTCACCTCTATATAGGTTTAATAAGGTGCATGATGAGCCTCTGCTAATATATTATGTCGCAACCCTCCATATTTTGGTATGTAGATATGACCTCTATGTCTGATAAGTCCATCTAGCTCTAGTGTCAATCCCTCAAACTTCCCCTCAAGGGGTCTTTGAGACTCAATCTCTACTCTAGATGAAAGGTAGAAGATGTCATGTGGAATCTATTGTAAGATCCTACTCAATAAGTTTGTATCCTCTAAAGTAGCCATAACAAATGCCTCCAATGAATCAAAGAATCTATAACCACATTCTCCTTCTCTTTTACATGCTCAATCTCAATATCATACTCACATAGAAGCTCCATCCAATGTCGTTGATAGGCATTGAGATTGGCCTATGTGAAGAGGTGTTGTAGGCTCAAGTGATTTTTCATGAGAATGAACCTCATACCTAGTAGAAAATGTTGACAACGAACTAAAGCATGAAATATTTGTGTAAGCTCAAGTGTTAGGTTGTGGAGCTGTTTTCATGTGTGAAAGTGTTGAATACTATACACTAAGAGTAATCGTACACTTTTCATGTATCCTCTCCGGGTTCGGGGCCGGGCTTTGGGGTTTAGGCGTAAATTTTTTTGGCCTCGAAAAAATGCACCCGACATATAGGGAAACATGCTCTACTCATATGGGCGAGATTTTTGACCCATAGGTTTATGGGATGGATTTTTCCCATGGTTTTGATACCCACGGTTTTGTAAAATTGCTTAAATAGTTGTCTATTTATATGGTTTTATGCATATGATAGAGATATGAAAAAGTATTGTAGATGTGTTTTGAATTCGGGTGTGAATTTCAGAGAGTTTGTTGAGCATAGCTCCAAATGGATCTAGGTATTGTATTCGAAAGTGTATGCTTGTAATAAAATCTCAGCAAGTGATTCTTGGTGGGCAATAGCCCAAATTGGGTGAGCCACGTTAAATCTGTCTCTATGTTGTGTTATTTATTATGCACTTTTATTTGAGATCTATAATATTTTCTGCATATTAGTTTCGATTGCACGATCTTGTAAGGGATTATTCCACATATTTTATCTCTTATTTCCTAACAATTGGTATCATAAGCTTGGTTTGGTTTGCTGAAGTGTTGAATCGCAGGAAATTTTTATCTTGAGTGGGAGCTATGGCGAGATGATGGAAGATCTAGAGTTGATAAATTCAACGGGTAGAATTTTAGTATTTGGAAGATGCGAGATGGAAGATTACCTTTATCGAAAGATCTTTATACTTCGTTTTACGAGAAGGTGAACATACCCTCCGAGTATGAAAGATGTGGAATGGGATTTGTTGGATTGGAAGGCACTTGGAATGATTTGGTTGTGTCTTGCATCTTTGGTATTATTTACTATTTCAAAGGAAAAGACTACAAAAGATCTAATGGATGCATTACGGAAGTTGTATGAAAAACCCTCTACCTCTAACAAGATATTTTTATTGAAAAAGTTGTTTAATTTGAAAATGTTTGAGAATAGTTCAAGATGTCGAGATCATTTAAATGATTTTAATATGGTTTGAATATGCTAGCTTCATTCTACATAGAATTTGATGAAGAAGTTAGGGCATTATTAATTTTATGCTCTTTACCCGAAAGTTGGAATAGCTTGGTAATGTCGGTAAGCAACTTGGTTCCAGCTTAACTCAAAGTTGAAGTTTGAGAATGTTGTAGGGGTGATTCTAAGTGAGGAAATGTAAAGAAAAAGCTCTGGGTAATCTTCTACTTCAAGGAATGCTTTGACAGTGGAAACTAGAGGGAGACAGAAGAATAGAGGAAGCCGTGAAAAATTGAAAGATCGAGCAAGGTAAAAATCCAAAAGCAAGATGGTATGATGGCACTGTGGAAAGTCTAGGCATGCAAAGAAGGACTATTGGGAGCTTCAGGATAAGAAGAAACAATAGGAAGAAAACACGGAGGAAAATGTGCTAGGAGCATGAGGTTATCGTAAAGGATGAACAGAATAATAATGGAATGTGCTAGGAGCATGAGGTTACATGTAGACTGCCTCTTTCTTTTTGGTAGAAGCGGTGAGCACAACTATGTACTTGATAAATAGAGGACCCTCAAATGCCTTGGATGGAGGCATACCTAGGAGGTTTGGTATGGTAAGAAAGTTGATTATTCATTTCTTAGAGTCTTTGGATGTGAGGTGTTTGTTCATATAGAAAAGGATGATATGACTAAGCTAGAGGCTAAATCGGAAAAATGTAATTTCATTGGTTATGGTGGTGATGACTTTAGATATAAATGTTGGAGTATTAAGAACAAAAAAATCATTCAATCTAGGGATGTGGTCTTTAATGAGAAAGTCATGTATAAGCAGTAGTTGCAGGAAAATAGGGAAGAATCCAAGAAAGAATATGCAGTGGTAGAGGATCTTTTGGATGGAAAAGTGACACATGAATCAGTTTAGGAACCTCCTCATGGGAACCCCAAACTCCTATATTGAGGAGGTCTTCTACATTAAGAAGAGAACTCGAATGTTTTTCTCCTTCTCTTTATTATTTATTACTCACTGATAGTGGAGAACCAAAGAGCTTTGATGAAGCAATGCGGTTAGATGCCAAGAAGAAGTGGCAGCAAGCCATGGATGAGGAGCATCGGCTCTCATGGAGAAGTAGACATGGGATTTGGTAAAGCTATCCGAAGGAAAAGAGCACTACGAAACAAGTGGGTGTTCAGAGTCAAAGAGGAAGAAGGAGGCAAGAAAAGATACAAGGCGTGGTTGGTGGTCAAGGGGTTTGCACAAAAAAGGGTATAGATTTTGATGACATTTTTTCTCCTGTAGTAAAAATGAATTATATTAGAACTGTTCTAGGAATAGTTATAGTAGAAGACTTGCACTTAGAATAGATTGATGTAAAGACTACATTTCTCCATGGTGATTTGGAGGAGGAACTATATATGCAGCAACCAGAGGGCTATGAGGTCAAAGGTAAAGAGGAGATGGTGTGCAAACTAAATAAGAGCTTGTATGGCTTGAAACAAGCTCCACGTCAATGGTATAAGAAATTTGATAGCTTCATGATGGAGCAAGGTTATATTAGATTTCATTATGACCATTGCGTGTATACAAAGAAATTTGAGGATGGCAGTTATATTATCCTTTGTTTGTATGTGGATGACATGTTGGTTGCAGGTAAAAACATGCAAGAAATAAAAGTACTCAAGAAGCAGCTAAGTGAATCCTTTGCTATGAAGGATTTGGGGCAACCAAACAAATCCTTGGTATGAGGATATCTCGAGATAGGAAGGAACGGAAGCTGACTTTATCTCAAGAAGAGTACATTAAGAAATTCTTGGAGAGGTTTAATATGTAGGATGCTAAACCGGTTGGGACTCCTTTGGCAGGCCATTTCAAGTTATCAAAGGAGCAGTGTCCCAAGACAGAGTAGGAGAGAAACCAAATGTCTAAGGTACCTTACTCATCAGTAGTTGGTAGTTTGATGTATGCCATGGTGTGCACTAGGCCTAATATTGCCCATGCAGTGGGATTAGTGAGTAGATTTATGAGTGATCCAGGTAGAGATCACTAATAGGCAAGAAAAGTGTATCCTTCGGTATTTGAGGGACCATGTGGGACAGCTTTGTGCTACAATGGATCAAACACCATTTTGTGTGGTTATGTAGATTCAGATATAGCTGGAGATGTAGACAGCAGGAGGAGCACAAGAGGTTATGTTTACACTATAGGTGGAACAATAGTAAGCTAGATTTCATGACTACAGAAGTTGGTGGCTTTATCAACCATGGAGGCCGAGGATGTTGCTTCCATAGAGGTAATCAAGGAAATGATTTGGTTACAAAATTACTTGAGGAGTTGGGGCATAAGAAAGAGGAAGGAAAGTTGCATAGTGATAGTTAGAGTGCTATACACCTAGCTAAGAACTCGCTTTCCACTCTAGGACATTGCATATATAGTTAAGGTACCATTTCATTAGGATAGCTTTGGAGGAAGAGAAGTTGAAGTTGGAGAAGATTCATACCACTCGAATCCTATAGAGACATGATAATCAAGGTGGTCACAAGGGAAAAAATGAAGTTGTGTTCATCTTTGGTTCATCTTCATAGAAACTAGTGAAGGGTTAAGAAGCTTCTTCGAGGAAAACTAGTCTCCAAGTGGGAGATTGTTAGGTTGTGGAGGTGGTTTTCATGTGTGAAAGTGTTGAAGACTATACACTAAGAGTACTTGTGCACAATTTTCATGTATCCTCACCGTGCCGGGCCTCGAGTGGGGGTTCGGGGCGTAGCTCCCAAATTTTATTTTATTTTAGGCGTAAATTTTTTGGCCTCGAAAAATGCACCCGACATATCGGGAAATGTGCTCTTCTCATATGGGTGAGATTTTTGACCCATAGGTTTATGGGACATATTTTTCCCATGGTTTTGATACCCACGGTTTTGTAAAACTACTTAAGTAGTTGTCTATTTATATGGTTTTATGCATATGATAGAGATATGAAAAACATTGCAGATGTGTTTTGAATTCGGCTGTGAATTCTATAGAGTTTGTTGAGCATAGCTCCAAATGGATCTAGGTATTGTATTCGTAAAGTGTATGCTTGTAATAAAATCTCAGCAAGTGATTCTTGGTGGGAATAGCCCAAATTGGGTGAGCCACGTTAAATCTGTCTCTCTATGTTGTGTTATTTATTATGCACTTTTATTTGAGATCTATAATATTTTCTCGCATATTAGTTTCTCTGATCGCGATTCTATAAGGGATTATTCCACATATTTTATCTCTTATTTCCTAACATCAAGGTCACGAGATAGATAATTTAGCTCATAATATTTGAGTTTAGGGGATTGAAAGGAAACAACATGGTTATCTTTCATAAAAATCCTCCTATCCCCGTTAATGAAGCATTTGTTCAAATAGAAAAGTACCTCTGTAGATCTCGTACTACTAAAGTAGGAGCTGTTGGTAAGAAATTCCTTCGATTCCTAAAGGCGTGATCACATTTTTCTAACCAATTAAACTTCTTCCCTTTATGCGAAAGGGAAGTTCTAGGGTGAGAAATGTGTGAGAAGTCCTAAATAAAGATCTATTAGTACCATAATAAGCCAATAAAGTTGCATACCTTGGTAACACTAGTTGACACTAGCCAATCAATGATAGGACTAATCCTCGAAGGATCAAATACAATACTTTCCCCAAATATGATGTGGCCTAGATATCTAACCTTTTCTGAAATAATGCATACATCTACAAGTTCTCGTATAACCGGTACTCTCGAAGACACTACAAAACCTATTGAAGGTGTTTCATGTTCTCTTCACACATCCATGAGTATATTAATATGTCATCAAGAAACATGATAACAAATCATTCCAAGAATTTCCTCAATACCCCATTCATCAAACTCATGAATACTACATGGCCACAAGTTAAACCAAATGGCACAACCGTGAGCTCATATTGGCCATATCTTGTGGGGAAGGTTGTGTTTTGAATATCCTCCTCTCGTAATCGTAGGTGATGATAACCGGACTTGAGATCTATGTTCGAAAACATATTATCCCCTTCATCTAATCAAATAAATCATTAATATGTGGAAGGGTGTAATGATTTCGATCGTTACTTTGTTGAGCTATTTGTGAAAAATACATAATTATAGGGATCCATCCTTCTTCTTCACAAAATTCAGCAAAGACACCTTAGGGAGATACACTAGGATTGATTAGGCCCTTCTCAAGAAGGCCATTAAGCTATAAATTAAGCTCACAAAGCTCGGGGGTAGTCATCCTATACGGTGCTTGTGAGATAAGATCTATTTCGGGAACTAAATCTATCTGAAAATATATCTCACATGGGGGGGTAGGAAAAGTAGCTTGCCGGGAAAAACATCTTAAAACTCCTATAAAATGGGGTGATCATCAAGTGAAGGTCCACTAGTCTCATCCTCTAACCTTTCACTAACTCTAATAGCATATAAATGACATCCCCGATGTGCACACCACTTAGGCTGTATAGCGGATATGCTATGAATATAAATAGGCCTCCTAACCCCAACTCTCAATGACTAAATACCAAAATCATTTGTACAAGATATCACCTTGGTGTAGCAATCTACTCTAGCTCTTGTGTAGATAGCCAATCCATACCCGAAATGACACCATAAGAACCTAAAGAAAGGATACGAAGATCCGGGGTCGTTGTGAAGGGTCTTAGGTCGGATAGAAACTCCTTACCCAAGGAGTCAACCGAGATCTTGGCTCCGAATCCATGTCCATGTCCAAACTATTACCCTACCTAACTACCACCAACCTGCATCACTTTAATAAAGATAGAGAAATAAAGGAATCAAAAAGTCTCAATCAAATAATATAGAGGTAGAAATACAACTGATGATACCTGTAGTTTCAATCACTGTTCCCTTATGCTCCTCTTGGAGACTATTTATTACTGGATAAATCTAGTGGGTCCTAACCATGTCACCAATTGTAGACTAGTAATAGGGCCCTTACGCTTATTTTAGGGTTCTGGGGACACTCTTGCCAATGGTGTCCCTATACACCACATCTATAAAAACTTTTTGTCCCCTCTAATGAATGGAAACCCCTTCACTCTCTCTAGGGGTATTCGTTGTATACCTTGATGATATTTTCATACACTTTTGTGGGTACTGTGGATGTGCTTCCATTGATTGAGCCCTTGTGGAGCCTGTTTCCTTCTGGGTATCCTACTTGGGGACCCCATGCTATGCTCTCTTTATACATCATGTCTCTGTGGAGGTCTTAATGGTGGATGAGACTACTACTTCTATTGCAAATGTTGTGGTGTTCTAAAGGAAGACTGGATAGATCCATGTCCACTGTGAGGGGGAAGGATTTCCCCCTTCATCCTACTATTCTGTAACTATAAGATGAGGCTCCTCACCTTATCTCTAGTTTGTTGGGTCTTCCCCTTATTCTCCTTTACAATGTAGGCCTTCTCAACTACCTTAGCTAAAGTTTTTGGACAATGCATATGCAATGCCCCTCTAAGGTCTAAATTGAAGCCCTAATGAACCTATGTATCCTAATTTTCTCATCATTTATGTAATCCACACACTAAAGTAAATCCTAGAACCTTCTCTAATACTCCACTACTTTCATTCTATCTTGTCACAAATCATGAAACTCATGGATATGTTGTTGAATAAACATCTTGAAATGTACTTTCTCCTAAAATGCTCCTCAAAGAGCTCCCATGTAACAAAATTTGAATAAGGTAGAGATTTTTCTCCTCTATCCTCCACCAAACACTTGCTCTATCTCTCGAAGATAAATTGTGACACGAGCCTTCAAGTTACTAGTACACGAACATAGCTTGAAGCATCCACTTAAGCTCACCAACTACGTCTCTTCCTAAAATACCACTATATCACTAGTAGAATGGGATTGATGAAGGTTTAGGATCACTCAAATGTGATTTTCCATTGTCACTTGTCTTCCTCTAGGTATCTCTTCGTGGCTTTCTCTCTGTCTAGGGCTCCTAGATCTCTCACTATATCCTGTAGCCCTATCTCGCATGTACTCTCGTGGTGAATATCATTTAGCTGAATCCACATGGGATATCTCCACCCTATTCTCCTCACTGTGTCGTATAGGGTGTTAAGCCTCGTGTGATGGATCCCTATCATGTTGGCTAGGTCTTCCTCCAAGTGAACCTCCGTGGATAGCGACATTAACATCCTGTAATTTCTGTAGTATATGTCCCAACATAGTGGCATCTTCCTTCTCTAGGGTGGTATATCTAGCTCAATGTGCAAGAACTCCTCATCTGGTATACACCTCCTCCACAAAAAGAGGTGAGAGTTATTTCATCATCATCTATATTTTTTTCAGTTTACTAAGTTTTTATGTTTTAAAATATCATGTAATATTGTGTGTTGTAGATGTAGGTTTTACTAGGTTTACTTGTTGTTTTTCGTGTTGGCCCAAGGTCCAAGTGTTGAACCCATGACTCTAATACCAAGTGTCATGCCCACTAATTTGATGCACCCAACCATGTCAATCCCCAAAATTAATTATTATAAATCATGGAATGTTTTTTAAAAGGGTTATAAACTTTAGTAGCGATCAATTAAGTTCTCGTGAGTAATTCCAACACCCTCATAAGGTAATCAAGAGAAAATTAATAATTAAATATTATTAATTTATTACCACATCACCTCCATTTAAAACTCTCTTCCAAGGTTTCCATTTAATCCTATTAAAAATATTGGCTAATTCAACTCATTATTTTGTACATTAAGAAGACCCTCTTAAGTTCAATAAGGTTAGTTCCTAAGTTAGTCTAGATTTCGTTCCCATATTAACTTTACAACCATGCCTATTATTTAGTGATTTGACTACACATTTTATTTAAATTTATTTAAGCCTTTAAATGCCCATGGAAAAATATCATTTATTTAATCCCTATACTTCATTTCCACTTATTTATTTCTTAATCCATACTAGAAGGGTTCGTGAACTTGTTTTAACCCATTAAGTGGCCAACTTAAATTAATACCCATATATTTTAATTTAAAACCCACTCCCATAAAATTCCCGTAACTTAAAATGTTGTAGAATTCATTCACAACCATGGGATTAAATCTATTAGAGCCCTTGGATCAATATTGCACTAAAACTTGTTATGATTTGTTTCTTATTCCCTTTTTGCCCTTATTTCTTTTCATTTGCACATTTTGCGGGTTTTGGTAAAGAAGGAAGCTTTGAAAGCCATGGAACTTGCAAGAGGTTATAGAGATTTGTTATCTCCTTATGGATGGATACACACAACTAGAATGATTCTTTGCATTACTCTCTTAGGGTTTATCAAGTATATTATTTGTTATTTGCATTTTGTGGAGGATTCACACTATTTGGGTTATGGGCATTATTTTCCCTGTTTTATTTTTTTAAAAGGATATATATTCATCAATTTAGGGTTGTATGTACACACACACACACACACACACACACACACACACACACACACACACACACATTTGTATTTGGTTTAAATCTATTTTTTTAAAACATTAGATTTACTATAGGAAGTGCGAGATGTGGTGATATATATATATATATATATTACAACTTCGTTTTTAAGTCCTAAAAGGGATCTATGTGAATATAGGGCCGCATAGGTTATGGTTGGGATTTGCATTATGTGGGGGAAGCCTCTCTCATGCCACTCCTTATTATTAATAAGGATCAGGGGTGGGGTCGGTCTTTCCCCCACACCCCTCCCCCACCCAAAGTGTATTTCAAAAAATGCGTGGCCATACGGGCCTTAACACAATAAAACAATAAAAAAATCATTATAAACTTTATTTTACTAAAACTATCTTATGATTAGTTATCTACATCAAATTTTGTTAGTTTTTCATATATGTATGTATGTATGTATATGTATATATTTTATAACTCATTTCGTATAAAATTATACATTATATAAGTATATAATTTTTAAAAATATATATAAATATATATATTTATAATTATATGATTTTGTTTTTACAATTTTATGCAACCCACTAATCAAGTTTATAGGTATAAAAAATGCAAATACATATGTAATTTATATAAGATTTAACATCTCTATATATGTGAGATAGTTCTACCAATACCCTTTTCATTTAACCTAAATGCAAGTAAATGAAATGAACATATTTCTTGGGTTTGATAAAGATTATTTAAATGCCTATATTGTCTAGTTTACAATAATGAGAGAAATATAGCAACCATAGTAACATCCTATTATTTCAAGTAGCACTAAAAGAGGAAGAACAAGAATAAGAAACTCAACCATGATAACCTTATTTTTCTTTTAGCATGTAAATGGAATATTATGAGAACATTTTAAATAAAACACCAAAACATATTCTCCATTATAAATCCATTTCAAATAATGATGTCATTGTCATGTAAATGTGAAAAAGGAAATTAACAATTTCCCCAAAGATGACAACTATACACTGTGTTAATTTTTACGTGTCCTATCATTCAAAGATACCCGAGGTTTTTCCACTTAGTCCAAGTGACCTTACAATTAATGTTATTTCATCCCCCTAGGTGATTTATAAAATTCCATTCATTCCCCCCTAGGTGATTTTAGGAGTTCATTAAAACTTTAAAGCTTCGGCGATTAGGGGAAGGGTTATCATTGGCCTTCCTAGACCGGAGCGATGCCATGGAGTGGAGAAGAAAAGAAAAATGGATGTGGAGGAAATAAAAATTTATTTTGACATCATGTAATTAATTCAAGAAGATTCTAGAAGGGTTTAGAGAAGTTTGGGAATTTTCATGAAAATTAGGGTTCATAGGCGTAGTCAATGCATAGGTAAAAACAACTTGCTAAAATTTCAAAGGTGATTTCAAGAGCTTCGGATGGATTTACGAGAAATAATAAACATATTTAGAAATATAATTCCAAGCCATACGATATGGATAAATTATTTTTATCACATCACTTTGGAGAATTAGGTCTACAAACAATTTTTCTCATGCATAGGTGGAGTACTCAATCAAAAATCAACTTTTTCATGGATTAAACAGATGAATTAATACATGATACTCTCACCATTGGATTCTAATTTCCATTTCTAGTCATTATAATATAAAAAATTCCATCAGGAGCTCAAGTTATCATTGTCTCAAGTTGTCCTCTTGGAGCAAGTTCAAGAGTTACTTAAATGTTAGGGAGGACATGTGTCACCTCTAGGCGCCTGGTGGGATTTTTGTCCCTCAAGGTTATGGATATAAACCTTTGAAAAATATTTCCAGCCCCCATATGACCTCTGTATCCTCATGCAACTTCCAAGATCACCAGTTTAGCCCCTAAGTGCTTGTGGGAGCTCAAATTCCCTACCGTCAGATCTCCGCCATGTGTTAACTCCAGGAGCACTGTGGAATTTGATGTCCCTCATGTCCCTCATAATTCAGGAAAAAAAAATTTGAAAATTTTTCCCATTCCCCTAAGGGTGACTTCTAGTCACTCATTTGAGTTACTACCACCCCCATAGTGTTGTAAAGGTTATTTTCTAGCTTTCATTTCCTATCGTTGAATCCTTGCCACGTATCATCACCTTGCTCATCGTATAATTTTATGTCCTTCACATTAATCACATGTAAGGGACATAAAACCTTTAAAAAACATCCATCTTCCTTCTAATCTAAAATTTTAATTTTAAATACTTACCTACTTGCCACTTCAAACTTCTAACATTCCCATGCACAACCATATCTACACACTCTCTCGTGAACCTTCTACGATCACTCCTACATTTCAAAATTTCAAAACAACTCAACCAAGGCACTAAAATAACTTTCCCATGGAAATATTTAGGTCCCGTAAGGATTTTTCATCGATTTAAGAAGGAGAAATCAAGAATAGAGAAGAAGAATAGTAGAAAATCCTCAATGCCATAAAATCAAAATCTAGAGAAATATTGCAAATGGATACACTGATTAAAAATCCATTTTTTCTATTCGCTCCTCTAACCAAATCCATAAAATCTTCTCTCATTCCATAAATCATTTACAATGAAGAAATCTTCTTTCGGGTCATTGAAGAAAAAACTTGATTTCCTATCAAACCATTTATTGATCAAAACAAGATTTCACCAAGAAGACAACAAAAAAAAAAAACCTATCGCAATGGAGTTTATTTCATTTTGAACGAATAAAAAAATCATACCTAAAAATTTTAAGATCTATGAATGGCCACAATGACACAAGAGTGGAAAAGGTCAATGAGCTACCACTCCACTTCTCGGGGTTCTAGTGGGTGAAATCACATGAAAATTGGAGGAAATGATTGCTTGAAAAATATAGTTTTACATGGGCTATTTTTGCACGATGAAGTGCCTATTTTCTAGGGATATGGAGGAATGAGATTTTATTAGATATCTTCCTGTCATATGAATAAAATCTATAAAAAAATGTAGCGAGCTACGTATTCACTTCTTAGGGTTCCATTGGGCAAAATTCTACGAAAATTGAAGGGATGGATCACTAAAAATCTAGTTTCACGTAAACTAGTATTTGTACCGTGAAGTCCTATTTATTAGAGATATGGAGGTATGTGTTTTTCTGTAGTATTATTACCCCATAATGAAAATATCAATTTCCCATTTGTTCAGGTGAAGAAATTACTCAAAATTCGTGAGCGTGGAACCCTAGAATAAAACCCATAACTTCAGGACCTATTTTGTTACAATCGACATCTACGGTGAAATTACTAAAAATAACATACCTTCCTACATAGGGATCCATTACTTTGTGCAAGCCACCATTTGAAGAGGCTACAAAGAAGTCGGTGAACACAGAGGGATTATTTCAGAAAATTCATCAAAAAGGTCATCTCGGCTGCAATTGAAACTTACTAAAAATAGTAGTTTGTTCCACAAGACCTTTATAAATATCCAGCTTACTCTAAAAGTTTAGAAGAACATAGTAAGACAAAATAATTCAAGGTAACATAACTAGGATGAGGTTGGGAGAAACTAACTACGAAACCTACTAAAAATAGTAAGTTACCCTATGTGTACTTATAAAAATAGCAAGTTATTCTCAAACGGAAAGTTTGGCACAAAAATACATTGAGGGATAATTATTCGATTGATATAACCATTTGGAGTCTATAAAGGAAAAATATGAAACTTACTAAAGATGGTAAATATTCCCTTCAAAATATAATAAGTGTCAAGGAAACAGGAATTTCAAGTGCACAGGTTGGTCTAGTTTCTAAGGTGTAATCAATCATGAAGAGATGGTGGGTTTTCACGATTTGGAATGATCATTTCATTTTACAAAGTATGTCATCACAAAGGAACATCATGTGAATTCATCTTCGTCACTTAAGGAGATGGTTGATTCAAAGATAGTTGATCCAAACGATTTCAATGAGTCAAGGAGTTCATTAATCAAGTTTCAAGGAGGGTAATCATGGGAATTGTATGTTTTCATCTTGATCTTGCAGTGGTAAACCTCATAACAATGTTTCTGAACATTCATTTTTCGGTCTAGGATGTTTGTGCATCATAAAGTTTGCGATCATTATTGGATTGGGAAAATTATTCAAATATATTTAAGAAAGCAATCTTCATCGTATCAAAGGTCACTAGTGGTAGAAATCTTCACAAAGAATTTTGTCTCGAGGATTGTTCTCATTTCATTTCCTTCCTTCTATCATCTCTCTCTCTCTCTCTCTCTCTCTCTCTCTCTCTCTCTCTCCCTCTCTCTCTTCTTATTCTTATTCTCCGTTATGCATCATCATTATATTTCATCCTATTCACTTAAGTGACCTATTTTAAATTTGTGAAAAGTATTTTATAATAATTATAAGAGAAATACTTAATTCATGGAAAACAAAATGTCACAAGTGGAATATGGAAATGAAGAGTAATGTGAGGGAGGTGAAAGGAAAATCAGATTTCTATAAATTGGGATGGTCTTTCAATTCCAAAGGATTTAGGTTCCAGATTTTGGAAAAAAAATTACAATGTAGCATTGTGATAGCTTGGTTGAAGCTTTGTATTCATCACCACACATGGAATATAAGCTACAATTATTCTATTTCCATTTATTTTTCCCTCTATTTCTCTCTCTCATGCACTTTGCAAGCATAGTTGATCTTGTATGTAATTGAAGAGAAACTTCATGTCCTTGATAGATGAATTTAAAAAATTGGCATTTTAATTCGTTGGTCCCGCTTAGCTTCGATGTGATTTCCTCTATATTGAATTTTGGACTACTCAATTTACTACGTGTGAGATCTACAATCTACCCATGATAGTAATCTTCCTTGAATAATTTCCCCTTTTTCCCTTCATCACTATAATTTCCTCCCTTATAACCCTATACAAGCAATTTTCCATAGGTTCAGTTGAGTGTCCCTATTTTATCCCTGGCCAATTTTCCCACCCACAACATTTAGATAGGATTAGGATTAGTTTACTTTAAATAATGGGAGTTGTACCATTTAATGTAGAGGGGTGTAGCCACATGAACAATCGTGGAGACACTAGAGTTATCCACCCAACAAATTTTCTCACCAATAGATAGTTTCCATTGATAAATAAAATGCACTCTTGGTAAATATTTACAAGTTTGAAGGAGATACAATAACAAACAAGTTGCAAATTCACATCCCTCTTTTCAAACATATTCTTTTCTTGAATAATATTACAAATCAAATCTCCATAATACATTTACAAGGATCTCTACTTTAAAATGTAAGTTACAAAATACCTCCACTTAGGTGGAGACAACTTGCAAAAATATATAATATGGTCTCTCTTTCTTGATCTTATTCACAATACAACTCCTTTAAAGATGTCAACTTTGTTCTCCATCACTTTCATCATGTAAAACCACAACAACAAGGAAGGGAGTAGAAAGCACTCTCATCACAACCTTATTCCAATGAGGAGGAAAATATATCATCTTCATTGACCCCTTAGACTCCAATAATGGAGCAATAAATGACATTAAGAAACCACAAGAACTTCACAAGTGCTTCAAAATTACAACACTCATATTAACAATACATTCAACCACCAAAAACACAATAACCCAATATACAAATCCAAATACATAGGCTTAAAATCTAAGCAAAGGGAGAAGAGAAATATGGGAACCAACTAATTTTATCACTAAAATGAGTTAGGGTTCCACCTAAAAGACCTCCAAGTGCACATCACAATTACTCAAAATATCCCTTTTCCCTCCCAATTCAAGATACATAAAGTGTAGCAATATTATCTTTTTCTCTCCCCATAGGTGGAACACCCTACTCATACTCCCTCCACAATGCCTCACAATTCCCTTTTCCCTCCCAAAATGGTCCCATTTTCTTTCTCCCACACCTTCCTTATGGCCATACTACCCCAAATCCCAAACAAAAACATACACTCATTGATTTACCATACGACACAAATAAGTAAATAAAAAAGGGTATAGACCCTACCTTTCCATTATAAGCTTCCACAATCTTCAATAACCAACTTTAATATCCTCTAAATCTAAGTAAATCCCCAGAATAAATCTCCAAAATCTCCAAAGCAAGAAGTCCAATAAAATTCCAAATAGAGAAAGTGTATAATGAAACCATGTAACCCCCAAAACATCGAAATAACTTGTATAAATAGAAAAAGAGGAGACGAGGGTGAGGTGGCTCCATGTAGGATGCCACATCACTAAGTCAATCATCAAAACCAAAGCTCATAAATGGGTGGATAAGGATATGAAAATTTTTGTTCCGGCACAAACCACAACTCCATACCTCTAAGGACAAAATTAAAATATTTGTAATAAAGTGCAATAAATTTCTCATTTTTACCTTCCAAATCACATAATGAGGCCTAATTTTGACCCCTTATCCCATAGGTATAGTTGGTAGGTGAATTTAAGAGGTGTGGGACAATCTTAACTTGTCCCACAAGCCTCCAAAAATGGCTCCAAAGTCAAATTTCGAGATTTTAAGAATGGGTTGAGTACACAACATAAAAATCTATTAAAATCCAACTCAAATCAAAATATCACAAGGACTATCTACCCCAATTAAATGCCCCTTTTTCACATCTCAATTTAACTTAATCAAATGGTTAATTAACTAAACCATGCTCAATACTTCATTAATAATAAAGTTAGTAAACATTACAATAAATAAATCACATACACAACTAAATAAATAAAATAAAGGAAATAAAAAATCATTCAAACCCCTTGGTCACATATGAGGTTACCCCTTCCCATGGAAACCTCCAAGCAAACATAACAATACACATGACACAAAGTTTCCAAGGTGACCTTGTTTCCAATATCTAATATTCCTCCATTGTTAGTCTCCTAACCCCTTCTTGTCATGATATAATTTCATGGAACTAATCAAACAATACCTCTTTGGCCTCAAGGCCACATCAAATACATAAGAAATAAAATTTCATATATATTTATATATATATATATATATACATATCATCCAACAACATCATACACAAAGCTATATAATCATCATCAAAATTAAGAAATTCTATCAACTATCTACAAATAATGAGCATCCAAATTTTATAAGTCAAAACATCAATAAGATCATAAGATCAATGCAACATCCAAATATGATTATCATCATTGAAAATCCAAAGCATCGGTATATAATGAAACAATACTAGATCATCATCTAACAATGTCTACTAATATTGCATGCCATCTATAATATGAGTCATAACAAACTAGTAATGTACATTTATCAATGTCTTCTAATAAAAATATAACAATAATGTCTATGTACCAATGTCCGTGAATAAAAATATAACAATAATGTCTATGTACCAATGTCTATAAAAATATAACAATAATGTCTATGTCTATAGTCCAAAATATTAAAAAAATCAAAGTAAGATAGTTTCAAGAGGAGTGGGAACTATAAGGAAGAAGTCTTGTCCTCGAGGAAATGATAGGTATATTTCCCTCCTTAAATTTCCACCTTTATATTTATATGCATCTTTTACTTTTCAGCCATATCCCTCGGATTGTGTGGGAAATTGTAAAATATTATTATGAAATATACAATTGTCTTATAGAATGAGTAGTATGGTGTTTCATTTATATTTTTATTGAATTTGCACAAATAAATGAATAACTGATAACTCAATTGAAAAATACAACTACATATAATTGTAAAGAATTAAAATAAATTGTTTATACCTTTATTTGATCACGAAGAATACAAGAATCAACACCTGATACAAGTGTATTTTTGTTTGAAAATTAAAATATGCAACTTAATCCTTGTTGTACCATTGTATTCCACCATGTTAATTTCCAATATAGGATTCCCTTCCTATCTCCATCGGGACCATGCAACAATCTCTCATCGCTGGTGCATGATCTTGGAGAAGACAATAATTGGAATGGACTCCTATGTAAAGGGAAAATTAATCCCGGAATATGAATCCTAACCTCGTTAACTATGTGTTCCTTGCTCAATCATCCCAAAAAAATGAATAACCAAATTTTTTTTTTACCCACTTCCAATGATGATAAAAATGGTCAAAAGTTAACATTTAGAAGTGATTTTATTAGAGCTTCACATTAAGTGAATGATTTATTATGTTATGCATAGTTAGATTTTTTTTTCATGCCATCTGTTGAGTAGGTATGATCCATGTGTCGAGTGAGAATACGGGTAAAATGTTCTCAAGAACCATACATAGAAAAATAAATATAAACTTAACAAGGAGGATAAAGAGGGATAAACCCAAAAATATCCCTAACTAATGTAATTCATCCAGCTTGAAAGTAGATAGGTTTAGTGATTATGGCAAGTGTTCTAGGTAATTTAGATGTGTCATTTTCCGTTATTTGTGAATTTTCCTTTCACTTTTGACCTTTGATTTGACTAAATTAATATTTTTGTTGAGTAAAATTTTAAGTTGGAATCACGGTTGAATGTTTTAAAAATTTGTGAAGTTTTGATGTATGTTTAATGCTTAAAATTTTCCATTTATTAAAAATTTAGATTTAATTTTTGGAGAAACTTTAGGGTAATCAATTCGACAAGTAAACCTTGTCCCATACTCCCAAAAATCCCCATACACCTAGTCATAGGGTATGTGTACATTTCTAGGCCTATTTGGTACCTTTTGACTTAAAAAACCCCACAATTTGTCCTCGAAACCTTTCCACCTAGTTTAGAATTTATTGTATTGAAATTTTTATAAGTCAGTTTAAAGGACAAACATTTAATTTGATTTTGATGTTAGGAAAATATTGGTTGTGCTCCACATATGTGTGAGTTGGAAAATACTTACATTAATATTTTTTTGTAATGAAGTAGTTTTAACAAGTCACGTGGCTAGTTTAATTGTATATATATTTTTATAACAATATATATTAGGGGTTATATGTTATAGTCTTCCTATTTAGTAGGAAGATATTACGTTGTTTTAATGGATATATAATAGCCAAATGTTGTGTGTAACATATATGAATATTAAATTGTTTTGTGTAAATTGTTTGCAGTCTGATCCAAATCTATATTTGATATCAGAGTGATCTTCTTAAAGAAAATATGGAGTTAAAATGTTTGGTCAAGGGACAAAATGGTCACACCATTCTGATTGTCCCGAGTTGATATATTTTTTTGGTATGTATGTTATCGATTTTCTTTTCACATATTTTTTAAAGTTATTCTTATCAGAGGCATGCATCCCTATCGTCTTTGGATTTTTTTTTTTTAGAGATTTGTGTTTTTGTATAATATTTCATGGTGTCATTGAATTCTTGTGCAATAAAAACTAGTCAAAGTCATCACCAACATTCTTATAGTTTTTTAACGTGTATCCAAATATTTTCTATTGAGTTGACATGAGAATAATGTTGCATTAAATTGGGACACATTTCTATTAATTATGATTGGAGGTCTTTGTGCATAGAACCCTGGGTTTGCATCATTCTGATCATGTTTCCTGCTACTGCGCAAGGAGATGAGTTGCCAAATTTTTAGTTCTCGTGGCTCTGTTCAATACCATCTACCACTTTTGACACATTAATAGTGGTGACCTATGTGGATAGATTACATCGACAGGACTTAACACATTGGTGGCGGGTTGAATCAATATTTTTTTATAAATTCTTATAACACAGATACGTTCCACTTGAAATTTATTATTCTTGCCTCATTCAATGAAAATGTGATCTGATGTTTTTGTATGATCGGAGAATTTGAAAGCAGGATTTACATGTGGATTGGTTTTATCACCATAGTGCAAAATTGATTATAGTCAATACCCAACCGTGACTTCTCCACATAGCAGCAAGAGGTTAAACCATAAGTCTTTTATTGCAAATTTTCAGTCTCATCAATAGGCTTCGGGTTCGTTGATTAGTGTATTCTATTAAGTTTTAATTTAAATTGTTATAGAATCAAAGTCATTCATAAGTGGTTCTTTAAATGCCTTAGGTTCATGAGTCTTACAAAAAGATCTTTTTGAGTCATTACTTTTCTTCATTGTCCATTGGTCTCTTGTTATAAAACGTGTATGCATTATTTTTTTGTGTCATCAAAAGTGTTATAATTTTTTTCTCCATCTCACAAGGGAATTCCTTCTAGAAAATTCAATGGGCTCAATTTTCATACTTGGAAAGTGAAGATCCAAATGTAGTTAATGAATAAAAATCTTTGGAGGATAGTAGATGGAAAAGAACCAACACCTACAGATCCAACCAAATTGGTAGAATGGGAAACAAGAGATGATAAAGCCAAAGCCATTATTGGTCTTGCTCTCTTAGATACTGAGCTACACTATGTTGATCTCGAGAAATCATCTCATGAAATGTGGGAAAACTTGAACAAAACCTTTGGTGCTAAAGAAGTGAACGCAAATTTTATCTCAAATTATAGTTGTTTAAGTTAAAAATGGGTGAAGGAGCTACAATGTACAGTCATATTAATGATTTACGGTCTCTCCTCCAACAAATGGTATAAAATCTCTAGTAGAAGATGAAGATGTAAAAGCTATTTTGTTGAATAGTTTTCCTCCCAAATATAGTAATGTTGTCTTCACACTTAGTCATATGCCTTCCAGAAATTGGAATACATGATATCAACTCTTCTAGCTAAGGAAAAATGGAGCAAAGAAGATGTAAAAAGAAAAAACAAAAATGTATTTAAAAGGAAGTACAATGTTTTTAAAAAATATAAAGAAGAAAGAGATTGTTTCTACTATAAGAAAATGGACATATAGCTTCACTTTTTAGAGTCTCGAGATCAAGATGTACTTATTGGAAAAATCAAAGGAATCGAGACCAATATCATTATTGAAGAAGGATTAGAGAACGAGGAAGAACATGTAAATGAAGACAATAGTGGTTACTCAAGACTTTTTGTACTTATCATGAAACCGAAGGATGGAGGAAAACAAAGGTTGGAGGTCAATCAACGTCTGTCATCACTCACCAAAAACAAGGCCACACAAATGATTTGGTGGAAATTTTTTTTTTTCAGTTGTGTGTTTTCTTCAGATTTGTAGTGTTACTGTTTTCAATAAGTGTAAATTTCACTTTGAGGGGGAACATGATCCAATGTTCCATTTCTATTGTGTCAAATTTTTGTATGTATGTATGAGTATCAATTTCAACATAATTTCCTATGTTATTCCCCTGTAGTGATATGTGATGAGTGATGAGATTAGTACTTGGCATATGATGATGTGGTTGTAGGTAAACCACTTGAAAACCTTCATTTGTGGTTTTGGTAAACTAATAAAAACAACCATTCTTGGTTGTTGGTAATCCATTTGCAAAACCATCACTTTGTGGTTTGTGGTAAACTAATTGCAAAACCACCATTCTCTCTTTTTGGTCAACCATTTGTATAGCCATCCTTGAGGTTTGTGATAATCTTGTGAAAATCATCAAATCACGAGCATGTGTTAGTACAAAGGTATGTTTTCCCCATGTTTGCACTAAGGGTGAGAATGTTAGGAAAGTATTAGTAGTGCTCCACGTATGTGTGAGTTGGAAAATACTTACGTTAATATTTTGTTGTAATGAAGTTGTTTTAACAACTCACGTGGTTGATTTAACTATATATATATTCTTATAACAATATATATTATAGGTTATTTGTTATAGTATTCCTATTTAGTAGGAAGATATTATGTTGTTGTAATGGCTATATAATAGCCAAATGTTGTGTGTAATATATATGAATATTAAATTGTTTTGTGTAAATGTTTATCATTCTAGTCCAAATCTATTTCACTATTGTATCCTTTTATGAGATTTGAAATTTTTAGGTTCCTTATAAGTTAAGTAAATTGATGAGAGGTTATTTTGTATTATTCCTATTTTAAACTTCCTTAGATATTTGGTTTATTTGTTGTAAAATCTTGTAATGAGGTTCTAAGATAATTGTGTTTGTATGTAATTAATCCCATGTGGTGTTGTAAGAAAATTTATTTTATTTTGGGGACATGTGTTTTCATGGAGGTTTAGGCATGCCCATTGGAATAATGTAATTTGTTTTTCCAAGTTCAAGTTTAGGCTATTTAAGTGAACCTAGCATGGGTTTTTTTAAAGAGACTTTTGGACTTGACAAGCCACTACTAAATTTAAACTTCTTGTGGTGTGCTTGGTTAATTGAAAATTTGGTTGAACAAGATGACCAAGGCATGCCTTTCTTTTTCATCATTTATTCTTTTGTGAAAATAGTTGTTTCTTCTATGTCTCTCTCTTAATGGAATGTTTGGTTTCATTACTCATTTAATCATATATTATGTTTTTATTGGTGTTGTACTACTTTCTAAGCACCTAATGTGCCACTAGTATGCATAGTTTTGAGTAAGGTGAGAAACTAGTACATTATTTGGAAGGATAAGTGTCACAAAATGAAGACAAAAAAATGTTTGAACATAATGGATGAAGAAAATGGATGGAATATTTACCTTGATGGAGATTATAAGTGGTTTTTGGTTATAAGGAGGCGTAAGGAGTTGGATCTAATTAAAATATTCCTTTTGTATGTGTGATTCCGATATGCAATTTCCATGTGCATGTGTGTGTTTTGGAAATTCCATTGCTTCAAGATTTTTTTCATTTTTGGATCCTTCATGTAAGCTAGGGGATTTGTGGGACAATAGGGATGAGATATACTCCCATTTCATGTCTAGGAGGTGAATATTTCTTCACTTCCTCTTTGTTATGTCAAGGTGGAGTTTTGAAGAATAAGAACTTTGATAAGTGAAGATGTTTTCTCAAGTTTGTGGGAGTGAATATTATTTGTATATATAATTTATATTTAGAGTGCTTCACTATAGTAAATTTAAAAGGAAAGTTCCACTTATTACATTTGAGCAAGTTGTGCTCATATTCTAGATGAATTAGAAAACTAAGATATAGTTCGTATTTGGATATTGTTTTATTGGACTATGGAAAGTTTCCAAGTTTTTTCAATGTTATAGTTTCCTTATAAATGATTGGAAACAAGGGTATTATTGTAAATATTATTTTGATCCATTTGTATTGTTGTATTATTACTTGGATATTGATAAAGAGTTTGTAAAAATTATTACGGGAAACTATAGTATGTTTCTTGACAATTATTTGAAAGTTAGTTAAAATGTTGGGTTACGAATGCTTGATAAAGGAATTTATGAAGCTCTTCTATATTATAATCTTGCAAATGGTTATTAGTGTTTGAAATGGTTATGGAAACAAGTTGTTAGTCTTAAAATCCAACGAAGATATATCGTAGAAAAGTAATAATTGTGTTTGTGAGAACAATGATCATTATGTATTCTCCTTAACAAACTCTAAAATAGTAAATATTGTGAAATGGAATGATGACATTGATTTGTTTTCTTTTATATTATAAATCAAAATTGCTTCATACTTGGGACATTGTCATATCTCAAAATGGCCTAATCAAAGTTGTTAGTAGTGTTATATTATTGAAAACAAAGTACATTTTCTTGGTTACATTGATTTTGAAATAAAAGTATAATATCATCTTTGAGTGTGTGAGATTATATATATATACGTTAGGTGTGAATTCTATATTCTTAAATAAACTCATAATATAAGTTCACATAAATACAATTTTAATGATTCTTTATGCAAGTGTTTTTACTATTAGAACTTCCCTTTAAATATATTGAAAATAAATAGAGTTACATAGCAAGGGGCAATCGAAAAAATCACGGTCCCACAAAATGCCGTAAGGGCAACGACAAAATAGAGAACACAACGTGGACTACATCGAAATGCCCAAAGGGAAAGCACCGAGAATAGTAGAAAAAAAAATGGCAAGAATCAAGCGCATTCCATAGCACCAAGAGGAGGGGGAGGATCATTCCAGGGAGGGATAAACACTCCACTATTCAACGCAGCTGAGGGAGGATCAACATGCTTTTCATCATGATCAGAAACTACATTTGTAAAGGAACCATAATTCCCCATCTAGGGTGAGGCGATCCGGCAATAGTCTCAGTAAACTCAACACCGAGAACCCCACCATAGAGAACTGGTAATGCCCTTCCCTCTTAGAGACATGATCTAGCATGATCCAAATGAAAACAAGGCTGAAGAATGACCCCAAGAAGAGGAAGACCAGAACTGCATGAGCGACTTAAAATAAGTTATATTATTTATATATATATAAATGACGTGAGTTTATTTTAAAATTGGATATAGAATTTAAAAATGTATAAAACAAATTAGATATATGAAAAAAATTTATATGTTATAAAAGAACAAAAGGAAAAACTAATGAAAGTAAACATATTTTAGTTTGGTAAAAGAAATGAAAGTAAACATGTTTTTCCTTTGGTTGTTTTTTTAAAGGGAAAAAATGGTGGATCTGGCGTGTGGAAGCCGTGATCCCACCATTCATTATATTGGTTGGAGTGCACATCGTCCATTCTGGAAAATCCCCTTCCTTCCCTCGAACCAAAAAAAGGCTCGCCAAGCTGTCATCAGGGGATTAGATCCTTCACCTTTCCTACCACCAATTTAGCAACCCTCCACACATATTTTGTAGATGAGAAAAAGCATAAAAATAAATAAATAGGATGGGATTATATATGTGTACATACATTTTTGTTTTAATTTTGGGATGTTTTTAGAGGAGATCTATTATACTCTTTTAATGTGGAAAAAAAAAAAAAATAGAAGGAAAATTAAGAAAAAAACTGTTATAAACAATTTTCTAGAAAAAATTAGGGTTTTACAAATGATCTAGTAATCTTACGATGAAGAATTAAATGATTCAAGAGTCTATATTCTACCCTACTTTTGTACTTGAATTTATTTTCTAAAGAAGATTAGGAACTCTTTAAACTAATTAACATAATCTTTATTATATATAATTAGGGAGAGAAAAAAAAATTAAATGAATGGTGTAAATTAATTAAAAGATCTCAAATTGCTATGCGACCTTGTGAGTTAGATTAGTCTCTCATAATAGGCCTTTACAACCTAGTCTTATTTACGAGATAGAAGAATAAAACGTAAGATCTCAATTAAAACTTCAATGGTAGTGGATTTTAACAATAAATTGGTATTTGAACATTAAAAAAGCACTCCTTTTTAGCAATAAAGGCTAATATTGGACCATGAGGTTACTACATTATGGGCATGCTTGCATGTACCTATGGGAAAAGAATTGTAAAGTTTATCTCACAAATGTTAATAAAAATTATGTTTTTAACATTAGTCACTAATCGGTATTTTTACGTAGCTAATCTACTACAGGACATATCAACAAATTGAGAAACCAATTTAACTCTCTAGAACACAATTAAAATTTATCACAAAAATCGTGTGGCAAAGCCACTTTTATCAATATATTCAACATTTAAATTATCATTAATTATGTATAAAAATTTCTCTGATTTAGACATTAATTTATGTTAATATTTTCATTTAAAACACTATGCATATTTGTTAACAAAGAAAATTATTAAAATAGACCCTCCTATACTAGAAGGTCTCCTATTACAACAAAGAAATAGACTTGTGTCCTATTAAAACCATCTATGTTTTTAGATCAAATAGCGTACGAATAATATTCATTGATTACTTGGTGTCAAACATATTATGCATGTTCTAATATTACCTCTTGATGAGTGTGCTCATTACTAAAATTGATAATCATGCTCTTTATTAGAATTTTCTTCAATACGAAATCAATGACAACCCATTAACCTTTTGTTTTTCATCACACCCTATATTATGTGACCTATCACATAGTTTTACTTATTACTACTACATGTGAATTTTATACTTTAGGATTTGTCATTCTATGCCATCGTGTCAGAATTTTAAAGTTATTGAAGATATTTCAAAAATGTATTATTATTTCTTCCCGCTTCTAAATTTATACACATGTTGCAGAATCTATCCTAGTACTTAATAAGTTACTGCAACTGAAAAATAACACTCATGTCTAATAACTAAAATAGAACAACTTTCTCAATATAGGTCTTCTTTCTTGTTTGTAACTTAGTCTTTCAATACCTTCTCTATCATAAAACTATCTACATATATAAATTCATTAAGATGAGGTCATCCACATCGTTGTTTCCCTCAAATAAAACAATAGGAGAGAGGGGTTAGTACTTGTAAATCTAAAGTTAAGGGGTCCACAACAACAATTGTTTATCATGTGGGATCATAATTTTTCATTAATATGTAGTTTGGATTTATTTTAGCTTATATATATTTTGGGAATGTTTAATTGGAAGGAAAACCATATTTTGAATTGATTTAAAATAATAAATTTGAGTTAAACTACAACTATGGTGGAAACCAATACTTGAACATGGGTGATAATGCTTGAAAATTAAATTTTTAATACATGTACATGGATGAGAGGTCTTACATATCATGATGTGATTGAGTACTCTACATAATTATTATGTCAAAAATAAATAACCACTAAATAGTACCATGCCAACTATGAGGTGGTACTATAACAGATGATTAGGTATTATGTAATCAAGAATCATGTCAACTATTATACCATGTTCACTTATTGACCCCTTTCCCTTCTGATCTTCTATTTTGTTTATTTTTAGAGGTTTTTATCTCCATAAGTATTTAATATTATTTTCTATTTGAGAGATTATTACTTTAGTTCCAACCATTAAATACAACACTGATTTAGTTGTTTTTTCTTCCCTTAAATAAGCATCATTTAAGTCGTTCCCTATCATTACAACATTCCCATTTTGAATCGATTCAAACATAAAATAAAATGTCACTCTTTGAAATGAAATATTTTATTACTATTCATTAAAAAGTGTATTTTTAATTGTTTAGAAATGTGACAAAATCATAAAGGGAGCAAGAGAATATGTTTAGTATGGTTACAACAAGAAAACCCACTAATGCTCTACTTATATCTTCTTCAATATAAAATTATGGTAATGGATATGGTAGAAGTTTGGAGCAATTTATTTATGGAAATAATAATGAAACCAATAAGATCCATATACTTTATCTTTTACAAATATATTTGCAAACATTTTGGGACATATCTTCACAACTCAATTATGTCTATTTTAGATGTCTTGAATGATTTCATTATTGGCTCATAATGTACTCATATATAAATAAAAGTCTTAAATTTTATACACTCTTAGAAATCATTTAAAAAATTAATTGGCATGACCTTATTTCGAGCACTATTGCATGGAGTGAGCAGCTTCCATTTTGACAAATCCCTTCCTCGCACATTATAAACAAGGATCATCCCTATCATAGGGGCCAAGACCTTTCACCTTTCTTGTTGTATAACTTTGGCCATTCTCCACACATAGGGAGACGTAATTGCTTAAGGCCATGGAATAATCCAATAATGGCCCATTGTGTAATATAAATATGTGCACATGTGTGTCTCATGTGTGTGTGTGCGTATGTGTATGCCCATTGCTTTTGATAGAAAATATTAGGATAAATAAATATGATGGGTGTATATATGTGTATATACACTTATATTTGAATTTTTAAATGTTTCCATAGGAAATCCACTTCATTCTATCAACGTACAAAACAAACATAACAAAATGGAAGCTAGAATAGAAAAAAACTATACAAAAGGTTGCAGAGAAAATTAGGGTTTTAAGATTGACCTAATAATCAAATAACGGAGGATTAAATACCTTACTTTCCTACATAAATATATTTTAAAAATAAGATTCATAACCCTTTAACACCCACAAAATACACACAAAAATACAATGCTAAAAATATTGGAATAATTTTTTTACTTACATCAGTAGTGCACATGACACTACAAGAAATCACCTCGACAACAAACAATAGATGATATGTTTGCACAAACATTAACCCACATAAATAACATGAAAACACATGAAGCACATCAAAGGCACTTTTGTTCCCATATAACAAGGCACAACATAACGATTCAACTATAGTATAAACTTGTAGTTAGGGTATTCCCCACGGAACGTTATTTTTAGGTTTACATATTTATTACAATCATGTTTCATTCATTAACTTATGTTCTAGAAGACTCATAATATGTGAATCATACATTTCATTTTATTTTTGTCTAGATATCCTTTATATAGTTTAACATTTGACTTATGATGTGTCTCATTAAATAAGAATCATCCAAATTATTTCAATTACGTGTTTAATTCGTTCGTTCGATAATAGGTTATTTATTTACACACAAGGCTATTAGGTCTTACCCCTAGGATTCACATCTAAGGGCATGCGTCTTGATCCTATATCATACCTCCATTACACAACGGAAACAAGTGTAAATCCAAAGGATGTGAAGTTCATTTATTTATTTTGTTTAAGGATTTTAGGGTCATGTTCTTTTCACAATAACATTTGATTATTAAGGTTACTCCATTTGGTTTTAGGTTATAATATCTAACCATATATTCTAACTACTTCACTTAATTGTTTAGTCATCAAGATCCAAGGAGTATGATTTCACACTCATCCAAGTATGGATTCCTAGGAAATTAAGTATTAGATGCATGTTACGAGGAGACATTTAATTATAAGTTTTACACACCTTAATAAGGTCAAAACTCGGGTG
Organism: Taxus wallichiana var. yunnanensis; assembly: GCA_018340775.1. Taxonomy (NCBI): domain Eukaryota; kingdom Viridiplantae; phylum Streptophyta; class Pinopsida; order Cupressales; family Taxaceae; genus Taxus; species Taxus wallichiana. Next base: position 219,171,587 of record CM031237.1, read on the forward strand.
ATTGAACACCCTTATCTCGTAAAAGCATCTTGTGAATCTAGGTACATTTGATACTTCTTGCCAAGCTAACAGTCTCGCTTGAGAGGAATTAAAAGGGGTTCACACTAAATATTCTCATTTTTAAATAACTAAAACATCATATCAACTCGCATCATTTCATTCATCTTTAAATGGTTTAATTCAATTTGATTTAACTATCTTTTTATTTATAAAAATGTGTAACATATTTATTAATAGGGACATTGGTATGTTCGTGAGACTACTAACCCTTACCCCATCGTTTCGTGTCAAGAACATGATTAGATGATTTCACACCATACAATTCATTACAAAATAGGATAAGGGGAATAATAAGAGAGAGTAGTTCTTTATTTAAAGGTTAATATTCACATCAAAGTCTACACAAAGAGAATTCTATTCTCACCTCAAAATGGTATAAATGTGTTATGATTACATTTTCAAAAATTAATAATAAATTAAAATGTGGCTAAATATCAAAAACAACTCTTAATATTACACCATAGAAGTAAAATAATAATAGAAATTTGGTATATAGTTCATTTATGATCCCAATTCATATACATGATTTCCATGGTTGGTTAGTGATCTTCACCACCTATACTCTTCACTTTACATGTGTGACTAACAAAGAGGATCTTAAATTATGTTGGGGTTTGGTTACCCATAAAGTATTACCTAAAGGTAATCACACTCTCCTTACTACACAACACAACTATCATTCCCATGAGGGGACCACATACCCAAGAAAAAGTTTTACCATGTGGTTATGAATTGTCAGGTTCATGATGATGTTGCTAAGCATATAGGTTATCAAAACCAACTTAAAATGGGAACTTAGTTACTTAATATAGAAAGTGTTATCTAGTGTAAACTTATAAGTTCATTTCAAGGTTTTGATTTGTTCTCGTGTTAAGAAAGACCATGCTAGAAGGGTAGATATGCTCAAGTTTTAAACTAAGGTTGACTATGATAATTAGGTTTCTCTTCTATATTTTCTACTTAAATAACACAACACTCTAGATATTTCATCATAAATTTCACAATGAGAATGCACTATAAGATATTAAATTTGATTTCATTTTAATAAATATCAAACTTTTACAATAAAAATTTTTGTATCAAGATAACACTCATGTTTGATGAACATATCCCTAAACCCTAGCATATAAAATATTACAAAACTTCAGTAATAAACCTTTACATACTTTTTAAAATGTTGAACTATCCTCTACAATTTCAACTTAACATATATATTCAACCCTCTTTTTTTACCATAAGTAAATTTGAATTAAAAGAACACCTATAGTTAAATGCACATTGTCCTGAGCACCATTAAATCTAGAATCTTATTTATATTATAAAATTTCAATAATAAGTCTTTTTATAACATAGTAATACATAAAAATTTCTTTCCATTAACATACGTACATTCCAACAATATACAATGAATAATAAACCATGTGGTTTTGTCATCTCGGTTGCATCCTGAAAACTATGTGAACATAAAATAAGTGACAAAGAGTTAGCATGGCATCCACCTAGATCTAGCATAGTTAACATTTTTTAGTTTCCCATTTACATAATAATAATTTGCATTCTAAGGAGAGGGTTAGAGATACATATTCATTCCATTACATTTCACTTCATTTCTTAACCTAGGAGAGAGAAAGAGATAGGGAATAAAGAGAACGTTGTTTTTCAAAAAGTCTAATTTTAAAGAACAATTCATAAGATAGAGTTCCAAATAGTTTCTTACAAGTGTTAATAAGTTTTTATGATGGTTTTCTAACTTTACTACAATCCTATAACTTTCGTTTACATTTTCCTACTAGTTGAAAAAACATCCCATTTTGGCTCGAAGGCTAAGAAACCAAGTTCAAAATCTATATTCTAATGAGGAAAATACAATGGTTAAATTTATACGTGACCTCCTCTAAAAAGAGTTCATATGAAATGATAGAATTCAGAACTGGAAAATGTTTTGTAAGTGGAGGATAACTTTCATGGGCCACCAATCATAGTTGGGATAGTTGTAACAATAGTCAAATTTAGATCGAGGGTTAACGAATCCTCAACAAAAACTTCCCTTTGATAGATGAACGTGCAAAACATTTTTCCTAGATTCTCTCCTATATTTGGATAACTCATTGGAGCTGACCAAACCGAGAACTAGTAAATGGTTTGCAAAAGGAGACTCATTTTCTTGAGCCACTAGTCATAGTTGTGCCAGTTTGACCTAGTCAAACAAAGACTTGAGGACTACAAAATGGCTTCACCAAACTATTTAGAAGAGTGTCTCTCCCAAACTAAAAGTTACAAATAATATTCTAGTAAAAATACTCAAGGATTGTGAAGGAAGATGGGAATTTCATTCTTTAGAGTTCGAATGGTGGTTCAAAACGAAATTCAACTTTACAGCTTTTGGTAGTTTCCTAAAAGTTTGAAACGAGTAACATGGCTCCTAAGTGGAGCGAGGAAGAAAGTACAAATGGTCATTAGGGCTCAATCTAAAGCTTAATGCGACTCTTGTGATAGTAAAAAACACATGATGTTTGATAGCACTCTTAGGGGCTCAAAATGTTGTTTTACAAGTCTCTAAATGCGTGTTTTTATAGGTTTGCAAGTAAACAAAAGAAGGTTGTGTTTAGTTGACGAACCATGCTACCTCCACTAGTAGCAATGGACATGAGCACCTATTTAAAATGCTCTGGTTTAATAATGTTTTAGATTGTGATAGGGATCATGGTTGATAGTGAAATAATAAATCAAACATAAACCACAAGGTGTTTTTATTGCTTCAGACTATTTAAGTTTTGTTTAATCTGACAATTGTATAATTATCCAATGGTTTAATATTCTATTAAACTTAAAATGAATAACCAAAATATGAAAATTATATAAGATGAAGGTAAGGAGACCATGCCTAAGGGAAAAACAAATTGTAGCGCCCATTGCCCTTCGACACCTTTTTGTTTTGATTTCAATCATCGACTATACTTATGGATATTATTATAGATTTTTATTTAGCATGACATTAGATGTTAGATATACTTTGATTTTTGTTGATTTAGATTCATATATGATGCGTTTGGATTATTAGAGACATTTTATATTGATTTCTATATGTTGTTGGCATGATCACACACACACACACACACACACACACACACACACACACACACACACACACTATATAGATGTATTTTGACATGCGATATTTCATCACACTAAGTAGACCTTGATAATTGAAATAGTGTTGTGACCATCTTGACATGGATGAAATGTAGAATACAGATGTTGTTAGAAATTACAAATGATATCGTAAATTACCTAGATGATGATTTGATGCATATATAGATGATTGTGGATTTATATTAATCATTTACTTTGGATGTTCTGATGCGGTCATGAGGCCAAAGGAGGTGTTATGTGTTTTACAGGTAAATGTATATCACAAAAAACAATGGGGGATTGGAGACCAACCACATTAAAATTCTAGGTGAATTCAACAAGGGTCACCATGGCAACATGTATTTGTGTGTGTTTTTGAATTATTGTTAGGGGGAAATTATGACCAAGGGGTTATGCATTATCCTTTATTTATTTTCTATTATTTAATGTAGTATGTGATTTTTACTGATGTAATTTCCTTTTTTAATTATTTAGAAAATGATGTATTCTTCCCCTTTATCTTAATGGGTTTAAGTGTCTCAATTAAAGTTAATTAATCTTGTTATTAACTAATTATGGATGTGACCAAAACTTTTTCATTTATTAGACTAGATGGCTCTTAATTTTGTGTTGTAAGATTGAGTGCTTGTGATCTTGAGTGTTGTACACTCTACCCCCTCATGGAAATTCGAATTTGGCCTTAAGGGACAATTTTGAAGGCTTGTGGGACAAGTTAAACTTGTCCCACACCTCTTAAATTGCTATACCAACCCTACCTATGGATTGGGAGGTCAAAATAGACCCCATTAAGTGTTTTGTAAGTCAAAAAGTTATATTTATTACGTTTTTCTTACATGGGCCTTTATGTTTGTCCTTAGGGGTGTGGGCTTGGATTTTGTATGTAAGTAATGTGTCATTCCTCTTACCTACCAATTTATTGTGCATTGGGGTTGAGGTTTGACATGTGAGGTGGAGTTGAGGATGTATGATGTGACATCCTACATGGAGCCACCTCACCCTCCTCTCTCCTTTTCTATTTATTGATTTTCTTTTGCTTGTTTAAGGGTTACTTCATTATTTTGTGCTTGTGGTTTTGGTTGGAGCTTGTTGGTGATTGCTTGGGTTTGAATAAGATTATAAATTAATTCTAGGAATAAACTCTACTATGAAAAGGTATGAGCTTTACCCTTGCTTATGTTATTCCTTTATTTTGTGTTTGTGTGCTTGTTTTTTGAGTGTTTGGAATGCTTGTTGGGTGCTTGGGTAGATTTCCTAAGTGTGGTGTAGGAGGGGATATGAGGAGAATTAATGTAGGGAGAAATAAGAGTTTTTCATTCTTTGGAGGGATTTTGGGTTGGGTGCCCCACCTTGGACAAGGAATCCTTTCATTTCTTACTTGTTCTTGTATGGGGGAGGCATAAGAGTATATGGGAGGCATAAGAGGTACTTGAGGGAGGCATAAGAGTATGTAGGAGATTTTATATATCTATTGGAGGTTATTTAAGGTGGGCACCCATTTCCCATTGGGAGGCATAAGTGGCCTCCCATAGGTTCTTGCTCCTTTGGCTCTTCATTTAGAAGCCTTGTATATTTTGTTGTTTCTCCTTCTTGTGTTTGTAGTTTGAGTTAAATGTGCATTTGGAATGGTTGTGAAATACTTGGTTTGTGATGTGGAAGCTTTTTGTTTCCATGTGTTGGAATCACCTCTCATTTTAATGTGGTTGGGGTTTGGGGCCAATGAGGAGGATGACTTCTCCCCATAATGAATATTTTGGTTGGGTGGAGAGTGTTGCCTCTCCCCATTTTATTATGGATCAAAAAAATCATTAATGAACTCTCTTGTTGGTGTTGTGAATCTTGGAGATTTTTTTGGAATCATTAGGAAATTCATTCTTGTGAAAAGCCTTTTTGTTATTCGCACTTATACTGGAGGAACTTGTAACATTACACTTCACTTTAGCTACATTCTTGTATAATTTTCCCACTTAAAGTGGAGGACATTGTATTAGTAATTGTAATGAAAATTTGTGTTGATTCTTGGACATTAAAATTGTATTGTATGTGAAAAGGGGAAGGAAATATTTGTCTTTGTAAAGTTAGTTTTTGTTGTAATGTATGTGGAAATGAAAGGCTCTTTTAGTGAAGCTAGTTAATGTAATAAAAGGGTGATTTGGAAAATAGCTTGTTACTCTTTTAGTGGAATGGAAACCTTAATTAAGTTTGTTGTTCTTGCTCTAAATAAATTATTAGAAATATTGTCAAAAGCCTATTGTGGAATGTTAAGAAATTTACCTGAAGAAATATTAAATTTCATTGTGTTACTTGAAAGGCATGTAAAGGAAAAAGTTAGCCTAGTTTGTTCATTTACTTACATTGTTGAAAGAGAGTAAAACTATGTATATTTAATATGGAAATAAATTAAATTGTAATAGTCTTTTGCATGTTCAACTAAATATGTTAAATACTTAAATCTAGTGGAGAAAAGGAATTACCCATTTGCAACTTAGGCTTAATCTCTTGGAAGGTGTAAAATTATTATTAAGTTATTGTAAAATTCCTTATAAAACCATGTAAGCAAATATTATAAGAAGTGAAATTATGTCTTTCCCTTTTGGCCCTTATTTAAATACAAAAAAATTAATTGTAAATATTAGTCTATTTAATGTCATCCATAGTATAGTTATTACTAATATTGATAAAATTACTATCATTTAAATATTGCTAATATAACAACAATAATACTAATATTATTCTATACATTATTATTAGTAAATATAATAATAATAATAATAACAAAAAATATATATATATATATATATATATATATTACAAAAAAAAAAAAAAGGGAAAACCAAATCATTTTTTTCTATAAAGCCATAAAGGCTGCGTAGGGGTGATGAAAAGATAAGGGTTGGGGACCCTACCCCAACCCAACACTATATACTTTAATACATATAAACCCCCATTCATCCTACCTACTATTGCTACCCATAGAATGTTGCACATTTCTAAAATTTGTGGCCTACATTAGGGGCATAAGTCACATCATGTATATAATCTCTTATATATATATATATATATATATATATATTTATATATATATATAAAGATATTTTCTTTAATATATTTAATCACTGTGTAATATTGATTTCTAGTTTTATTTCATTTTTAAAAGAAAGGAGAAACTTTTACAAATGAAGTAAACTAAAAATATTAAAATACACACACATATATATATATATATATATATATATATATATATATATATCACATACCTAAATTAAAATATAAATAAAATCTTAACTATGTCAAAATGGACAAACCCACAAGCCCATTTGGGAAAATCTAAGGAAAATGAGCAAAATGAAATATATAAATTCTTTTAAAATCATAATGAGGTGTAAACAAACAAAATAATAAAATAATAAAATATGTAAGTCTTTTTAAAAGCTTGAATGGCCTACAATGGCTTCCCTTCCTCTTCCAACAACCTACAAAACAAAATAAAAATAATGAACCAAATGGAAATGAGAAAGAAGCCTTCATAAGCATGTTTTACGGTTACATTGCCTTTTTCCTCATTAAGGGCCCTAATTGAATCCATCTAATGTATGAGATTCATCCCTACAAAATGTAGGTGGAGAGTGGGTGAGTGGAAATTACCCTTTTGATTTAAATTTTTAATTTTTAAAACATGGGTTGACTTTTTAAGTGGTCACTTTTGGTGTAAGGAAGTGTTTATTTTCTAACCCAATATTAAATGAGGGACCTTGCTAGTTGTTTCAACATTGTAGAAATTAAATAGCCTTGGTATTTAATTACTTTGGCCACTCTTACCCTTGACATCCCATGGGGAGTATTTAACTATAGTAGGAATTTAATTGTTTATTAAATTAACACTTAGAGAGAATTAAACCAAGATTAGACTAATTAAACTCATTAGATTTTAATGTGGGTTTAAATATTTTATTTTTAGGGTAAAATTTATTATTAAATATAATTGACTTAGAAGTATAATTGTGGCAGTTATAGTTTTTGAAAACTTTTGTGGGCATGCTTTTCAAAAAAATTATTCCATAATTTTCTAAGTAACTCTAGGTTGTTCTTGGGCCCCTTAGCGGGTGTTACACTTGGTATCGTCACAAGTGGGTTCAAATCTTGGACCCTTGGGCACACTAGAAAACATGAGACATGAACATTTAACCTAGTGCAAATTTGTTTTCTTTTAAACCTAGAAAACCACACTGTCTGATAATTGTATAATGTAGAAAACCTAGAAAACTAGAATAGAACCTAGTATGATGAACTAACTCTCACCTTGGTCTATGCAGGAGGAATTGATCGATGAGGGGTCCTTTAACATAGACCTAGATATACCACCTCCGAGCGGTGTAGTAGCAACAATTCTACCTCAAATTTTATTACAGACACTTGGGATGTCATGTTGTTATACGTAGAGGGTCCTTGGGAGGACGACTTGCTAAACATGACAAGAAGCCATCGATGGAGGCCCATGCATTCCCTCGATAGAGAGAGGAGTATAGGGAAGAGAAATTTCATGTGAGTCACTAGGGTAGAGTCACCACAAAGAGGGCATTGAGATAGGATTTCAAGACATATGGAAAATCTCGAGCCCTAGACATAGGGAGGATCCTGCGTGAGAGATATCTAGGGGTCATCATTTAGAAATTATAGGCCATATTAGGGAGATCCTAAACCTACGACCATCTCACTATTCTAGAGATACAAGTTTAGTTTTCAAGCAGAGGCATGGCTGGTGAGCTTGAGTGGATGCTTCATGTTTTTCCTTATACTACTAGCATAACAAATCTCGTGTTATGATTAATCTTTTGAGGGATTGAGTAGGATTTGGTGGAGGTTTGAGGAGCGAAGCTTCATGTTGACTTAGAGACAATTACTTGCAGGATCTTTTTGAGGAGTGATTTAGGACTAAGTATTTACCTAGGAGGTTTATTCATTAGTGGATAGATGAGTTTCACGACCTCCGTCGAGGCATTTATGACTATAGCTGAGAATAAGATTTGATTTATGGAGATACTCCAAGATGTCATTATATGCTTTGGATGAGTAGGTACGAATTCATAGGTTCATCGGGGGGCCTGAATTTGGATTTGGTTGTGTGATGTGCTTTCACTATCAACAGAAATTAGCAGAGGTCGTGGAGAAGGATGATATTGTAGAGGAGACACGAGGGAAGATGCGTAAGGCTAGAGACGAGTTCAAAGCCGCATCCAGCATGATGCGGGATGATAGATCGAGCGGAGTCAGTTCCTCCTCCTCACGGTGGATAGATTTCAAGGCATTCTTCATTCAGGCCACAACAACAACATCAAGAGAAGACCCACCCACCTTATAGACCTCCTTAAAGATTCAATGCATAAAGGGGGCAAAGAGTATGGGCTTCCTCCTAGGGGTCCTGTTGACAATTTTTACACTTGTGCAAAAATGGGAAACTCAAAACTTTATTACGATGGATAGAATAGGTGAAGTATACCTAAGCTAGGGAAGATCACATCAGATTATGTCATTGTTGCTGATTTATTTAAAAGATTACATGAAATCTGCATTATGTGCACTATTACAAAAACATAACGAGATCACATAATCTATAATTTCATGACTATCCTCATCAAAAGAATACAAGCCCCAAAGGACAGTTTTGTTGTCTTGATGAGGATATCTTATTATAGAATAGGTGAAGTGTAAAGTTTTAGAACAATAAATAGAAATGTAGAATACACAAATCAGAGTTCATTACTAAATGTTACAAGTTCTTTTCAATGTTCTTTCCTTCATGATTAAGACATTCAATTATGTTACTGAGTTGTTTAGTTCATTATACAATCCACACGAAAGTGGAAATGTAGAAAGAGATATATAACTTATTTATAGAATTCAATGCTTTATTATCAAGGAGAGTCAAATGTTTCCCACACAATCCGTGGGATGTAACTAAAAGTAAAATTCAACCACTGTAAAAAAATACACATGCATAAAAGACAAAGTAGAGGAGTATGAGGGTGAACCCATCATTACCTTGTATGTTCTTCTTTCTACAAAGCATCTCCGTGTCAACTCCTTCATCCTCAAGTCATGGTACTTGAAAAGAAAAAAAATCAATCATCAATTACGAGCTCAGGGGATCAAACCATATTCCTACACTATCCTACTTTGTGCATATGAATCTTCTCCTAAGCAGGAGATGTATTCTACTTGAAGGGAAAACTACATGCATGCTTTAATCACTCAGAAAGAAGAAAGTGAAAAGAGAAGAAGAAAACATGGACATAAGAGAGGCCAAAAAGCCTAAATATTTCCTAACTATTTCCCTAAGTGTGCAGGTATAGGTTGCAGCCAAAGAAAGAAATAAATAAGTCATAAGTACATACTAAGAAGAAGGAAGAGTGTAACTCAAAGTTCAACAAACATTCTGCAAATGGAAGAGGTTAGAGCTCAGAAGAGAGAATGGAAGATAGAAGTACACTTTAAATTTATAAATAAGAAGTAGAATCAAATTTCAACAAGTTGAGGCTAAAAGTAAAAGGATTAGAGTTGAAATAGGATGAGAGAGAAGATTTTGGAAAATTTTGACAGGGCTTCACCATGTAAAATCAACATTTCAGATTTTTCAGCATACATATCAAAGTTGTAATGAAAGGAAAAGTAGTATATAATTGTAGAAAAGAATTCTTTATAGCTTAAATAGCTGAAGTGAATTGAAATTCCAAGACAATCTCAAAAATTTCATCTTTTCTAAGTTATAGTTTTCAGAATAAAGCAGATATGATAGCACAAAATTACTAAAATATCAATGAAATACATTCATTCAAGAAAGGTTGTACTCATCTACAACATAAGCAGAAGCCATTACAAGTGAAAAAAATATATCTCATGATGACAGTTTGAAGTAAGCTATAGAAGACATAATGTGCATCAAAGATCGTCATACAATAGCTATACAAGCAAAGCCCAGATTAAGCTACAGGTCTTCATGAGCTCAACTTCTCATAATAGAGGGGATTCTTGCAAGCAAGGAACATGTCTAGTTTGAAAATATTTTGAAAGAGAGATAATTCTGGAAAAAATTTGGCAGGGCTTCACCCTATAAAATAAACATTTACAACTTTTCCAGCATCTATATCAAACTGAAAATCAAAGAAATGCAATGAAAGTAATAGGGTAAAGTATCTAAATCAAGGCTTGTGCCAAATAGTGATATCAAAACAGATCAAGAATTGCTTAAAATTACTACAGATATCAAAGAGTATAAGTGTAATTACAGTTACAAAATATATTCACCAGGAACATGAACAAATGTTTGCAACTCACAAAGGAAAATCTATGGGAGTGTCAGAAGTTTTGTTCTCGCATAGGTCTATATCTATCTAGGAGAGAATTTTTTCAGAAATAATGAAATGGAGGATGATTCAGATTTCTTGAAGAATACAACTCATCTCAAAGGATCAATTCTAATAAGCACATCAAATACTTGTTCAAGCATGATACACTAATTGCAAAGTAGAGTTCCTATAGAGTTCATAGTTTAATGATAGATTTCAAAAGTGCTAGTGATGGAGTTTAAAAGGAAGAAGAAGATAAATCATATAAAGTACAATTATATAGTAAGGCTCAAAGAAACATTCATGGCGGCCTAGTTTTGCAGTCAAAACCCCATGATATCTTCATAGAAAAGCAAAAAAATGCCACAAAGTGAATAAATGCACAAATTATCCTGTGATATTAAAATATGGAAACCCTTCTCAGGAACATGCCAACAAAATAATGCAGAACCCGATTTGGGGAGGAACAAAAGTTACAGATCTACGAACAACCCAAAACTCCAAAAGTAGAAATTCATTGTAGAGTACATTATTTCAAGTCGAAGAGTAGAGTAAAGTTATAGATCCACATTTAAGAGACAACATGCAAGGGAGAATTCCATAATGACTATGTTTCAAACTTACAAAGGCTGAGCTCGAAAAGAAAGACCTAGTTTCAAAACAACCACACAGAGCTAATAAGGCTGAAATAAATCAAAATCGAGCTTCGAATCCCCAATGATGGCGGATCTTAAAAAAAAATACAGATCTTAGTTCTTTATCGCAGACCCATTAATGTGTATTAAAGGAAAAATCGGGGTAAGAAATAATGCTTACTGTTTAAAATAAAATCTGAGCAACCCTCAAGTGGCCATCAAGTTCATCAAAAAGGGACAACCCAACACATTTTCAGCTCGAAACGACCAAAGAAACCAAGGTGTCACATGAAAATGCAAAAGAAAAATGTTTATCAACACTTTGAAGTAGAAGTGGCAAAGACAAGTAATGGTGGTACTTAGAAGATTAAAACTTACCATTCTCTTCATCAAACAATGATGCCAGCAACACAGAACCAGGCTCGATAGAGACCAGAGAATAATACAATTCCAAGCTCGGGTTTACAAAAAATGTGGTCATGACCACAATGCCTCACATGGAAATCTCGAATGCCAAGATGTTATACCAGACAACCTCGCAACAGAGCTTGGAAGGCCGAGAGTGACACACAATCAAGACTTCAGGTTCACGGCAGTGGGCCATGTAAAATACCACGTCCACCTCCTCAGAAGAAAACATAAAATGCAAATACAACATAGTTCAGAAGGTCGAGCAAATACAGAAGAACCGAGCTCAAAATCAGTCATCAATGGTGGTCTACAAAAATTTTCCAGGGCTTCACCCGCATATCAAAAAACTGAAATGAAATGATCATCAAACCTGAGCTTCTCTTTACCGCCTCAACACAAACATTGGTTTGGTTAGAACTCAACCATAGTTAAAGATCAACGGTCGCCAAATAAAAGGATAGTTGATCAATGCTCGATGATCAATCTCAAAGTTCTAAGAAAACCATTATGGTTAGCCTCCCACTGACCAACATTCAATGCATATAGAAACCCTAACCAGGGTCAAAAATTGATGGTTACAGTGAAAGGTACAAAGATCAATGGCCTAAAATTGGCACCAATTTTCAAAGCAAACCACTAGGGTTATAATTAACCTAACTAAGTTACAAAAGCCACCGAAAAAATGCATGAAGGGTTGAGTCACCGTGAGAAGGGGATAGCCCATGTGTCCTCCAAATAATAATCATGGCTGATCAAAATCATATTACTAATGATCACCGAAAGGTAGATCTCTAAAGTGCATACCATGCAATATATTAAATAAACCAAATGCTGACCACATTATGCCCAATGATCACCTAAAAGGTGAATTCCAAATTACATGCTACCAACTATGCAAAAGACCGACACATATATACATATGTATAATTAATCAAAAGGTGGTGGATATATGGCATGTTTATTAATCAAGATGGTCACCCCTTTTTATATGTGCTAAAGTCCACAAGGTGGCGAAACCTCGATAATGTGAAGGTGGTCCTGTCGACACTAAAATTTTCCTCCATAATTTCTATTTCATTAATGTATGTATTAGGAACAGGATGTTGTTAAGTATAATTAGTAGTAGCTGTCTGATAGAAGATAACGGCGCCGTCAGTACGGTGCCGCCAATAATGTGGAATACGGTAACAGTCAAAGTACAATAGGAATGTTGTGGTAAAAAGTAAATATTTGTCGTAAGTGGTCCGGTAATGTTAAAATGTCAAAGTTTGGGTAAGTAGAGAAGTAGGGTCTACATGATTAGGAATTAGAAATATTATATTGGTAATAAGGACAAGGAGTGAGGTCATAAATATTTTGTGTATTTTATTTGTAAAAAGTCTAAAAATGTGGAACCCATGTAAAATGATAAGGTTTATCTTATCTTAACAGATAAGCCTACATGTACAGATAAGAGTTAAGGTATGGAATATGATTCGTCAGAGTGGATTTCTTATCCTATCTTAGAGATAAGATGGATAAGCCTGGAAGTTCTATAAATAGAGAGGCCACCCCCCTCATTTAGCATAGAAATAAGTAGTGAGAAATATTGTAGGAAGTGTGCAAAGGAAGCCATCAGTTAAAGGTGTGTTGAAGAAGCCATCGAGAGGTGTAATTGTAAAGTTTCTCCCATAGTCTTGTTGAAGTACCTCATGGGTGAGATTGTAACAATTTCATGTTAATATTATAATTTACTTTGATATTTTAGATTTGTCATCATTCCGTCTTATCATAGTCGATGGTATTCTTGTGTTCGGTTGTTGTTTTGTTTCCAGATTACGTCCACCAAACTAAAGGTCATGTATTTAGTAAATAATCATAGCACGAGGAGTTCCCGTGAAGAATTATCATAGTGCTGAATTGGTGATGACATTTTGGTTCCGTTGCGGGAACATTCCTCGTTGGTGGATTTTCCGGAGAGATATTCCCACTTAGTCAAAAATCAATTGAGGGTAACCTTGTTTTTACTGCGTATAGTAGTTACCATGGTAAAGTCATTTTTACCGTGAATAGTACTTACCATGTTAAAGTCATTTTTGCCATGAATAGTAGTTACCTCATTAAAGTCCTTTTACTTTGGGAATAGTAATTACCGCAAAATAAAGTCACTTTTACCGTGAATAGTATTTACCACAAGAAAGAACTTCACTTTTTACCATGAATAGTGTTTACCACAGTAAGTCAGATTTTACCATAGTTTACCGTGGTCATTTCTATAGTGATTCCAATTATTTGTGCACATAAGTCTTATTGATTGTACTTGTTGGTTGGTATTTCACGGTGGTTACTTTTGAAAATGGGAAAGATTCCTATTTTTTCAGCTCAATCTAATGAAGATGCTTCTTCTTTCATTCAAGAGTTTAAGCGATCTTGTATTTGTAATGGCCTTATAAGAAGGGAACAATGGACTGAATTTTTCCTACCTTTTTGGATGGTTCAAAGACTTAGGTGGTTTGAAACACTAGATGATAATGTGAAAAATTCATGGGATTTATTAACCGAAAGTTTTCTAAGAATTTGGTGAACAATGTAAATATGCAGATCTCATGATCGAGATCACAAAGCTATCCCAAGGAGAGAAGGAGAAGATAAGGGATTATCATGCTCGTGTTCTAGAGCTAAGGAGGAAGCTCGATGCCCGATCCGGAAGGAAGGACTAGCGGATGGGTTGATGAATGGCGTGATAATCTTCTCTAGAAGCACTTCATTCTTGGGATGAAGCCGAGATCGACAACGAGTGAAGTATGACCGCCTAAATACCATTGAACAAGCAAAGGAGATTGCAAGAAGGCAAGAAGAAAGCATGGAAGAGGAGCCCAAAGAAATTGTTGTTAAAGTAGAGCCTACACCAAAGCACCTTTGGTCCAATCCACAACCACTCCCAAAGTGAGCACAAATATTTATCCTAGTACATCTACTGAGTATGAAGATCTACTTAGAAAGATGGGCAGCTTAACTATTAATCTTCTTCAAGGAAAGGAATTTAGTTCTCAGGGAGGAGATAGAGGTCCAAAAAGAAATATTTCTGAAGTTGTTTGTTATGGTTGTTATAAAAAGGGTCATTATAAGTATAATTGTCTAGATAGAGCTTCTACATCTGGTACAAGAGATAATGATAAAGGAAAAGCACCTGTGAATTCTCTTGATGTAGTAGATAAGAGTAGAAATAATGAAGTAGATGTGTTTGTAACAAAAAGAAAGAAAGAAAAATATAATCAAGATGGAACTGATCCTAAGAAGATGAAAGGAGAAACTAGTAAGAAACATAGGAGAAGAAAGTTGGGTGTGCAGGATTTTCTGATTTCACAGGGGCAAGGACCATACTCCATCTTGGAAGATCTGTCCAAAAGGCCTGCAAATATTACATATGGTCAACTCTTGGCTATGTCTTCTGAGAAGAGGCGGGAGTTGCGAGGTGGACTCAATGCTCGAAGAAGGAAGGAGGTTGAGGTCCTTGTTTTGGAGGCAGAGGCAGATCCCTATGCTCCACAAGCTGAGGTATTATGTAATGGTATTTCAATTCATGATGTCTTAGTTGATGGAGGTGCTGCAGTTAATGTAATGACCGAGTCTGTAATGAATATGTTGGGTTTAAAAATTGATCGCCCTTCAACACTTATGTTAAGGTCATTAAATAAGGGAAAAACTAAACCAGAAGGTGTAGTTTCAAATGTGGCAATATCTGTTATGGGTGTTGTATGTGTGGTAGACTTTCGTGATGAAAATGGTACTGCTATGCACCCAATGCTGTTGGGAAGGCCATGGCTAAGGAGAGTTCATGCAAGAAACTACCTGGAATGAAGGTTTCATGACACTTGGACGTGGTAGAGAGAGGGTGAAGATAAATGTGATCCCTCGACATCATAAGGCAGAACCTGTGGATTCAAGTGATGAAACTGATGATTGGACATCCTTTGATTACTCTAGTACCAGTGAAGTGGACACTGAAGATGAAGAAAGTGAGGTGGATGTTTCATTCATGGATATCCTTCCAGTCACACCAACTCATGACCCCATAAAATTATCTGAAGAAGAAGTTGATGATCGTCTCCAACAAATAAAGATTGGTGATGTTGTGATGGAGAGTGAGAAGGAATCCTACCTCCAGCTCTTTCGAAGGTACATACACCTATTCACTTTTGATTACAAGGAACTCCGTCAAGTAAGTTGGGTAGAACATTCTATTGAGCTGGTAGATGGTGCTAAGCCCATAAAGCAAATGCCATATAGAATGAATCCTAATTTTTCCAAGACTGTAAAAGAAGAAATAGATAAGTTGCTTGATGCAGGATTCATATTTGCTGTGGAGAATTCAGAATGGGTTTCTCCCATTGTGATCTCAATAAAAAAGAATGGGAAGCTACGCATTTGTGTTGATTACAGGAAGCTCAATAAGGCAACAAAGAAGGATCATTACCCTCTTCCATTTTCAGATCGATCTTGGACGTAAGTGGCCAGAGTGCTATAGTTTTGCTGATGGATATAGCGGCTACAACCAAGTTCGTATAGCAGAGAAAGATTAGCTGAAGACCACGTTCACCACTCCTTGGGGAACGTTTGCTTATAGAGTTATGCCTTTTGGATTGTGTAATGCTCCAAAGAACATTCCCTGCGTTTGATGAATAGGTGTTCGAACCCTACATTGGGACCTTCATCGAGTATTTCGATGATTTTTACATCTATGGGAGCAAGTTCGACCACCGCACCAAATGGAGACAAAGATTTCAAAGGTTAGATGAAGCACAAGCCTCACTAAACCCTACAAAGTGTGTCTTTGGATGTTCTAAAGGCGTTTTGTTAGGGCATGTTGTATCCAGAGATGGTATTGGTACTGATCCCGATAAAGTTTCAAAATCAAAGATTTACCATTTCCTCTTAATAGAAGTAAGTTGAGATCATTTTTAGGCCATGTGGGTTACTATAGAAGGTTTATCAAGAATTTCTCAAAGATTGCATGTACCCACTAACCCAGCTCTTGAAGAAGGATGTTACTTATGAACCAGAAATAAGGCATGAAGCTTTTGGACAATCAAGGAAGCCCCGTGTCTTCACTGCTTTGAAGAATCCAGATTGGAGCAAGCCATTCATTGTGTACACTAATGCCTCGATGCAGACTAGGAAGTACTTTGAGCCAAAAGGATGAAAATGGGAATGAACATCCAATTTACTTTGGGAGCAGCATAAATGAGCAAATGGCAGTCTTTGAGGTAAACTATACTTAAATCAAAAAGAGGCTCGCTATCATTTTTGTTGTAAAGAAGTTTAGAAATTACTTGCTAGGGCAGAAATTTATAGTTGAATGATCATCGCTCAAAATATATTGTCAATAAGCCTAACCCATCAGTGGAGGATAGCAAGATGGATAATTTTGCTACAAGAATTTGAATTTGATATTATAGATAGGCCAGAAAGAAGCATGTCAATGTAGATGCACTCTCTCGAGCCTATGATGGTTTAGGATCATCTTGTGATGATGATGATTTTCCCGATGCAAAGATTGTTCTCCTTGACACAATCCCTAGTGAATACATAGATATTTGGAATTATCTCGAATGAATTCAAGTTTCTGATGGTGCCAATGCAAATACTAAGAGAAAGATTACTCAAGCCCGTCCATATTCTATTCTCAGTGGAGCATTATTTCAATAGGACCGATGGATAATACAGAGGGAAGTTGGATGTGATCAAGGAAAGGAACTGCTAGAAGAATTCCACAATGGTACATGTGGAGGGCACTTCTCTGGACAACTTACAAGCAAGAAGGATCTTGGATGCAGTTATCACTGCCCACTCTTTTTAAAGATTGTTATAATTATTGTAAGACATGTGATATTTGTCAAACACATGGTAACCGTAAGACTTCATCAGCTCCATTATGTCCTATTCTTCCCTTGGTCCCTTTGAAAAATGGGAATAGACATTGTAGGTCCACTTCCAACTACATCACGGCAAAATAAGTATATTGTAGTTGCCATGCATTATTTAACCAAGTGGGTCAAGCTAGGCCATTGAAAAAAGCTTCCATGGATGAAGTGGCAAGGTTCATGTATGAACGCATTGTCACCAGATTTGGTTGTCCATTACAAATTGTAACAGATCAAGGAAGCCACTTCATTAATGAGGTGGTAGAAGCCCTAGTCAATAAGTTTTCTATTAAGCACAGAAGGCAACAACATACAAGCCAAGCACAAATGGACAGTGGAACAAACAAATTTTTGTCATGTCAAATTCTAGTAAAAGATGCAGCTTTGCAGTACATAAATGGGATAAAAGGATTCATGCAAAGATTGTGGGCATATAGGGCAACATCAAAGTCAGCAACAGGATACTCCCATTTCAGGTTGGCCTATGGCATTGATCCAGCTTCTTCCTATTGAGTTTGATATTCCCACCGTGAGAGTTATGAAAATGAAAGGATGGATGAAAGTGATTCAAGAAAAGAAAGGTTGGTACATCTTCATTTGCTGGAGGAAATGAGGGAAATAGCAAAGGATACAAGAAAAAGAAGAAAATGAAGCGAAGGAATACTTTGATCAAAAGATCCATGGTCTCCATTTCATGTGAATGACTTGGTTCTAGTATGTGATTCCGATACAAAAAGAAGACAGAGAAATTTCTTCCAAAATGGATGGGGCCCTACAAAATAGCAGATTGTGCATGAAAATGGTACGTACTGACCGGAGGAATTGGATGGCACTCCCATTACGAAATGGGTCAACCACGACAAGTTGAAGATTTTCCAAGCACTTGTATAGTCTACTCAGAGGACTGAGTAGAAGCTAGAAGGGGAAGATGTCGACACTAAAATTTTCCTCCATAATTTCTATTTCATTAATGTATGTATTAGGAATAGGATGTTGTTAAGTATAATTAGTAGTAGCGTCGATAGAAGATAACGGCGCCAAATCGGATGGTGCACCAATAATGTGGAATACGGTAATGTTAAAGTCCAAAGTGCAATAGGAATGTTGTGGTAAAAAGTAAATATTTGTCGTAAGTGGTGCGGTAATGTTAAAATGTCAAAGTTTGGGTAAGTAGAGAAGTAGGGTGTACATGATTAGGAATTAGAAATATTATATTGGTAATAAGGACAAGGAGTGAGGTCATAAATATTTTGTGTATTTTATTTGTAAAAAGTCTAAAAATGTGGAACCCATGTAAAATGCTAAGGTTTATCTTATCTTAACAAATAAGCCTACATGTACAAGATAAGAGTTAAGGTATGGAATATGATTCGTCGAGTGGATTTCTTATCCTATCTTAGAGATAAGATGGATAAGCTTGGAAGTTCTATAAATAGAGAGGCCACCCCCTCATTCAGCATAGAAAGAAGTAGTGAGAAATATTGTAGGAAGTGTGCAAAGGAATCCATCGATTAAAGGTGTGTTGAAGAAGCCATCGACACGTGTAATTGTAAAGTTTCTCCCATAGTCTTGTTGAAGTACCTCATGGGTGAGATTGTAACAATTTCATGTTAATATTATAATTTACTTTGATATTTCAGATTTTTCATCATTCCGTCTTATCATAGTCGATGGTATTCTTGTGTTCGGTTGTTGTTTTGTTTCCGATTTACGCCACCAAACTAAAGGCTGTGCATTAGTAAATAATCATAGCACGAGGAGTTCCCGGTGAAGAATTATCATAGTGCCGGATTGGTGATGACAGTCCCCACACCAAGGAGGTTGAAGTAGACTTGCAAAATGTTATCCATGTGATCACTAGCAAACAAAATGAGTGTCAGCATCATAGGAAAGGGTGGGCCCAGCCATATTAATATGTGGATGAGTATCATTGCAAATACTTGGAATATTTTGCTCACATACAGGAGTTATATTTATATATGCCCTCACAATAGGACAAAATAGAGAAGAAGATGAATTTGCATGCTCAAAGGAAGAAGACTTTCCTTGCAAGTAATTTTATTATTAGTAAATTATTCACCCATTCTTTTCTTAAAAATAGAACAGTCAACTTCAGTTTGACTACATTGTATTTAAGGCCATTAATTCCTATTTTAAAATCCATGCTCTAGTTTGTATTATTTTATCCCTTTATTTATTATTAAATAAAGGATAAAATTAGGATGCATGGGTGAGTACAACCTTAGTATATTATTAGGAAGGGTGTGAATTTTATTTTTGCTATATATTGTGTTCCTTGGCAAAGCACAAGAAAATCACTGGAGTAATTTTGGATATATGAGTAATGAAGCAGATTTTTCCAGTTTTGCCCTCTGAGTGTGAAGTGTTTTCTGCCTTTCCAAGTTACTTTGCAGTCTTGTGTATGTTATATTAATCTTGTGAATGCAAATTCCTGATCAACCACCTTACCTTGCTGCAAGTTTTAGTCCTTTCTACTTAAATTTAATGTGCATGTTAACTTATTAGTATTGTTGTGATTCTCCCTCAGTACAATCAAGTGTTTTGCCCTTAGATACTCTGCAGAAAACTATTGGTTTGTGCATCAAGAATCCTTCACAGATCAGTTGTGCATACACTCAGTCAAAGCTCTCATACAAATTTGGTGTATCACCTTAGTTTTAATCATTTTACAGATCATGTTTTACCCACTGAAACTCCTGAACACGGATTTAGTATACACCAACAAGGAACCAGCTTTATACAGAGACTCACCTCAAAATAGGTATATCCACAGACCTAAGGTGTTTCCATTGTATCTACGAAGAGAGAGATCATTTTTGCAAGCTTAGAAAACCTACAACCATCTCTCGCACAAGGTGCACTTTCGAGAGATAAGCAGTCCCATCAAGACACAGGGTGCACCGAGAGCTCATTCAAATAGAGCTCATCAACGAGAGACCCAAACAGTCAAAGTCGGGTCATCATGATCCACAATTCAAACCTCTAGAGTACCGGATGGAGTTGCATCTTAGTGGAGAGGATGGATAGTTGTTATGGTTATGGCATTCTTTGGACATCATTGGGGAGAGTTCCCATAGAACCACAGTAACAAGGGTAAGATGTAAATCTCGAGCCTCTACCTGTTTGAGATATGGGATGGAACCATCGGATCTACGTAACGGTTGTGGAACTGCCAAGATGAGCAATAGAGTACCATGATAGAGACAAGTAGTATTGGTGGTATTTCTACCTTCACTTGTATTTTTTTATTCTAGTTCATCTCATTCTTTTATTGCACCATCCTTAATACAACGTTGTAGGCTAGTGGCGAAGTTAGGTGCAGGTTGTAGTTGGGATGTTGAGATGGCTTTGGGAGCCAAAATTTTTGTAGACTCCTTAGTTAAGGAGTGTGTAGTGAATTTGGGACCCTTCAAAAGATGCCTACCTCGAGATCATTGAATGATTTTGTTGGGTTCCTATGGAGTCATCTTGGGCATAGACTAGTTGTCTACACAAAGAGCTAGAGTGGAATTTTACCATAATACTATTGCTTGTATAGATGATCTAGGAGTTGAGTTAGTGATAGCATAAGTGGTGTGTATGACGAGGTTTTCGGATGTATGTTGTTACGAGTGATTGGTGAGACGTCGAGGATGAGTCTAGTGGGCATTACCTTGATAATTATCCCATCTTGAGAGATTTTCTGATGTCTTTCTAGGGGAGCTACGGGGTTACCTTCCCTACATGAGATAGGTTTTCACATAGATTTGGTTATGGGCGTATATCCTATCTCATGAGCACCTTATGAAATGAGTACTCTAAGTTGTAAGATGAAGTTAGAGCTTTAGGGACTTCTGGAGAAAGGCCTAATCCATCCTAGTTTATCCCCTTGGGGTGCATGGATTTTTGTGAAGAAGGACGGATCCGTGCGGTTGTGTATTGATTCCGCCATCTGAAAAAAGTAACAATAAAAAATTGTTACCCCCTTAATGCATTAATGATTTACTTTGTCAGATGAAGGGGGCTATAGTATTCTCAAAGTTAGATCTTAAGTCAGGTAATCATTTGCTAAGGATCATGGAGATAGATATTCATAATATAGCCTTCCCTACAAGATATGGCCCTAGTTCCTGTAGTGCCTTTTGGTTTGACGAATGCCCCCAAAGTGTTCATGAGCTTGATGAATGGGGTGTTCAAAAATTAAGGTATCACTTCATTCTCATTTTCCTTAACGACATTTTGATTTAATCACATATGCATGAGGAGTACGAGGATCACATTCGCCAGGTTCTTTAGTGTCTTCATGGGTAACATATTTTATGGGAACTCTACGGAGAAGTGTGTGTTCTTTTAGATAGAGGTGTAGTATTTAGGCCACATCATTTCTTGGGAAGATATTATAGTTGATCCTTCCAAGATTCGAGCTAATATGGATTGGTCAGTACCCACTAGTGTGACAAAAAGGTGTCTTGCTTCATGGGTGCAGGACAGGATATTACAAGAGATTTGTTCTGGACTTCTCTCGGTTACATACCCCATCACTTCTCTTGAGTGGAAAGGGAGAAGTTTGTATGGTTATACTGATGTGTCTAGGATTTCATGATACTTAATTAATTCCTCACGATAGCACCTATTCTAGTAGTGATAGATCCTTAAGGTGAGTTCTTCATATGCATAGATGCTTCTTTTGTAGGACTTAGAGGTGTGTTAATGTAGGAAGGCAAAGTATTTGCTTTTGAGTCTCAAAAACTCAAATATTATGAGATCAATTATCCGAATCATGATCTTGAGCTTACGGAAGTTGTTCACACCTTAGTTTGATGGAGATACTTCCTTCTTGGCTGGGGATATACACTCGGATTCATCACTTGATTCTTCGTCACCTCTTCACACAGACCCAATCTCAATGATCATTAGCGACGTTGGATGGAGTTTCTTTTCAGTATGACATGGAGATATAGCATGTTAAGGGGAAGGAGAATGTGGTTTATGGTGCCCTTAGTAGATAGAGACATGTGGCTATGGCCACTTGAATGGATACTAATCTGTGGAGCAATTTTACAATAGCTTCCTCATGACAACTTCTTCTTCCCTTAGCGCAAGATTGAGTCTCTCAAATCACCAATCAGCACTATGATAATTCTTCATTGGGAACTCCTTGTGCTATGATTATTTAAAAATACATAGCTTTTAGTTTTGTGGATGTAATCTGGAAACACAACAACAAACATAACACAAGAATACCATAGACTATGATATGAAGGAATGATGATAAATCTAAAATATCAAAGTAAATTATAATATTAACATGAAATTGTTACAATCTCACCCATGAGGTACTTCAATTGTTACTGAATTCACTTGCCATCCACCAATATTATGGGAGAAACTTCACAATTACACCTCTTAATGACTTCTTTAACACACCTTCAAAATGATGGCTTCCTTTACACACTTACTCATACAATATTTCTCACTACTTCCTTCTATGCTAAATGGGGGGGTGCCTCTTATTTTATAGAACTTCCAGGCTTATCCATCTTATCTCTAAGATAGGATAAGAAATCCACTCTGATGAATCATATTTCATACATTAACTCTTATATGTACATGTAAGCTTATCTTTTAAGATAAGATAAACCTTATCATTTCACATGGTTCCACATTTTTAGACTTTTTACAAATAAAATACATAAAATATTTATGACCTCACTCCTTGTCCTTATTACCAATATAATAGTTATAATTCCTAATCATGTAGACCCTACTTCTCTACTTACCCCAACTTTAACATTTTAACAAGATTACCGGACCACTTACGACAAATATTTACTTTTACCACAACATTCCTATTGTACTTTTGACTATTACTATACTATACATTATTGGTGGCATCATCTTTGGCACTTGTTATTTTCTATCGGATCTTACTACTAATTATGATTAACAACATCCTATTCCTAATACATTCATTAATGAAATAGAAATTACAGAGGAAAATTTTAGTGTCGACATCTTCCCCCTTCCTAGATTCTACTCCATCCTCGAGTAGACTATTCTAGTGCTTGGAAAATCTTTATCTTGTCGTGGTTAACCCATTTTGTAATGGGAGTGCCATCCAATTCTCCAATAGTAGTATGTATCATTTTCATGCATGATCTATTTTGTATGGCCCCATCCATTTGGAAGAACTTTTCTTGTCTTCTATTTTTGTATCTTGAATCATATACTAGACCAAGTCATTCACATGAAATGGAGACCAATGGATATTTTGATCAAAGTATTCCTTCGCTTCATTTTCTTCTATACCTTGTATCCTTTGTTATTTCCCTCATTTCCTCTAGCAAATGAAGATGTACTAACCTTTCTTTTACCGAATCACTTTCATCCATCCTTTCATTTTTCATAACTCTAATAAAGGAATATCAAATTCAATAGGAAGAACTGGATCAATGCCATAAGCCAACGTAGAAATGGGGAGTATCATGTTATCGACTTTGATGTTGCCTATATGCCCACAATGTCGCATGAATCCTTTTATCCCACTTATGTACCGCAAGGCTTCATCTTTTTAGAATTTAACACAAACACAATATTTGTTTGTTCCACCTATCCATTTGTGCTTGGATTGTATGTTGTTGCCTTCTTGTGCTTAATAGAAAACTTATTGACTAGGCTTCTACCACCTTAGTAATGAAGTGGCTTCCTTGATGCATCTGTTACAATTTATAATGACAACCAAATCTGGTGACAATGCATTCATATATGAACCTTGCCACTTCATCCATGAAGTTGTTTTCAATGGCCTATCTTCAACCCACTTGGGTAAATAATCTATGGCAACTACAATATACTTATTTTGGCATGGGGTAGTTGGAAGTGGACCTACAATGTCTATTCCCACTTTTAAAGGGACCAAGTGGAAGAATAGGGCATAATGGAGTTGATGAAGTCTTACGGTTACCATGTGTTTGACAAATATCACATGTCTTACAATAATTATAACAATCTTTAAAAAGTGGGTCGAGTCATAACCTCGTATCCAAGATCCTTCTTGTTGTAAGTTTTCTAGAGAAGTGCCCTCCACATGTACCATTGTGGAATTCTTCTATCAGCTCCTTCCCTTGATCATGTCCAACTGCCCTCTTATATTGTCCATCAGGTCCTATTCAAAATAATACTCCATGCAGAATAGAATATGGATGACTGGTTTAAGTAATCTTCCTTAATCTTTGCATTGGCACCATCGAAACTTGAATTCATTCAGATGATTCCAAATATCTATGTATTCACTAGGGATTGTGTCAAGGGATAACAATGTTGCATCTGGGAAATCATCATCATCACAAGATGAACCTAAACCATCATAGGCTCGAGAGAGTGCATCTACATTGACATGCTTCTTTCCTGGCCTATCTATAATATCAAATTCAAATTCTTGTAGAAAAATTATCCATCTTGCTATCCTCCCTGATGGGTTAGGCTTATTTATAATATATTTTAGAGCCTGATGATCTATTACAACTATAAATTTTTACCCTAGCAAGTAATTTCTAAACTTCTTTACAGCAAAAATGATAGCTAGAGCCTCTTTTTCAGTTATAGTATAATTTACCTCAACACTTGCTCATTTGTCTACTCCCAAAGTAAATTGGATGTTCATTCCCATTTTCATCCTTTTGGCTCGAGTACTTCCTAGTGCTGCATTTGAGGCATCGTGTACATAATGAATGGATTTCTCCAATATGGATTCTTTAAAATAAGTGAAGACACCAGGTCTTTCTTTAGTTATTTAAAAGCTTCACACACCTTATCTCCTAGTTCATAAGTAACATCCTTCTTCAAGAACTAGGTTAGTGGTATGCAATCTTTGAGAAATTTTTGATGAATCTTCTATAGTAACCCACATGACCTAAAAATGATCTCAACTTACTTCTATTCATAGGAAATGGTAACTCTTTGATTTTGAAACTTTATCAGATCAATACCAATACCATCTCGGATACAACATGCCCTAACAAAACACCTTTAGAACATCCAAAGACACACTTTGTAGGGTTTAGTGAGGCTTGTGCTTCATCTAACCTTTGAAATGATGTATCCATCTCAGTGCAGGTGGTTCAACTTGCTCCCATAGATGTAAAATCATCCAAATACACTCGATGAAGTTCCCAATGTAGGGTTCAAACACCCTATTCATCAAACACTAGAATGTTGCTGGAGCATTACACAACCCAAAAGGCATAACTCTATAAGAAAACATTCCCCAAGGAGTGGTGAACGTGGTCTTCAGCTGATCTTTCTCTACTATACAAACTTGGTTGTATCTACTATATCCATTAGCAAAACTATAACACTCTTGGCCAACTACTTCATCCAAGATCTGATCTAAGAATGGAAGAGGGTAATGATCCTTCTTTGTTGCCTTATTGAGCTTCCTATAATCAACACAAATGTGTAGCTTCCCATTCTTTTTATTGAGATCACAATGGGAGAAACCCATTCTAAATTCTCCACAACAAATATGAATCCTGCATCAAGCAACTTATCTATTTCTTCTTTTACAGTCTTGGAAAAATTAGGATTCATTCTATATGGCATTTGCTTTATGGGCTTAGCACCATCTACCAGCTCAATAGAATGTTCTACCCAACTTACTTGATGGAGTTCCTTGTAATCAATAGTGAATAGGTGTATATACCTTCAATAGAGTGGAGGTAAGATTCCTTCTCATTCTCCATCACAACATCAACAATCTTTATTTGTTGGAGACGATCATCAATTTCTTCTTCAAATAATTTTATGGGTTCATGAGTCGGTGTGACCGGAAGGATATCAATGACCAAAACATCAACCTCACTTTCTTCATCTTCTGTATCCACTTCACTGGTACTAGAGTAATCAAAGGATGTTCAATCATCAGTTTCATCACTTGAATCCAAAAATTTTGTCTTATGATGCTGAGGATCATGCTTATCTTCACCCTCTCTCTACCACGTCCAAGTGTCATGAAACCTTCATTCCTATAGTTTCTTGCATGAACTCTCCTTAGCCATGGTCTTCCCAATAACATTGGGTATGCAACAATATCATTTTTCATCACCTGAAATTCTACCACACATACAACACCCATAAAAGATATTGCCACATTTGAAACAACACCTTCTAGGTTTAGTTTTTCCCTTATTTAATGACCTTAACATAAGTGTTGAGGGGTGAAAAATTTTTATACCCAAAATATTCATTACAGACTGGGTCATTACATTAACTGTAGCACCTTCATCAACTAAGATATCATGAATTGAAATACCATTACATAATACCTCAACTTGTGGAGCATAGGGATCCACCTCTACCTCCAAAATAGGGACCTCAACCTCCTTCCTTCATTGAGCATTGAGTCCACTTCAAATCTCCCGCCTCTTCTCAAAAGACATAGCCAAGAGTTGACCATATGTAATATTTGTAGGCCTTTGGACAGATCTTCTAAGATGGAGTATGGTCCTTATCCCTATTAAATCAAAAATCCCGCACACCCAACTTTCTTCTCCTATGTTTCTTACTATTTTATCCTTTCATCTTCTTAGGATCATTTTCATCTTGGTTATCTTTTTTCTTTCTCTCTTTTTTATTATAAACACATCTACTTCATTATTTATTCTCTTATCTACTACATCAAAAGAATTCACAAGTGCGTTTCCTTTATCATTATCTCTTATACCAAATGTAGAAGCTCTATCCGAAAAATTATACTTATAATGACCCTTTTATAACAACCATAACATACAACTTCAGAAATATTTCTTTTGGACCTCTATCTTCTCCCTAAAACTAAATTCTTTTCCTTGAAGAAGATTAATAGTTAACTAGCCCATCTTCCTAAGTAGATCTTCATACTTAGTAGATGTACTAGAGAAATATTTGTGCTCACCGAGAGTGGTTATGGATTTTAGACCAAAGGTGTTGGTGTAGGCTCTACTTTAGCAACAATTTCTTTGGGCTCCTCTTCCATGATTTCTTCTTGCCTTCTTGCAATCTCCTTTTCTTGTTCAATGGTAGGGCATTGGTCATACTTCACTCATTGTCTCGATCTTTGGCTTCATCCCAAGAATGAAGTGCTTACAGAGGAGATTATCCACACCATTCATTAACCCATCCAATAATCCTTCCTTCTGTATCTAGGCATCGAGCTTCCTCCTTAGCTCTATAACATGAGCATGATAATCACTTATCTTCTCCTTCTCTCCTTGGGATAGTTTTGTGATATCGATCATGAGATTTGCATATTTCTATTGTTCACCAAATTCTTTAAGAAAAATTTTAGTTAATAAATCCCATGAGTTTTTCACATTATCACCTAGTGTTTCAAACCACCTAAGGGCTGAACCATCCATAAAGGTAGGAAAAATTTAGTCCATTCTTCTCTTCTTATAAGGCCATTACAAATACAAGATCCTTTAAACTCTTGAATGAAAGAGGAAGCATCTTCATTAGATTGGGCTGAAAAAGCAGGAATCTTCCCCATTTTCAAAAGTAAGCCTAGTGAAATACCAACCCACAAGTAAAATCAAAAGACTTATGTGCACAAATCATAGGAATCACTATAATAGAAAATAGAAATGACCACAGTAAACTATGGTAAAACTTGACTTACTACGGTAAACACTATTCGTATAGTAAAAGTGAATTCTGATAAAGTAAAATACTATTCACGGAAAAAGTGACTTTACCATGGTAACTACTATACATAGTAAAAACAAGGTTACCCTCCAAATTTTTTTGACTAAGTGGGATTATCTCTTAAGAAAATCCACCAACAAGGAATGGTCCTGCAACGAAACCAAAATTTCTTCACCAATCTGGCAATAATTCTTCACTGAAACTCCTCATGCTATGATTATTTACTAATGCATAGCTTTTAGTTTGGTGGATGTAATCTGAAATACAATAACAAGCATAACACAAGAATACCATAGACTATGATAAGAAGGAATGATGAAAAATCTGAAATATCGAGTAAATTATAATATTAACATGAAATTGTTACAATCTCACCCACGAGGTACTTCAAGTGTTACTGATTTAACTTTCCTTCCACCAATACTATGGGAGAAACTTCACAATTACACCTCTTAATGGATTCTTTAACTCACCTTCAAAATGATGGTTTCTTTTACAAACTTACTCATACAATATTTCTCACTACTTCTTTCTATGCTAAATGAGGGGGTGGCATCTATTTATAGAACTTCCAGGCTTATCCATCTTATCTCTAAGATAGGATAAGAAATCCACTCTAACGAATCATATTTCATACATTAACTCTTATCTCAGTACATGTAAGCTTATCTTTTAAGATAAGATAAACCTTATCATTTCACATGGGTTCCACATTTTTAGATTTTTACAAATAAAATACATAAAATATTTATGACCTCTCTCCTTGTCCTTACTACCAATATAATAGTTATAATTCCTAATAATGTAGACCCTACTGTACTTACTCCCAACTTTGACATTTTAACATTACCGGACCACTTACGACAAATATTTACTTTTTACCACAACATTCTTATTGTACTT
>CM031237.1:222300657-222643157 GCA_018340775.1 Taxus wallichiana var. yunnanensis
CAACTCCTTTGGCATAAATTATTTTGGGCTTTTCCCCCTCTTTCTTGCATACTTTCCTCGGGCATCATCTATTGTTGACCTTTAAGTCCACATTTGTGGCCATCTCTATTTTTCCTTCAGGAATTTTTAATCCAACATTTAAAATATTTCTCCTTTGGGCATATGTACTTTTAAGTCCACATCCGTAGCCATATCTATTTTTTCCTTCGGACATTTTAATCTTATCACTCCCTAAGTCCACCTTTCGTGGCTATAATCACTCCTCCTTTGGGCATTTTTAATTCACAGATCCTATCTAATCCGCACACAAAGTCCTCCTTTGAGGCCATATTCATTTTCCCCTTTGGGCATTACATTCATCATATCAAGTCCACTACTATGGCCATATTCGTGCCCTTCTTGGGGCACCATATTCTCATTCTAAGTCCACCTTTGTGGCCATACTTTCCCCACTTGGGGCATTTTTGTTTCCTTTTTGCCTTTATGACCATGCTTTCCCCTTTTGGGGCATATTATTTCATCACTGACTTTTTTTCATTTTTCCTTCTTAGCCTTTTTTCCATGGCCCTTTGGGGGCACCATACATTTTCATCCTCGTCCCTTATGGATGCATACCTTTTCGCTGGATTCCTCATGCACGAAGGATTTCGCATATAGTTACGCATATTTTGATGACTTACCTATGACCCAATGGTCATTGTGGCTTGCATCCATACTATAGCGATCTTCACCCACTCACTGCTCCATAGAACGTTGTATCCCATCTTCGTTGAGACCACAATTGTCCTCTACCGATGTGATATTGAAGTCACCATCATAGTTTTTCTCGATATTACAATCCTTTTTTCATGGGGCATCTTGGCTTGGTTATGCTTTCACCCATTTTTAGTTACCCACTCACCCTTTATCATCTACCTTGTTTTCAAACACATCATCGATTTCCCTTGATGTCATTAATCCCCCATTTGAGGGGGAGCTCATCATCTACCTTTTCAATCCTCATCCAACTCTTATCATTTTTGTCTCATGGTTTGCTAGCACAAACCACTCAACAAAAAGGGGCAAAATGTAGACACCTAAATTCGGTATCTATACCTTAATCGCCCGCATGCACATATTTATTTAATTCATCCCCTTTATCTAATTAAAATGCCCATCCAATTCCCATTAATTAATTAAGCCACATTAATTAATTAATCATTTAAATATATTACATGCCTAATTATCCCATCCATATTAATATTTATTACTATTAATTAATTAATTCCTATTAATTAATTAATACCCATTATCTTGCCCTAACCTACCTTCTATTTAGGATGCTTTTATCCTAAATCCATCCCCTTACTTTTCTCCTATCTATTTTTATGCCTTAACAAACCATATCTCATCATCTTCCCGTCCATATGCTTTAAAGTATTCGTCCAACTCTTAAAAAAGCAAAAATCATGCCAAAATCACAAAATCTAGTCCCATTGGGGAAACTTTCCCCATAGTCGAGAGGTGACCCACCTAGTCACCATCGAACCTATAAAGCTAAGTGCTTGATTTCTATTCTTCAATTAGATGCATGTAAATTTGAGCCATTTTACGACTTGAGCAACCTTCCTCATCACCTAAGCAATCTTGAGACATCTACGAGACCTTTTGAACATCCCTCAAAGCATGCTTGCATTGCTCATGTTCATCCTTCATGAGATTCTTCATCATCGTTATACGGATTTTGGTATATATCATATCATTGTATATCCTTTCTTCTTAACCTTTTAAGGGTATGTAGTAGCCACGTAACATCCAAGAAACACTCCGTAGCCTTCCCCTATAACCCCTTTGCCTACAGGTTGTCATATCCATCCTTTTATCCTCATATTTGTATTTCTCTCGATACAATCACCATCGATCCCTCCTGGTCACCGCCGGCCACGGCTTTGTTTATCCACTAATCTATTTAAACTATCTTTTTTTTCTTTTCCTACTTCTCTGTCTCTAGTTCTCTTCTACAAATCCTCTTACAACACTTACAAACATTTATCGACTTCAGATTACATTCGGACCTTGCATGTCTACTTATTTTATCTGATTGAGATCCATCCTCCCGAGTGTCTTTGTCGAACTGCCTACACATAGTATGGGTTGCCGTCGACCCAGACCAATTAACCGTTATTTTATAGTTATTTCAGTCTAATCAGATTTAGATCAATTTCTATCATTTTCTCATATTTAGTAACACTTCTATTTCTGCATGCTTTTACTGTCTTATTATTTATTTCACTTTATCTAAACAACATGGGTTGACATCCGTGAAAGGAAGCCAAAAACTTCTTGGAGTCGACATTGTCTAGGTAGCCCCGCATAAATCTATCTAATCAATTTCATTTTTAGTCTTATTTGTAGGTTTTATCTGTTTTGTAGCAATGGAATCCATCATTACTCAACACCCGTATCACATCATATCCAAGGTAACATAAACCCTCCAGCATTTATGAGTTTTTAGTTTCTTTAGTAGCTAGTGCATTAACCTCATTAAGAACAAGAAACTTGGTGAAAAAAATTAACCAGAATTTGGCTACAAAGATAATACATTTAGAATTTTATCTTCTTGTACAAGTTCTAGATCATTCAAGGGTTCATTTTGACCTTCCATTTGAATCTCCATCTATTTTGGCAAAACCGTGCATGCTCGGTCAAATATGTATGTAATGAAATGTAGTCATGTTTGTTTTAGTTTTAAGGGGTAATTCTACGATATGTCTTTGTAATATATTTTAAAAATAGATAATCATGTGTCTAATTTAAGTCGAGCCAATATTTTAAGTGTCCAAAAATTCAAAATCTATTATAAATAAATTAAATCAAACATTGGAGTTTTGTTTTGTTTTAAAAAGAAATCATATATTAATATATTAATTTTATTATAATCTTAGTCTGTCACCAATGAAAAGTCATAGTAAATTAAAAATTTAATTATAGATTTTAACTATATTGAAATTTAATAAATGTTTGGCATTATTAAGAAAAAAGACAAAGTCATCTTTGTGAGTCAATATATGTGAAGGTCAAAATAGTCGTGTTAAGTTTTAGTCAAAAATTTGTGGTGTCAAAAGTAATTTGTCGTCAAGTGTTAAAAGAGTCAATTTTTTTTTCCTTATGGGCGTAATTTCGCTTGTGCACAATGTCCATCTTGTAAATTGAGCTTCAAATCCAAATTTGCTAAATAAGCAACAATAAGAAAATGGAGGCTGATGTAGTTTTTTTAATTTATCAATGCTTAGTTGGGTGCACTAGCACTCATCTAGAAAAGGTTTGAATGCTCACCCAAAGCACGTGCAACAACCGAGGTCCCTCTTTAGTTGCTTAACCATATGTGGTTAACATAACCATAATAACATGAATGCGAGATATAACACAATATAATAATGACAACACATATAATAAGGAAATCAATCAACACAGATCATTAATTACAACACTTGGATCTCTACTACATTACTTTCATCAATAACAACCATAAAAATCCATACAATTATTCATCATAAGCATAATCCATTACATATATCTATTGATTACATCCATGCGCTGACTACATCCATGCATGCAATCATAACACTTACAATATTCACTTAACATGCTTCACATACATCGTAATCTCTCAAAATCACACTTAGCAGCATTCTACAATGAGCACAACATCTATTTATACACGGTGGGACTTGCCCTTCACTACTTACATGCATTATTCCTAATAATAGATGTCCTAATTATAGGTTGCATGCTTTTACAACTTTTCTTTAACTCTAGATTAAGATATAAATAGCTCGACCTCATCCATGCTTTAATCCTATAAATATATTTGTCCATGCACGTTATTTACCTATTTCTAGATGTTCCTTGCATGATACGCCATCTATGATTTTTTCTATTTTTAGCCTTGGCTCTAAAATTGGCTAAGTCTTGAATCTCTTGTGCACATGTGAACCCCTTTGTTTCGACTTCCTTTATACGTTGTGTGCACCTTCACGCATTGATTTGTTCGTGTTCCCTATTTATGTGTGCATGCTTCCCCACATCCCTTATGATCCTTAGCTATTTTCTTCTGTTCATGCGCACACTTTTGTGCATAGTCCCTAACCTCGCGCATGACTAATACTTAGCCATTTTATTTTCTTAACATTACCCCACACTAGGAGTATTGTTTGTCCTTGATAATATTATAAATCAAAGAACAATTCATCTAAGAATGAAAGAATCCTAAAGAATAAAGAATAAGGGTAATTACCCATCTAAACAAGAATAAAGAATATGCACACATGTTTAAAAATCGGGTTTCGGGTGGTGGGAGTTCTTGAAACTCCCTATTTATTACATTCTCTAGCTCTTTCCATCCTTTGAGCTCCTTGGCAACCTTGTTTGACACTACCTCTACAATATTTGACACTTGCTCAAAAGTCAGCTCGTTGACCTTCTCTTTCAACTCTTTGAACACCACATCTACGTCTAATGTCACACCCTCTAGAGTATTGATTTTGTGCATTACTTTAGGGCGGTTCTCCTTGAGCATCTCTTTAAGTGTATCCTTCATGGCCTTTATCATCTCTCTCTTTTCCATGACCTCTGTCATGACCTTCTCATGCTCGACCTTATTGGTCTTCATTGTGGCTTTGAATATTCTTTAACTCTACCTCTATGATTACGGTGTGTACACTAAGTATAGGAGAGAACTCTTGATAGTTATCAAAAACTTGTTTTTCCTTCCATGTGGCCTCCTTCCCTTACACAACCAATGCCTCATACTATGTAATCTTCTTTTCAAACTTTTCTTTATTTTTCTTCTTTTCTTCAACCAATTCTTGACTAATGGCTCGATCCACTCTTCACCTTGATCAACAACATTCGAACAAGGTCTTCCAAATACTCTAGCTCGTGGTATACTGCGGTTGAGCCTATTTGACAAAGTCTAGGCACGTGTGTGTAATACTATTCACTATGTCAACTCCTTTGTTATATGCATCAGTCATTATTTTCTTTTATTCACTTGGTTCCTCCACAAGATGTTGGTTCCTTAACCCCTTACGCTATATGTCTGCCTCATTCTTCTCACCATGGCCCCTTTATCAAGTATTTTTCTTCCTACCTTAATGACCATCTTATTAGTGCATTGCAAGCTTGTTCACCGAAAGCTTGGTAGGGTCAACCATAAAATACCTTCCTTGGCTCTTTTTCAACCTCATATTTGAGTAGGATTCTTTACTTACCTCAAATTTTGGATCTTCCATGTGTGTTTGCATACTCCATGAGAGCATATTCCTTGTGTGAGCAAGTGCCTCATTCTTATCTAACATCTCCCAATAGAGTAGGTCCTATCTTTGGTACTAAACTTTGGAACCCAACCCTTAATAATTTTGAGGGTCATCAATGTATGACATTAGGGGTGCCTTCAGGATTTTCCTTGACTTCCTCCCTCATGCACATTTATTCTTTGGTTTCTCTTGTGCATTGTTGAATTGTGCACCGCTTATCTCTCCTCCAACGCCTAAGTATTTGTCTCTTCCTCCTCATGTCCTACCTCATGATCATCTTATCCCTCTCCATTGCCTTTAGCATTTTATTCTGTACATCACACATATATTTCTCTTTCTCAATATCTTCTTCTTCTTCATGCGCAGCTCCTCTCTTCATGCACCGATACCTATTTCTCCACCTTACTCTCTAATTCCTCTTATTTTTCTTTTTCTAAGTTATGGATAATCAAGGGCTATTTCTTTTATAGACTTTTATTTTTCTCTATTGGATGTGGCTTTGGTGCTTCTCCACCGAGGGATCCTTTTTGGTATGCGAGGTGCTTTCCTCTCCATGCTCCTTCCTCGGTTTATTTGTCTTTCCATGATCTAACTTCCCTTGATTAGATATTCTTCTTATTCTTCTACAGGAGTTTTCTCGCATGAGTGGTTGGGAATCTTCATGACATACTTCCTTGGAGGCTATGCCATGTTGACATCCTCCACGTTGATCTATTTTCCATCATTCATATTTGGCCAAAGGTTGATTGTAGACACTAAAATTAGGTCACACTCCCCTTTGGTCCCTCAACGAATAAGCACCCTTCATCACATTCACCTAGCCATGGCCCCCTTCACCCCACTAATATTAATTTAATTAAATTAATGCATTATCCTCACTATATTTATTATTTAAATATCTTATTTTAAATAATATCCACACATATAGTTCACTTATACACCTCACCAAGCCAACTCACCCTAAGACTTATTCTTAGTAAGTTGCCATAACTAATTGAGACTTACCCAAACCCTAAAAATCAATGCCTACATTCCCTCTAACCACATTCCCACATGCTCACAAGAGGATCCCAATCTAATTCGTGGGTTAATGAAACAAGATCTAAGGAAATCAAGAGGATCTCCTAGTTTAGTAAACCTAGTAAATCCCACCTTGGACCGACGCCGGTTACCCCTAGCAACCGTCGCCGGTTAAGCGGAACCACCGTCGGTTACCCTTTTAACCCCAAAACAACCTTATTCTCAAGGTTAGAAGTTAGAAGTTGGTAAAGAAGAAGAAGGTTGGTGAAAATTATCACATCTTCGAGAGTGAATTCCAACAAGAATCTACATGTAAGGAAGGAGATCAAACATCTTTTCTGCACAACCATGATCCGATCTAACCAAGCAAAGAGGAGTACACATGCTGCCCATGCGAAGCTTTCCTTGATTGGTGATCACTTACAGCCTTCAAACCTCTCATCAAGCACCTCCATCCCTCAATCATAGGAATTCAAGACCAAAATCCAAGTAAGTATAACGTCATACTTCTCTGGTTTATTTCATTTCATCATTATTTTATCATCTATTGCTTATCTAGCCACCTATTGACCTTATCCAACATTTCCACCTCCATATACCCATTAAAACCTTGCCAAAGCCTACCGCAGTCACCCAATACCTCGTCCCGACTAACCAAAGTCCTTTGTGCAATCACAAAGGGGACCCAAAGCTTGTTCTATGGCATTTCCAGATTTCCACGATGCGGCATCGGTTACACACGATCATTATTAGTTACCTTAACCGACATCGGTCTCTGTATTTTCCCAAACAACCCAAAATAGAGACCTACCCACCAAATTTCATCTCACCCTCATCCACCTGTGATCTAACTGATACCTCTGTGAAACTTACAGAACCCAGAACCAATCATTTGACCTTTCGATTCTATTCTAGCTTAGCCTGTTAGATTAGATCTATTTCTTATTGTGTTTTAAGTGAGATACCTAAATCATTTTAAATTACAATAGGATTTACTTAGTTTACAACATTAAATTGTTTAAAATAGTGGAATGATAGCCATCTAGGAAGTATCACACTTCTCGGATCTAGCATACGCTAGGCAGTTCACTGCCCATATTGTTTAATTCCTTCTGGTGGTCTTGCTTTGCATTACAGGTAGTTCCTCCTAGCCAAAAGGAAGTTCTCACAATCAGCTATGGATTTGGAAGTCATACATGCACAACTCATCAACCAACATTTGAACAGGTATTCCTCCTATGCCCGTTACCCTATTTGTTTCGTCAACACTTCAAAGAAATGATCTAAGAAACAGGTGAAACATTTTGGCATGCCGGTGGGACCCATTCGGGGTTCCTTACATTTCATTCATTCCTAGGAAAAGTTGTGTGTTTATTTCCCTTCCGAAAAGCATACACACTAATTTTCTTCCTTGGTAACCCACCTCTTCTTTCTATTTTCTCTAAAAGAAACTTTTCTTTTGGTGTAATTAAAAAGAACAATTTCTTCATGTTTTCTGCATTATAGTGAAAGAGCATCCCTCTTCCTCTTCATCTTATTATGTCATACAATTTCACATCTCGATTTGGGCTTAAAAATAAGTGCATTGCATTCTGATTTATTGCATTAGCTCACATTTATTAAGGGTAACCTATACGTTGGAATTCATGCCCAGCTGATGGTTGACAAACGAATCGTAGAAAAGCACTTCTTTCCTTTTCTCTTTCTCTAAGTCTTACCAAACCTCACAAAAATTCAAAATACATACATTCTTAAACAACATCCTACCTGGAAGAAGTTATAGGTGATCACATGATCACGACATAGTGGGCACCCAGCTCGCTGCTCTGTCGAGTCATACTTCAGAGCGAAGCCTGCCCCCACCATAACATACTTGAAACCTCACCTTTTAGATCTCCTTCTTTGTAGGAAGCCATCCTCACCAAAAAATCTATTTCACAATTCATGTGTCAGTCCCTAAATAGCATAAGCTCAACAAACATAACAAAAAGGCACTCCTAGGATCACATTTTCTTAGTGTTTATGCTTGGCTTGCGTTTTGAGGTGAGAGATCACGTTATTCACTTTTTTGTTCATCCTTGCATGCTCCTCATCACATCTGGTGTATTCCGACTTCACCTGAGTGTGCCTAGGCCATATCATCATCATTCTCAGAATTCTAGGTTTGATTCTACATCAGATTTTAATTCACAACCACTTTTATTTCATCACTATTTCAATTTCACAAGTAACCATTGTCGGTTACCTCTTATCGCCATCGATTATACCAACCGACGCGTCGGTCCGAGTCCTTTTGCTAACCTACTAAAAAGAACATTTTTATTCATTTTCTTCCACTTTTCACAGTCCCTGTCACTACCATCATTCCCATTGACATTGTAAACATCATTATATTTGGCATACCTATCAGATTTTACCTTCTGCCTTTTTGTTCACTCATTGTCCATTTTCTCATGATGAGTGGCGGTTACCCCCGATCGGCATCGGTTTTCCCTAATCGGAAATGGTTAGACTGTTTCACATTCCAGCCACCATTTAGTACTTAATCTAATTTTTGTCACCGATTCACTGTTCTCTTATTCTTTGTGTCATTTACGAGAGAAGCGGCCCTACGATCAAGTATTGGTTCACATGGTGCGACCAGAAGACAAGCAAGTGCACTCGTTTTCACACCAGTTGTCAACCACCCCACCTAGTCCTTCATCACCTTCCATTTTATCATTAGCCATGGATCCCATCCACCTATTACTATCACTCTAGGAGATGAGGAGTTCACACGACTCCTTGACCAAAACCCTGCCGCCTTGCGGTTTTACCTTTCCCACTCGTCCACTTGAGATGCCTCGGAGTCGGTTGATATATGGAATGCCCATATCTATCCATTGACACTAACACCCACTCCTGCATCGGCCCCATCTAGCTCCGTGTTGCCCACATCTACCTTACTCCAAGTTATTTTACGGTTAGGTCCTATACCTGCTTATGACTACGCATCTGTTACCTCCGTGCACCCGTTACATCCACTGTACCCTCAAAACTACCCCAAACACAATCTCATCTGCCCCTAATGTCTCACACATACCCATAGCTACATTACCACCTCCAGTGTCGGTGACCCCTACCCCATTTCAGAATGTGGTCCTTTCCATTCCACAATCATTAGCCCCTATTTCCACTAGGGTTACCACGACCCTTCCACCCCCATATACATACTATCAACAACCTCCCATTTCATCCATTATACATTCGGGTACATACCCCTGTTTCACTACCTTCTTCTCCACCAACCTACATGGCAGCCGCATACACTGAAGTGCCACCCCTTTTATATGCCTAAAACCAACCCTCTCATGCTATAGGAGGCACCCAATCATCACAAAACACCAATGACCTAATTAAATTGATGTTGGAAAAGATGCAGACATTAGAGGCATCGGTTTCCGGCTCCCGCAACACTCTCACCTATGATGAGATTTGTAACAAGCCCATCCACCCATCCATTCCTATCTGCTCATACCCCATGCATTGGGAAATGCCTAAATTCAATCGTTTCGATAACAAAGAAGATCCGCAATAGCATTTGTAGTTGTTCAAACACGGATGTTATCTGATCGCTCATGATGATGCCTTGCTCTTGAGAACCTTTCCGATGTCCCTCACTGGACCTACATTAGATTGGTATAGTGGGTTACCTAAACACTCTATATTCTCATTCAATCAAGTAGCCCAAGCCTTCTTGGATCATTTCTCTATCAATATCATCAAGAAGGTTACCATGACTAATCTATATTCCACACGTCAGTATGAGGATGAATCTATCGCAGATTTTGTCGCTCACTGGCGCAGCCTGATCAACCAACTTACCTTCCATGCTGCCTGGCCCAGAACTAATCGAGCTCTTCACATGGGCTTGTGCTAAACATACTTCATTGACCTTACAGGTCCAAAACTTCGAACATTTGATGAGGAATTCACTATGGCACAAAAGTTAGAGATTTGGGCCATCGAAGAGAAGAAAATCTAATTACACAATAAGAATTCGGCATTCAAGTCGAATGATACTTTTTCTTCTTCCAAACCACAAACCAATTATTCAAAAGCTAAGGGCACCGCTAATGCAATGGTAATCAAGGCTTGCCCACTCATCGTCAAATCAAAGCTACCCCCTCATCTAATCTCTCACTGTCCAGGACTTTTCAATTCGAGACGAGAGAAGCGGAAATATACCACAATCGAGGAGCCTTACTCTTCTATCTTAGAAAATCTTATCAAATCTGGAGCCATCACTCTTCCACCCATAAAACCACACATTGGTTTTGACCTGCTCACCCCATGCCTGCGTGGTATAAAGAACATGATTTACGTAATTATCATCGAGTAAAGGGTCATAGTGGACGGTAATTGCATCACTTTGAAAAATATTGTCCAAGAGATGCTCGAAAGGCAAGTTAACCATGGGTAATCCTAATACACCTACCAACCAAAACCTACACATCTTCAAGAAACCATTTCCCAACCATGCCCCTTCATTTGATCAAACCGGTGAGACCTCAACTCATGATACCCATACCCGTGAGGTTCACGCTATCTTTAATGATGTACTGTCACCTCCCAATTACCCCATATTCCTTCCATAGAGGAGATCCTAGCCCGAAATCCTCCTTCTACATTGGAACCAACCTCCCTTGTTCCTTCACCAATAGAGGAACACCTTTCATCTCCTTCGTCACCTACGGAGGAGTCTTTCATAACATTGAGACCATCTCACCCCTGGCTTCACCACTTAGAGAACCTTTACCCATAGTACCTCCTCCACCCATAGAGGAGCACCCATTACCTCCTCCACCCACTAGAGGAGCACCCATTACCTCCTCCACCCACAAAGGAGCACCTATCCGTTCCTCCACTTATAGAGGAGCTCCCATCATCTCCTCCACCCATCATAGACCCAGTTGAGATACCTTTGCCTCTTGGCGAGCATTCTCCTTCAACCATCCAAAATCCTACAGACCTACTTTCGGATCTCTTACCCACGGAAGCTAAAGCTAGCCAATTCCCGTCTCTAAGACACATTTTACGGGAATTTCCATTAGGTCCTCATCAACTCCACCTACAGATGTGCCGTTCTCATGTTTGACCAATCACTTAGATTATGTGGATAGAGCCTTACTTATGGGGGCACCTTTTACTCCTGTCTCAACACGGATACATAGATCCTTCTTTGATACCTACACTATCTACCCAAAAATATTTCAACCAATCAAACCAAACCCAACCACCTCTATCACAACCCCTTTCACGACACTGTTATAGCTCAAATTGCACCCTTACCCATAACTCAACCTACACCTAAACCCAAACCCATACCTACAACATTTTCTTCAACTAAACCCATTACCACTTTAGGGGTCACCCCGACCACCAACCTTACTCATCCACCTATCAAATTGGATTTAGCCACATCCTCCAAAGTCAACACCACACCTACTCTGACACCCAAACAGAAGAACCAAACCCATCAACCTCATATCACACCTATGCTTGTCTTGTCTGTCTTAAGACCTCAGCTACCCAACATGGTCAAACAACATCCACCCATCAATAAACCAAAAAT
Organism: Taxus wallichiana var. yunnanensis; assembly: GCA_018340775.1. NCBI lineage: Eukaryota > Viridiplantae > Streptophyta > Pinopsida > Cupressales > Taxaceae > Taxus > Taxus wallichiana. The sequence goes on from CM031237.1 coordinate 222,312,589, forward strand.
ACAACAACCCATTCCTTCCTCACAAACCTCTAACCTACCCAGATGCCCAACCCGACTTACACCTGCACCTGCAGCATTCATTGCTACCACCCATACCTCCAATACCCTCAGCTATATCTTCACTACCCACTACACGTCGGGTCCTTGTCTCTCACACCTCAAACACGACCGCGTCATCTACCTTCACAACACCCTTGTTATCCCCGTGGGTAACTCACCCTCTTCCTCCATTTGATTTTCCTTCTAGACCTCGTACACCCACATCACCTTTACCCAAGAAGGTGCAACCCAAAAACAAAACTCCACTACCCCACAATAAGGTAGTCAAAATGACCACACACCCTCCTACCCGTCCATCTACTATACCCATACCTAAACAAACACGAATGACACCTAAAACCACACCAGCACCCAAACCCATGGCTCAACCCCTCCTCTTCTAAAGACCATTCCTCAACAATCACCTACACCTACACCCAAACCCACGTTCACTTCCCATTGTGATCCACTAGTAGGGTCTTATGCCAAAATTTTAACCAACCTCCTTGAGACCTCTGTCATCACATTACCGCCACTCAGACCTTACGACCCCCTCAAACCCAAGCCAAAAGGGTTTGACGATACTAAAATTTGTGCATACCATCGTGTGCAAGACACGATAGGAAGAAATGAAAGGCCTTGAAAACCGTCCTTATCTAATTGTGTCCACCATAAACCAACTTTGACAACGATGACCTTCTCGATGAGGATCTTGCTTCATTGACACCCATTCTCATACTGCCCACTCAATAACCACAACCGCCACCCTCACTTCTCCTAGAGCCACCCCCAAGATTTGAAATTAACATGGTTCACATCAGAGAACTTGCCACGCCACCACCCAAATGTCGTTGCGCCCAACTGACCTCACAGGGTTTTTCTCCTCTGGTAGGTTTTTACCCATCGTATCATTATACCACTCACCCTACACCTTCTCCATTTTCCAACTTCCTCAAATCAACATGATACACGTCACTACACATGTGTAAAATGGTAAAGAAAAGGCAATTGACCCACCAACCAATCCTATACCCAACATACCATCTGCACCCATACCTAAAATAACTATCCACACCCCATGTACCCCATTTCTAATGGCATCACACATCACACCATGCTCAAACAATTACACCAATCTCCCCTCAAAATGTCCCTATATGACCTCATTCAAACCTTGGAATCCCATCATCAAGCTCTCATGGAGGTTCTTCAATCTATTGAGGTTTTACCCAATGACCCTACACTCGTAGCCTCCATTATCACACCCCATCATGTAGCCTCTCTCACCAAATTACCACCTTCATCTTCACCCCACCTTGTTCACCAAGTGGCCTCCCTTAGCTTCTCAAAGGAAGAGATTGCGCCACACCAAAATGATGACCCGGACCCAACCCTCTTCATCTTTGTCCACATCGATGACATACGGGTACGCCATGTGATGATTGATGGGGGCACTAACATTAACATCATTTCATCCCATGCATTCACTCAAATGCGCATACCTGAAAATTACATGCATAAACACCCATTCATGTTGCATTCATTCAATGATGCTATCACCTCTACACTAGGCACTATCATCCTCCACATTCACGTGGGCCCCGCACATTATTCCCAAATTGTTTTATGTTTTGGAGGGGGAATTCCAATATAACCTGTTGCTTGGTAGACCCTAGATCCATGTCATGGGTTGCGTTCCTTCCACTTTGCATCGTTGTGTAAAGTTTGAACACGAAGGACACACTTATACCATTCCATCTGACCCATCACCTTTTAAAACATGTAACATGCTTTACCGACCCAATGATGTGCTCATACCTATCAAGCCGTCTACCTCCGCGACCACTACCACTTCACCTACACCTCCACCTACTAGTACAGCCATTGCTTCTACCACACATACCTCCTCCATTCCTACTGCTACTATAACCTCTATGGCTGACCCATCAGCTTCCCAATCCATTAACTCCACCTTTGCATCAACCTTCGACACATTATCCATACTAGCTACCTACATACCAACCACTGATCCCTTGGAAGGTGTTTTTCAATGCCTCACTCTGGGGGAGTACCGCCTATATAGTGTCAACACATTTCTTACTCCACAAGAGTATGGAAGCCTTCACCAACACCCTCACTATGATCACCGTATAGGAGAATGTATCCTTTATGGTCCTCCCCACATTCGTACTAGTCTCACATATGGGGGAATTGATACAACCACTTACACACCTGAACCACCATCACAAACCCACCCATTTTCCGTTGACTTCCAATCACTTACCAATCACCATTTCTCCCACACCTTCCTACACCGATGTGCGTGGAAGGCGTGGAATGGTTTTGGTTTTGGATTTTATGAGCAAGGCTGCCATACCATTATTGAATGTACCACCCACAAACATAATGACCGTAGTGGTATCGACTTTCTGAACCACCTACCAAACGGGAGTAAGGACATTATCTCTTCTCCACCTTCTTCACCCGCTCCACCTTCATCACCACCTTCACCGACGGAGTTGATGGATCTTGAATCTATCCCTCATAAATTTTTTTTTTCATAAACACCATTTCCTTGGGGCCTCTGACTTATCAATGCGAGGGCGAGGCCCCTTCCACTCTTCCCTTCTGTATCCTGAAATGATCGATGATGACACACCTACAATTAACGTCGTTCAATGTTAGGATGATGAATCCATACTCACCTACCTTGGTGCAGAAGACTCATATATTCATCGATCGTTACCTTCTGAGATGTAAACCATGTTGAATGAATCGACTATCGAGATCAACATTCATACTCAGGATGACCCGCACATCCTAAAGATTGGACAATCTTTAGATGCTGCTGAATAGGAAGCCATCACTTCTTTTCTCAGAGAACATAACCACGCTTTTTCTTGGTCTTACGCAGACATGCCCAATATTGACCCCACCATAGTGGTCCACAATATCGTAACCATTCCCGATGCCAAACCCATCAAACAAAAGCTGAGGAAAATGCACCCTCGCATTGCTCTTCTCGTCAAAGAAGAACTCAATGCCTTCTTTCAGTTTCCTTCATTTTACCCATTGATTATCCTCATTGGATTTCTAACATTGTCCTTGTCACTAAAGTGACAGGGGGACTCCACATTTACACGGAATTCTGTGACCTCAACCTAGCCTACCCAAAATATGACTTTCCCTTACCCAAGATTGATGTCTGGTTGACCTCACCACTGGTTATGAGATGCTATCACTCATGGATGGCTTCTCGGGTTATAACCAAATTTTGCTTTCCCTAGAAGATCAACACAAGACCTCATTCATCACCCCTTGGGGGACCTTCTACTATCGAGTCATGCCTTTTGGCCTTAAAAATGTTGGTGCCACATATCAACGAGCTATGACTTACATCTTCCATGATACCATGCATCGCATATTGGAAGATTACGTGGATGATCTTTTGGCCAAATCTAAACACTATTCCGATCACCTTGCCGTCCTCAAAACCCGTTAGGAAATTAATTATTAATGTTTACATTATAGTTTGGGTAGTTAGTAATATTGTTATAAACAATATTACATACTTAGATCATATTATTATTGTTGTACCGTAAATCTATTAACGAGTTATTTGTTTGTATGGGTTCCTATTTTATAGGGTTCTGGTTTTCTATTATGATGGCTATATAATAGCCTAATGTATTACACAAGATATTGTGTGAGAAAATATAATACGTAGAGTGATTTTGCTATGTAAATCTATATTGCATTTATATTTGGTATCAGAGCGATGCTTTTCTCTGTGTTTGCTATGCAGAAATAGATATCTAAGGGGTAGTTTTGTAGATATTCTTGCCCCTGTTAATGACAATTCCATGTGATTGAATCAATTTCTCATTTAATTTTTTCTTACAGATTTGTGCGGATTTTATCAAGGTGATTCATTTCTGTACTGTTATAGATCTGATGACTATTATTACCATCTACATCCAGTTGTTTCATTGCCATTGATTTTTATCATTTTCCCACATTGCCTTTTATTGTCGAACCAGCCAGAGGAAAAAACCATGACCTGTTCTTCATCGGAGTGGTAATCACGGCACATTTATCCGGCAGGCCTCTGCTGCCTTTTGGGACAAACCCGGTTTCCTTGAGAATTGCAGGAGTGCGAGACGAGACAGGAGGAGAGCAATCGTATGTGTTGTAGGCCTGGTTGAAAATACAACATACTCCTGGGGTTCCTTTGGGATACTTCGTATTGCAATTTGGGTCAGTTCCTTTCACTCTGCCGCTGCTTCTGCAATCTTCTCCATGGATTAAAAGTGGCATGCGGTATAAAGATAGATTCTGGATCATAAAAAAAAATTGCATTGAGTTTCGAATATATTCTAAATTGCTTGTGTTTCTTGTCGACATCTCACGGCCTTCTCAAAAGACACGTCCCTTGGGGACCCTTTCATCAAGCCCGTGGCTTCAAAAACACTATTCATAATTATTTGTGAATGCAACCATGTGGGATCAAATTTATGTTGATTGGACATAGTGAAGACCACACGATCTATGTGTAACTATTTGTTGTGTCGAAGTTGGAAAGCATTAAATTTGAGATTATCTTCTACACCTCTTCGAGGCAATTAGAAGGCGTTGGAAGGAGCAGCTAGATTGGAGGCATGTTTAAATGCATGTATGCACTTACCATATGTTCACATCCAAACTGTACACGTTTGCATATATAGAGCTATTAACGGATAGAGACATAAGTACGAATCTTTGACTATCATAACTTAGAAGGTATTTGTTTTTTTTTGGGACATTCCGTCTCCTTTATATAACCGTAGTGTGTTATCCATTATTTTTATATTGTTTATGTCATCCTTTTAAAGTTGGAGTCAAAAATACTTTCTAGTATTTAATTGGTTTTTGTAATCTAAAATTTGAGTCGTAAAAATCTAAAAATTGTAGTGTTTGTGTCAAAATAACGGGTCTTTTTCAAAATTTGTCATTGTATGTCGATTGTATATCGTCAAAGTCATTTGGTATTGACAAAAGTCAAATTCAAGAGTCGTATTTTGGAAGGTGAAGAGGTCATTATAAATTTTGAGTCATTGTGTCAATTTAGTGTTATTGTCCTTCAATGTCATATAGGTGATTTTAGGATTTTTAGTTGTTATCAAGAGTTAGAGTCGTCTAATTGTAAAAGTCTGAAAATTAAAAAAATTTGCCTTACGGACGCATTTTCGGTGTTACCCGACGTTCGGAAAAATAAAGTGTTTCACATTGCGGGAGGGAAGAAAAGAATAAGATCAATGTGGAAACAAATGTGCTTCATGTTCACATCTTGCTGAGTTAGCAACATGATACTGGAGGACGGAGGCACAGGAGGATGGAGGTCATTCAGCGACCTCTCGTCAGTCGCCAACGACGGGGCCACATGAAGTTGTGGTGACAGTGTGTGTGTAAGTGTTCTTTCATTTCTGAATTGCAGTTTGTTGTGTGCAGTATGATTTCAGTGTTCTTGATTGAATAAGTGAAATGTTCATGATGAGGGGGAACATGGTCTCATTGTTCCATTTCCATTATGTTTTATTGTTCAGTTTTGGAAGCAATATTTCCTACATGATTCCCTTTTGTAGTGACATTGTATAATATTGATCAAAAGTATTGTAGCAATCATGATGTAAGGTTTTTGGTAAACCTGTAAAAACCAATTGTGTAAGGTTTTTGGTATACTGCAAAACCAATTGTGTAAGGTTTTTGGTGATCCTGCAAAACCAAGTGTGAAAGGTTATTGGTACACCTGCAAAACCAATTGGTAAGGTTGTTGGTAGAAGCCGGAGAAAACCATCAGTGGAAGAAATGTGCGTTGGCACATGTTCGAGTTTTGTGCAAGCCCAATTGCACATTTGCGGAGTTGTTCATGAGCACACAGAGGTGGCGGGCTCTGATCGGTGAACGAGATATGTTGTACCATGTAAACATTAAGGGGGGGAATGTTAGGAAATTAATTATTAATGTTTACATTATAGTTTGGGTGGTTAGTAATATTGTTATAAACAATATTACATACTTAGATCATATTATTATTGTTGTACCCGTAAATCTATTAACGGGTTATTTGTTTGTATGGGTTCCTATTTTATAGGGTACTGGTTTTCTATTATGATGGCTATATAATAGCCTAATGTATTGCACAAGATATTGGGACAGAAAATATAATACAGAGAGTGATTTTGCTATGTAAATCTGTTTGCATTTATAAAACCATCTTTGACCGCCTCATTAAATATTGTGTTTGCCTTCAACCTAAAAAGTGCATCTTCGCGGTTCTCTTAGGAAATCTCTTGGGATTTATCATTTCCCTCCGTGGTATAGAAGTTGACCTTGCTAAAGTCAAGGCCATTCTAGAAATGCCTCCGCCCACTAACCTTAAACAACTCCGTAGCTGCAAGGTAAGTTGCAGTCTATTCATTGTTTCATTTCACAATTATCGATTGGTGCCAACCGTTTCATCATCTGCTCAAGAAGGATGTCTCCTTTAAATGGGATGATGACTGCCACAAAGCTTTTGAGGCCTTAAAACAATACCTTCTCCAACCACCTGTACTTATCCCACCTAAAGACGATCAACCTTTTTATCTATACATATCCACTACCGATCACTCCTTGGGAGCCATGCTCGCTCATTGCGATGAACAACATAGGGAGCAAGTGGTTTATTACATAAGCCATACTCTTTTGGACTATGAAACCTGATACAACCATCCTGAAAAACTTTGCTTAGCCTTAGTTTTTGTTGCCACCAAACTCCGCCATTACCTACTCAACCAAAAAACCTATGTTGTGACCAACACCGACCCCTTACACTTCATGTACGCCAAACCTTATCAAAATCAGCATGCCGCACGATGGCTTATGATTTTAGCTGATCTTGACCTCAAATTCATTCATCAAAATTCCATCAAGGGCCAAGCTATCACCGACTAATTGGTTGACGCACCTATTTCGAGGATCAACCCTCTAATTTTGACTTTCTAGATGAGTCGATTACTACCCTTTCCCTGGACGAACCTCCTTATCAAATGACACTCTTTTTTACAGTTCTAAGTGTCAGCGTGGGGGTGGGGCTGGTATTATCCTCATTCCTCTTGATGGAGAACCCATGCCTTTGTCTTTCAAACTAGATTTTGAATGCACCAACAATATTGCCGAATATGAAGCACTCGTACTAGGTCTTTAAGCCACCTATTCCCTAGATGTCAAATCAATCAACATCTTTGGTGATTCTTAATTGGTCATAAACCAAGTCAATGGTATGTACCAATGTCATAATGAGATACTTCAAAAGTATAAACATCATATAGACATACGTTTGACCACCTTTGATCGTTACACCCTTCAAACCATCCCACGTTAGACCAACAAATTTGTAAATACCATGGCTTGCTTAGCTTCCCAAATACCCGCTTCACCCGCCGATTCTAAAATCTTTGTCACCATACAATGCCTCCAATCACCTTCTTATATACCTCACGATGTTTACTCCGTTGGAACCGCTTACCCCGACTGAGTGACCTTTGGTATAAACAATACTCACTACCTTTCTCTCTCCATCCTACCTCCCGATCTCACTGTAATGGATAACACGCCTCCTTAAAAATGTCTCTCATTACTTTATCTTGGGGGAATCCTCTATAAACACAACTTTGATGGTATTCTTTTACGATGCCTCACAAGTTCTGAAATTCCTTATACCATTAAGGAGGTTCATGATGGCATATGTGGAGGTCACTTTAGTGGCCTTGCTGTTGCTAAGTGTATTCTTCGCCTAGGCTATTCTTGGTGACCCTTAACCATGATTGTTGTGACTATGTAAAACGTTGTGTAAAATGCCAACAACATTCCAATCTTCATCATACACCTAGTCATGCCTTACAGGTCGCTCGTGACCTTTGGCCCTTCTCTCAATGGGGTTTGGATCTTGTCGGAGAAATCAATCCTCATTCTTCCCAACGCCATCAATGGATCATCACTGCTACCGAATACTACACAAAATGGGTAGAAGCCATACCACTCATCTCCATGAAAGCCGAGAAAATATGTGAGTTCATTAACCACCACATCATTTGTCACTTTGGTGTTCCTCATCGCCTCATCACTGATAATGGAAAACAATTCAAAAACAAAACATTGCAAAAAAATTGCGATGCCTTCGGCATTCAGCTTAGTTTCTCATCACCCTACTACCCACAAACCAATGGCCAAGCCAAATCCACTAACAAAACCCTCAACAAAATTCTCATGAAAGTGGTTGATGATACTGGGAAGGATTGGCATACGCACATTCCTTTTGCTGTGGGCATACCGCACTAGTATTTGCACTTCCACTATGGCCACACCCTTTTCTTTGGTCTATAGTATAGAGGCTGTTCTACCTCTCGAAGTCCAAATCCCTCACTCTATATTTCTCTCCATGACATGCTCACTGATGATAAATTTTGTCAGGACCATTTAACACAACTAGAGTTATTAGACAAATGTCGTCTTAACGCTCTGGATCACCTTCAAGTTTACCAACAACATATCAAACTTGCCTATGACAAACATGTTCATGGACAAACCTTCTAAGTCGGTGACCTTGTCTTGAAAGAAAATCAAAATGTAACCAAAGCGAGAAAAAATAAACGGGAAAATTTTCTCCAAATTGGCTTGGACCATACATCATGACTCATACCTATGGATCGGTACTTATCGTTATCTTCTCTTGAGGGTAAACCCAACACGAACCCCTTAACGCCTTGCATATTTGACCATTTTATTATTGAATAATCATCCTACCTCACCCTTTTTTTCTTCCCATGCTCATCCATTGAGGGCCATTCACTCCATGCACCTCCCTAACGATTAAGCACGAATCATGTGACTGTGTGTCCCTCGTTATCTTCTCTTACATATGTGTACCATGACACTGCACATAGCATGATTCTCATGGATAATTTTCATCTACCTTTAGATGAGATCCCATGGTCATTTCACCTTGCCCTTTGAACAAGAGTCCTATCTTTCACCTTGGTCTTGTCCATGACTGCAAAGACCTCACAATGGGACCAAACTCCTTGAGTCAAACTTCTAATAAAAAGATGACTCCCTCAAAAGGACATCTTCCTCTTAACCAATTGTTACTATAAAGAGTGCTCCTATGAAGGACAACTATGTAAAGCTCTTAAAAAAACAAAAAAATAGAGCAACCAAAGCTTCCCGCATCGATCAACTTCACGAAGACCTCAAGGAGTTTAATTTTTCCCATATAGACTTCTCGCATCGATCAGTCTATCTCAACTATAAGTCAAAACACTCAACCTTTTTGTCATGGACTTGCCCATTGTGACCTCGGATCTCTTGCCCAAAGTGCATGCTACCTCATACCATATAAAAATTACCTACTCTTCACCCGTGAACCATGCCCACTCTCATTTCCTCCGCCTCAAGGGACTTCTTGGAACTTAGACATTTGGTGATCATGTGACTACTTTTCACCATAGAATAGTCCATCATGTAATGTCTTTAGGGTCTTATGTTCATCACCTCCTCCAAGGTATGATCTACTTGGTATGATCCTACCCAATTAGGTGGCTTTATTGCCCCCTTTTATCTTTTAACCATCTTTGTTTACGTTTTGATTACCTTATACAAGACTTGGTCCTTGAAGCTTACTTTTGGGGTAATCTCCTTCTTTCACCACAATCGCCCCCACCTATATCATTTGGCCTATAATCCACCCACACCTAACAAACCTAAACCCACAACATGCCCAAACCCCTACCAACTCATTTTCACACCTCCTCATTTTCTTCCCTAGCTTATGGGAGAACTACATCGGCATGAGGTCCCTCTTCGTTGGGACTATGTAGGCAGCACTTTGAGGGCATGGGGCCCTTAGAGATTAGCTCAACTATCCTCCACCCTAAACAATCCATCTTCCATGTTCCCCACCATTTACACCATATCTCACTTAGTTTCCCTTTTATATAAAAATTGGAAATTAAACCACATACATAACAAGTTGTTTCATATTTTAAACATTATCACAACATACATTTATTACACCTACCATTTCTCTATCATCACTATGCATAGATTATACCACATCTCACATATGACCCATAGTATCATTTATTGCAAAAAATAATGAATCACAACTTCACCTACTTTCAACACAACCATGCCTAACAAACCTGACTCAACCATGTCTAAACAAACCTGACATAACCATGCCTATAACCCGACTCAATCCATGCCTACAAAATTGACTCAACCATGCCCAAACAAACCCGACACGACCATGCCTATAACTTGACTCAATCCATGCCTACAACCTAACTCGATCCATGCCTAACCACCTAACTCAACCATGCCTAACCAACCTGACTCAATCCATGCCTAACTCACTTAATTTCCATCCATATCAAAACAAAAAATCCATATCTCATCTACCACAAGCCATAAACCAATATCTCATAAACACATCAACCAATCACAAAATACCATGTATCTCATCATATAAATCAATAAATGTGTATCTCAATATACATGCCTCTCTCATCATGTCCATCATCTCAAAATGTGCACACAGGCTAATATACAATACAAAATGTCATCAACACGCAGGCCGGTCTCATATATACAAAAAAGAATGAATCAATACAAAATATCTTCGGCACGTAGGCCGGTATATGCTCAAAATATACAAATCACTCGTACATCCTCACTTTGTCTTCAACATGCAAGGTGGTATATGTATAAAAAAAAACTAGTATACATAAAAAACTAGGTGATCGCATATCAGGCATCTCGCCGGATGTCCTCCATCTCTGTGTCACTTATACCCTCGGCCTCCTGTGTCCCTGCTGGCACCTCACCTAGAGCTTGTCTTTGTGCCTTTGGTGGCCTCTCCTAATTGGGCCTCGAGCTCACCGACCTCTGTGCTATCCACACTATGAGTGCGGGATCTCGTCCTCTCACTAGACGCCTGCTGTGCCCTGTACTCGGCATAGGATATGAAATCTATCTCGGCTGCCATAAGCTGGTCCTGATAATATCTCACCTCACCTAGGGCATCCCATAACTTGGATACAAGCACGGTCTATGGTGGTCCCATAGGTCTTGGCCCCTGTACCTACCCCCTGCACCTACTGTGTGAACCGGAACTTGCTCCGGTGCCTTTGGTGGTACCCCTACCCCTATTCTCGTATCTCGATCCCTGTAAGGCCCCGATCTATGCGGGTGTGGCCAACTAGCCCTGTAAACCTACCACCTGACCATCCTCCCTAACCATCTCCATCTCCTCCATCTTCCATCTGGGCCTGCAGTGGCCACACTGTGCATATAGCTCTGCTACCTCTTCCTCGAGACCCCTCCAGTTGTGTCTGTAGTATACCCAACTGGGTAATCAGCGTAGCTACCTACCCTTGTAGGAAATCTCTCTACACTGTAAGGGTAGCTAGGTCTGGCTGCTGGTCTGGGTGGTATGGCTCATAACTAAGCCGCCCACCACTACCTGTACCTATTTTTACATCCGACGTCATTTATCCACCAATCCACTGGCTACTCCTCCTTCCATATGGGCACTGTAGGTTGTGGTAGAGGTAAGGGCCTCTCCATGTCATCTCTCTGATACTGTGGGAAGGGTGGAGGAATGTCCTGTAAGAGCCCGAACTGCCATCGGACTCTATCTACTGGGATCATCTCATCCTCCCTGACATGATGACCTGTATCCACCTCTCTAGTTGGAGCTTAGCTAGCTCCTCATGCATATGCCTATATGAGGGGAATCCCACATATGGCCTCTAGATAATGTCCACTCCAGAAAACCCCTCCAGTAACTATCGAAAATGGGCCACATCATGTGTCGGCCTATCGATCTCCACTCTCCTATCATCGGCACCCATATCCTATATCCTACCAACACAAATCTAGGTGGGAATACATTTTGTCGGGGCATCCTATAGGTCGCACACACACTATGTGCTCGTACGCCCAACAGTGTAGTATAAATCTACAACACAGGCTAAACCTGCGTAACCGCCCATATGCCCACAACTCTTTGTATAGCTGCACCAAGAATGTTAGTGCCGGGAAAAGCGTGTCTCATAAACCATCATATTATGGAGTACCCCATCATTGATGGGGAAAGTGTCCACCTCTGCGCATCTAGTAGTGCATAGGAACACACTACTTCCATCAATAGAACTACTAGCCTCGTCTCATCCGGATGGGCTAGGTACATCTCTCCATAGCTCAGCTGGTCGGTTTATGGAATCTCGAATCAACTGCCCCCTCGCCAAAACTATCCCAATCAACTCCTCTAAGGCCTCGGAGGAGATAGAGTACACCTGGGCACCCAATATGGGTAACCGCAAAATCGAAACATGTCCTCCAGGGTGATAGTCATCTCACCCATCGGAAGGTGGAACGTGTTGGTCACGGGATCCCATCTATCGATGAGCATGACCATCAAGTTGGGATACCGAACAACATGTCGGTAGTAACGAATCCCACTCAAGCCCACTACCTCCACATCGTTGCAGCTCCAAAGGGGTCTCTATGCCTCACAATGTTACTAGTAGAGGCAAAACCCTGTCCCGCATATGTAATTGTGCTCTCCCCTGCATCCAATCCAAGCACGACATTAATCCACATTTACCATGACCATATTCACCAATTATCATTACCCTCCACCCTATTTTCACTCTACCCATCTCAACTACCTAGCCCACATCACTTTTGGACCCTTGTGCCTCAAATCCTGACCGGTCTTTGGTTCATCCTAATCGACTCAGTCACCCTTAAACCGGCATTGGTCACTGTCGATACCGGTTCACCTTTACCGACCATAGTTACCATGTAGCGGCATCGGTCACTTGTTTGGTGACCGATACCAATTATACCCAACCAATGCGGCTAAACTTGATCGACGCTAGCCAAACTTGATCGTGTGTTTGCCAAACTTGATCGATGCCGAGTCAACATCACAAAAAATCCGTGACTTCCCAAAACTCCCATTTTCTAAAAATCACCCCCTTCCCCTTTTACCCCACCTACTGATGACCTAAACTACCCCTGGACCTCTACCCACCCCACTTATACCATTTAGTACCCTTTGCCTCCCTCTTTTTTTGCTTGTTATTCCCCCATACCCAAATTTTATTTTTACCCACCCACAAAAAACAAAAACCCACAAAAACCTAAAATAACACTTATCCAAACCTCTAATCTATCTAATTCACAATGTAGAGTTGGGTGCTTACCTCGTTCTTGCTGCCTCCGTCTCGATGGCATGTCTAGCCATTGTCTTTGGTGGCTGCCAGATCCCTCTTCGGCCTTTGCCATCACCGAATCACTACTCCTAACCTCCGCCCAATCAAATCTCTCGCCCTGATCCCATGGACCCACTGCTCACCAACCCAACCCTCGTCTAATCACACTACCAACTCACTGTCTCGTTTCCTTTGGACACTTTTCTCTCTTTTTTGTCATTTTCTCACTTCACAAATAACAAATGAATAATAAAAATGTAGATTTTTGTTTTTATAACCAACCCGACCTAACCAACGTCGGTTACCCTTGATCGGCATTGGTCGCGTGCCCTACCTCACCATCATCGGTTTTCCTATATTGATGTCGGTTATCCATGACCGCCATCATCAACCCCACCTGCACATTGCCCTCAATTTTTTCCTTTTACCCACCCTTTACCTTGATCCTTTACCCCACCCTTCACCCTGATCCTTTCCCCAACCACACCTTTACCCAACCCATTTACCTTACCTTTCCTGACCTCCTCACTTACTACCTCCATTTTTCCTCCTTTGGGGACTCATTATTTTACCCCTACCTTGGCCTTACCCGTGCTGTGACCTAGATATTTGGACCTGGACCATCGCTAGTGACCTTTGACCTCATATGTTCACTATACCTTGCAAGACCTTTATTACTATGTTGATTGACCTAATGACCTTACCTAGCCTATTGCCATGATCGTTTATCGACCTACCTTTGGTGTACCGGAACATACCTAAATGTTCCTGCACCTAACCTACATTGTGTTTCCTGACCATATCCTATACCTTGGCTATCAGATTCACTTTAACCTTGTTTGGATAAACTAATCAACCTTAGACGATGTAGAGTTTGCCTACTCTTCAACCTAGTAGTGTGTTGCAGTTTATTCATGTGCATGCGTTTGACTGTTGCTACCTTTGACCCAGACCCATTACCTAGATTTCCCACGTATACCTTTAACCCTTTCTCCCCCATGCCCACCTACCTCTTCCTCTCGATTTCCCTTTATCAAACCACTCATTGATTCTCCCTTCTGCCTCATCAGTTCCTAGTTTGAGGGGGATCACCTTCACCCACACATGGGGCAACCACATCTTATTTTTGTTAGCATTGCTTACCAATACAAGCTATGCAACAAAAGGGGAAAAATGTAGACACTAAAATTAGGTCACACTCCCCTTTGGTCCCTCGATGAATAAGCACCCTTCATCACATTCACCTAGCCATGGCCCCTTCACCCCACTAATATTAATTTAATTAAATTAATGCATTATCCTCACTATATTTATTATTTAAATATCTTATTTTAAATAATCCACACATACTGATTCACTTATACACCTCACCAAACCAACTCACCCTAAGACTTATTCTTAGTAAGTTGCCATAACTAATCGAGACTTACCCAAACCCTAAAAATCAATGCCTACATTCCTTCTAACCACATTCCCACATGCTCACAAGGGGATCCCAATGTAATCCATGAGTTAACAACACGAGATCCAAGGAAATCAAGAAGATCCCTAGTTTAGTAAACCCAGGAAATCCCGGCAAGCGCGGTTACCCCTAACCGTCGCCGGTTAAGCCGAATCGCCATCATCGGTTACCCTTTAACCCCAAAACAAACTTATTATCAAGGTTAGAAGTTGGAAGTTGGAAGCAAGAAGCATAAGGTTGACAAGCATTATTACATCTTCAGAGAGTGAATTCCAGCGAGAATCTGCATGTAAGGAAGGAGATTAAACATCTTTTCCTGCACATCCATGATCTGATCTAACCAAGCAAAGAGGAGTGCACATGCAGCCCATGCATAAGCTTTCCTTTAGTTGGTGATCACTTGGAGCCTTCAAACCTCTCATCAACACCTCCATCCCTCACTCATAGGCATTTAGGACCGGAATCCAAGTAAGTATAACGTCATACTTCTCCAGTTTATTTCATTTCATCAATATTTTATAATCTATTGCTTACCTAGCCACCTATTGACCTTCTCCAACATTTCCACCTCCATATACCCATTAAAACCTTGCCAAAGCCTACCCCAGTCACCCAATACCTCATCCCAACCAACCAAATTCCTTTGTGCAATCACAAAGGGGACCCAAAGCTTGTTCTATGGCATTTCCATTTCCACATGAATGGCAAGTTTTGATTACACCCGACCGTAAATCGATTACCCTTAATCGATATCGCTCTCTATATTTTCCCACATAGCCTAGAATAGAGACCTACCCACCAAATTTCATCTCACCCTCATCCACCTGTGATCTACCTAAGACCTCTGTCAAACCTGCAGAACCCAAAACCAATCATTTGACCTTTGGATTCTATTCTAGCTTAGCCTATTAGATTAGATCTATTTCTTATTGTGTTTTAAGTGAGATACCTAAATCATTTTAAATTACAATAGGATTTACTTTTTCTATAGCATTAAATTTTTTTAAAATAGTGGGTGTGACCATCTAGGAAGTATCACACTTCTCGGATCTAGCATACGCTAGGTAGTTCACTACACATATTGTTTAATTCCTTCTGGTGGTCTTACTTTGCATTACAGGTAGTTCCTCCTAGCCAAAAGGAAGTTCTCACAATCAGCTGTGGATTTAGAAGTCATATGCACGCAACAAATCATCAACCGACATTTGAATAGGTATTCCTCCTATGCCCGTTACCCTATTTGTTTCATCAACACTTCAAAGAAATGATCTAAGAAACAAGTGAAACATTTTGGCATGCCGGTGGGACCCATCCAGGGTTCCTTGCATTTCATTCATTCCTAGGAAAAGTTGTGTGTTTTTTTCCTTCTAAAAAGTGTACACACTAATTTTCTTCCTTGGTAACCCACCTCTTCTTTCTATTTTCTCTAAAGGAAACTTTTCTTTTGGTGTAATTAAAAAGAACCATTTCTTCATGTTTTCTACATTGTAGTGAAAGAGCATCCCTCTTCCTCTTCATCTTATTATGTCATCCAATTTCACATCTCGATTTGGGCTTAAAAATAAGTGCATTACATTCTAATTTATTGCATTAGCTCACATTAATTGAGGGTAACCTATACACTGGAAGTCATGCCCAGCTGATGGTTGAAAAACGAATCGTAGAAAAGAACTTCTTTCCTTTTCTCTTTCTCTGAGTCTTACCAAACCTCACAAAAATTCAAAATACATACACTCTTAAACAACATCCTACCTGGAAGAAGCTGTAGGTGATCACATGATCATGACACAGTGGGAACCGACTTCTTTGCTCTATTGAGTCATACTTGAGTGAAGCCCCCCCACCATAACATACTTGAAACCTCACCTTTTAGATCTCCTTCTTTGTAGGAAGCCATCCTCCAAAAAATCTATTTCACAATTCATGTGTCGGTCCCTAAATAGCATAAGCTAAACAAAAATAAAGAAAAGGAACTCATAGGATCGCATTTTCTTAGTGTTTCTGCTTGGCATGCATTTTGAGGTGAGAGATCACGTTCTTCACTTTTTTGTTCATCCTTGCATGCTCCTCATCACAACTGGTGTATTCCAGCTTCACCTGAGTGTGCCTAGGCCATATCATCATCATTATTAGAATTCTGGGTCTGATTCTACATCAGATTTTAATTCACAACCACTTTTCTTTCATCACTATTTCAATTTCACAATAACGTCGTCGGTTACCTCTGATTGCCATCGGTTATACCCAACCGATGTCGGTTCTAGGTCCTTTTTCTAACCTACTCAAAAGGACATTTTTATTCATTTTCTTCCACTTTTCACAGTCCCTGTTACTACCATCATTCCCATTGACGTTGTAAACATCATCAGATTTGGCATACCTATCAGATTTTACCTTCTACCTTGTTGTTCACTCACTTGTCCATTTTCTCTGATGGTGGCGGTGGTTACCCTCGATGGTGTCAGTTTTCTTAACTGGCATTGGTTAGCCTGTTTCACATTCTAGCCACCATTTGGTACTTAATTTACTTTTTGTCGCTAGATTCACCTATTCCTATTGTTCTTTGTGTCGTTTACAAAGAAGCAACCCTACGATCAAGATCTTGGTTCACATGGTGCTGACCCAAAGACAAGCAAGTGTACTCGTATTTCATGCCATTTTTCAACCACTCCCACCTAGTCCTTCACCACCTTCCATTTTATCACCAGCCATGGATCCCATCCATCCTATTACTATCACTACCGGAGATGAGGAGTTCATACGACTTTGGTTCATTCTTTAATCACAACTTCACTAGTTCACTCTTCGCAGTTTATCGCAATTAAGCTCTTCAATCATACAAGTTCTTCAAATCAAGGTAAGAATGATTCTTCTCGCAACCCTTTTATAGATTTTCTAATTTCTAAGTGAATTAATTAATCCTCACCTACCACCGCTTTTATATTTTAAAGCAATTTTTCCTCTGCTTTCCTCCACACGTGGTAGTCATAACCTTTTGGTGTGCCACTACTTCTAGGATATAGAACCTCTGCATGCATCTTCTGTACCGCACACATTCTTCCTCTGCACCACTTGCCAAGTAGTTTGTCTTTTTGCTATCTCCCTCGTGTTACACTATGCGACTCTTCATTCACGTGGTTACATACGAGCACTTCCTATACCTTAAAGCATCAACATCCTTAAGAACATTCACATCGTATCTAGCCACTTGTGAAACTTCCTTTTATACACCACTATATCATTCTATCACGCACCATTCTATCACATAGTTACACACCTAAGTACTGCTTCCAATTTCACATCTTAATGTTCTCATGTGCACCTTTAATTGTTCATACCAATCACACACTTCTTAACCAACCTCCTACCAAATATGTGTCATATGTGCCATGCATCTATATCTACTCCACCCCACACTAAAAGCACGTGCAATCCTCTGTGTATCAGTCTAACATAGAGTAATAAAATCTTACACAAGAATGCACATATTATAACAAAATAAAGCAAAACAAAATAGAAAGGGAAATCTAATCTAAATGGCAATACTTCCTTATTATAAACACATAAAAATCTTATTTATAATAGGGCTTCAGTATACTCCCATTGAAGTAACTAGAGACATAATGTCATCCAACACCTGTAATTGACATGCAACTGATTCTAGTATCTTGGTTATTAAGAATGGTCCCAACGAATTCACTTTAAGCTTCCCAGGATGGCACACAAACTTGGAGTCATACAAAAACACCATCTTCCCTATTATGAAATACTTATCTTAATATACCTATCATGCAAATCCTTTTATCTATATTTCTCCATCTTTTGACTCCATCATGTAAAGAAATAACTCTCATCCAACAACATCAGTTTATGAATGCACTTCTCTACTACTTTCTCATCATCAAAGCATGCTTGTGCATGCAATATGCAAGGAGGGTATCATAAAATCCATTGGAAAAATTACCTCTGCACCAAACACCAATTGAAATGGTGTGGCTGTATTCATCCTCATATATGTAGTTCTATATGCCCATAACACAATTGAGACTTTGGCATCCCAATATTTTCTACCAACATTATAGATCTTTGTCAATGTTTGTCCCAAAATATTACTAAAAGACTTTGCAGTACCATTAGCTTGTGGGTGATATGGTGTAGTCTTATGGCATGCTACCTTAAACTTTTTGATAGGATCTTAATAGTCTCATTCAAAAAAAGAGATCCCTCATCACTAGTAAGGCTCAATGGACAACCATATTGACTAATGATGTTTTCCCATAAAAATCTTGTTCTTTGTTGTTGCAATGCAATATTTTGTAAGCACAATCTCTTCCCACCTTGTAAAGTAGTTTATATATGTAATGATGTATCATGTACCTATCCTCTACGCAACTAGTGCGATTGGTCCAAAAAATTCAATTACCCACTTATCAAATGGTTCTACGCTTACTATAGGGCGCAATGACATCTCATCCGGTTTCTGGCTTACCTATCCTTTGATAGTGATCATAAGCCTTGATAAATGATTTAGTGTCCTTATAGAGTGTCTCCCATCATAATCCAAGTAATATCTTACACGTCGTTGCTTCACTTGCATAATGATCTCCAAATAGTCCTCCATGTTCTTTTTCCATTATGGCTTCCCAATCATGATCTAGCACATACCTGCATACAAGACCTCATATCTACTCATGCTCTAGTACATACCGTGTGAATGGCTAGCATTACTTCTTTTCTAGGGTCTTCATAGTTTTAGGTTTAAATCCAAGATCAAAAAAATATTGGAATATCTTCTAAGTTTACTAGCGCATGATTTAGTCTAAATAACTGGGCATTTGGCATAGTATCTTCTATGCTTTGTGCATCCTCACTAAAATTAATCCTTAATAAATGATCGGGTCTCAAATTTCTCTTGTTGAGATTCACTATAACTGAGAAATCAAATTCTTGGAATAAAAGGATCCAACAACAAATGCACCCTTGTAAAACTGACTTATTGACCAAGTACTTTAATGCCATATGATCAATATAGAATATAAATGGTGTGGCCAACAAGTACTTCCTAAACTTATGAAGCACATATATCATTGAAAATGCTTCACACTTCATAGTTGTATAATTTTTCTCGATCAATGTTAGCTTCCTTGTCATAAAATAGATGGGATGATCAACATTACCTTCCCCTAGTTGTGCTAAAACTGCTCCAATAGCTATACCAGAAGCATCTACATTCACATGTAATGACTTGTTCAAAGAAGGGAAGCATAAGATATGTATGGTGGTTATCTTCTCCTTCAAGGTCTCAAAATATTGTTTTGTACGTCACCCTAATAGAATTTTCCCTTTACCTTTAATAATCCTTCAAGTGGTGTGAAAATATTTGCATATCCTTTAATAAACTCTTGGTAATAACCAAGTGTGTCTAAGGAATATGCGCACTTCACTCTAATTAGTTTGTTCCTCTAGCCCTAAAATAACAACAATCTTGGTTGGGTCCATAAACAAGCCTTCTTTACAAATGATGTGTCCAAGAAAAGTACCAAAAGGTGTTGCAAAGATACACTTCTTAATATTCAAGGAGATCTTAGGATTCCTACATCATTCAAACACCAACCTCAATTAGTCACAATGGTTTTAACTAGACCATACACTATTCAATCATTCAAGTAAACCTGAAAAAATTTATGAATGAAGTATTAAAATGCCTACACAATAATGCACAATAACACTTCTTGACACGTTCCTTAGGCCAAAGGGAATAATTGTGTAGGTAAAACATCCCCATTTAGTTGCAAAAGTGGTATTTTCCTAGTCTTCACATGTGATCCTTACCCTATGGTAACATGAAAATCCATCTCGTAAATGAATATATCTCACAACCTATAACACTTTCTAGGATATCCTTAGTAAATGGCATGAAGCATTTAAAACTCTATAATCAACACAAATCCTTATCCTATCATCCTTTTTGATACTGATAACCATTGGGATTATTCATTTTGATTCCTCAACGAGTTCAATAATTCCTTAATTCAACATTTTATCAATTTTTTCTTTCACCTTGATGCACAAATTAGGATCCATTCGGTAAGGCCTCTTCTAAACGGTCATGCGCGCCATCCCTAAGATTGATTTTAATTTCTCCTAATGATGGATAAAATCCCTTTAACTCATGGTAGAACTCTAGAGAAGGTTGGTTCCTCTACCTAATCCTAATGCTAAACTACTCCTATAACAAGAAATGCAACTATCTAATCTTATTCTAACAATCCAAGGGACCAGGGGAAGAGAGAGGTGCATGAAAGGGGAAATCCTAAGCTAAATGGAGGTGATAACACCAAGAAGAGGGGAAACACACTCTTATATGAGTGGAACTGGGAGGAAGATGAAGAAGGAGAGGGCAGACATGAGTGCGATAGTCCAAAACAACATTCAAACTCTCATTCCATGGAGCACAACAAAAATAAACCCTATAAGAGAGAATAAATATGCACAACACACTAAAAATGCAATAAAGAGGCAAGATAACACAATAAACACAAGCTAGGGTAGAGAGTAGTCAAAAGCATGAAATTTATTGATTCAAAGAGATGCATAGTCCATCACAATGAAGGAAGAAGGAAAGAATATGTAGTCACAAAATAATGCACATTAGACATTATTTAATCCCAATCTCATACTACTATTTAGAAGGTTTTTGAGTGAAGAAAGTACTAATTAATCCCCGTCTTTTGGCCATCTCATTTTATTTTCTTTTTCATTCCCAACCTCTTACACCTATATGCCAAGTCAAATTTTGGCATTTCACATCATTTTATCTTTTACTAGGGCACCCACGGTGCCTTGTCCCCACCAGGGGTGCCCCGATCCTTTTTGAACTTTCCCACCACTTTTTGGGATCTTTCTAGTCATTTGAGTTCTTTATCTTTTTTGTGGTTGGCCATTTCGGGGATAATTACGAAATTAGATCAAGAGAACCTTATAAATTTAAAGTTATGAGACCATAATGAGGGACCAAACACTAGCCACTACTATCATCCACCTAGAGTTGCATCTATTTAGAGATCATTTACATCCATTAGCTCCATCACAAGGCACATGGCTAGGTCATCAACATCACACTTCATAGGAGGGGAGTCTATTGTTTCCATGCATAGATTCTATTACATTTAATACAACTAGTTATTGCTTGCTATTTCACAAAGTGTGACTAACACATGAGAACCTAGAGTACATGATGCACACACACACCAAAAATAAATTTGGGCTCAAAATGTAGTGCAACACTCAGTTAGTAAGCCCACTATTGTTGCAGTTGAGGCTAGTCTGACCCATTCATTTGCATTCCTTTTTTAGGGTTTTGATACTTCTTCTAGTTTTTTGTAGGTCTTCCTTTCATCTTGGATTACAGCAATGACACTTGGCGTAGTGTAGAAAACCTGATGTGACACACATCGAGGGTTTCAGACAACCTCTCGAACTTGTGAAAATTAGTTCCAAATATTTTTCATAGACTAGGGTGACCATTCTATAGACCGGAGAATCTTTAGGTGCCCTAGTCCCTCTCAGTTCTCCGGTTCAACTAGATAGCTCGGGTCCATCCTTTTTGGGACCTCTACACATGCACGGTCATTTCTACTTCCAGTTATTACATTTTACTTTGTGACAATTCAAATATGCCTTTGAATCGAGTTAATTATTTTCTATACTTCTCTTGCATATTAGGGTTTCTACTTTCATTAGATTAGTTTCTGGGTCATTTTCCATACTTGTTTATTGGTTTCATTTACTGTATTTACATGTCGTTCTATATTAGATTAACTATCCCACATATCCCCCACATATTAGTTAATAATTTTAGTGAACCCTACCACTTTCACACTTTGAGGATCCTCATCTTTCTTCTATTATAGGTTGTAACTTCCTCAAGTTCCTTTGTCTAAGTTTCTTAAAATGCATCACGATTTTCAGGCTATTCTACAAAGAGAGTTACACTCCATATGTCGTCCTAATACACCACCAAATGAAATAAGTCCTATCTTCCATTGCTTATCTGATGACCCTAGTCCTAGTGCTCTTCCATCTAATCAATCCTTATTGGACTCAATCCACGCTCTACATGCTTTATTTCAAGATAAATTTAAGGCCATGGAATCCACAATTATATCTTTTAAATCTAAAATTCAAACCTTAAGGATGCTTCTCAATTGAATGTTTGTGCTCCTTCTACATCTCATAGGTAATCTATGTCCACTACATGTCATCTACCTAAACCTCTCATATTTGAGTATACTACGCAACATGACATTCTTATTCAACTCCTTAGTCATTAGTTGATCACTCTACCACCTACTCATTACTATTCTCCTTATCAGTTATCAAAATTTGAAGGTCATCCACATTGAAATTATCATCAAATCAATGGACATAATGATAATGATTGCCAAAATTTTCCATAAATAATCAAACATCTTGAGTGTCAAGGCTTTATTTCATTTGCTACACAACATTCTAATACAAATGATAAATCCCATTAGGTTCCTAAATCTGATTCATCTATATCTAATGAGCATCATGCCAGTGTTACTCAAGCACCTCTTAAGCAACAACCTCTCACAATTAGTTCACCATATCCTCCTACTCAACCACCTATGACATCACCAATTCAATCATCTACCAAAATTAGTTCACAATTTCCTACTAATAAATCATCTATCATATCACCAAGTCAACCTAAACAACCTCCCTTAAAATTTAGTGCAACATGGCCTCCTCTAAATTCTAAGCTCAAACCAATCACTTTCATCAAAGAAACTAATCCTCCTACTAGTGGTCATGACAGATTAGAAATTCCACCATAATAACATGGTCTTACTGTTACTTTTGTCGACCATGCTTCCACCGTTAAATGCAAACTTGGTCTTTGGTAAGTGTCAATCCTCTCGATGACTTTACACGATCTTCTCACGCATAATTGGGGGAATAAAATCCAACACCCCCCCTCATGTTAGCATTAACACATCTCTCATATTTTCATTATCATACATCAATCTCCTAGCTTTGACATACTCATTACACACTTTAGCATCGTCATTACCCGATGACACACTCTTGTGCTTCAGTTCACACTTGGTGTTAAGGGCTTACTACACATGAACCCACACACCTTGCACTATAGATGCCACATATTACATTTCATCATACATCTCATGTCATACATACTACATTTAGTCTACATCCACATGTTCATACATTATACACATTTTTTACATCATACATTGCATCTCACATTACATCTTATACATCCTACATTGCATCTCACATTACATATTCTATTCATCATATGGTCATCTATTATCATCACACATATTACATGGTATTCTACCCACTATACTCACTACCCTATGATGCACTTTAGTTCCTCGATCCATACTCGATTGTTGAGGGTTTACAAATCAAATGGACCTTACATTCATCATGCGTTTATCATTCAACCTTTCATCATGCAACATTTCTAAGATAATGACACACGTTATAGGCTAAATTGTCACTTAATCTATTAATCTTGTAGTGGTATATGCTTTAGGCTACATCACCACTCCCTACTATTCAGCTTGTAGTGACACACACTATAGGCTAAATCATCACTTACTCTATTCATCTTGTAGTGGTATGCACTTTAGGCTACATCACCACTCCCTCTACCACTGACACACCTATAGGCTAAATCATCACTTACTATTCATCTTGTAGTGGTATGCACAGGCTACATCACCACTCCCTACTATTCACCTTGTAGTGACACACAATATAGGCTACATTGTCACTTCCTTTATCATATCGTAGTGATACATGCTTTAGGGCTAAATCATCACTCATACATTAATTTTTTTATGATATACACTTAGGTTACAAGGTCCATGCATATCTCTTCTATATGTCTCATATCATCATCACTACGTGTACATACTCATCAAAATGTGCTAGACACAACACACACTATTCGACCATTTCCCGATGATGCACTCTTGTTTATGGTTCATTCTTTCTTGCTGAGGGGGAAAACTAAAAGAACCTCACAACATACATTTCCATTTACTCGGGCGTATATGGCTCCTACCATTCATCTTCCATTCCATTCCATCCATCCACAACATACTACATATTATGGTTGCTTTTACTCTGGCTTACTTTTTCTTGTTTATGGTAGCTTTATTACACATGTTAGTTAGATTAACTATATGTCATTTATCTATATCATCCAAACATATGTGTTCACGTATTTTTCTAGTTGTGATCGTAGATACATGTCTCTTACATGCAACACGGATGCTCACTTTCTACCCCTCCTACACTAGTCATTAGGGGCATCCACATTCATCTCTCACAAATGCTATTGTTGCATTTTGTAGTTATCACTTTACATCACATGGTTATAAACACTTTTGACATACTAGTTATCTTTCTATATAGTCTTTGTGGGTGCTTCAAGTGCAACATTTTTATGGAGGGATATTTGCTTCCATACTTTTGTTGTTACATTGTCTTTTATTGTTTGTTTTTGTATGCATGCATTGCCCTATGTTTGGTGTCCAAAATTGTGTTTTTGTATGCGGCCATGATGGCCTTACGTGTCTTGTGACATTGTGAGTGATGTCCCATGTTTACAACCCACTTTGTGCGGCTTAATTTTATTCTTGCATGTTTACATTACTATTTTTATTCATAGACTTTACACTTTGCTTTTGTAACTTATACACTTTTCTATATGCATGCTTGTTCGAATTAATACTTGTCTTTGGATAGCCTTTTGTTTGTGTGCACCTTGGTTTCTACCAAGCAATTTTTCTTCCCCATGTAGGGTAGGGTTTTAAAGTTCATGCGGTTGGTCCTATTTTGGGGCCGCATTCTCTTATCAACAACATCACATGCACCCCCAAAGAGGGGGCATCATTTGGGGTTTTACATTACAACGCATTTACACTTTGGTTTGCTTAGTGTACTTTCCACCCTTGACATTGTGGGTTACATACATCGAGTGGGTTTAGACCAGTCTATGAACCCCATACATAGTGGATTTTATAAGACATGGTAGTCCTTAGCATTCTAGGAAGTAATTAAATGTTGGAGGATACAAAAGAGTTCCTCCCTATACTTCTTCAGCCAGTGGCATCGAATCACCCAAAAAATTAAGACGTACAAAGATCTCTTCAAACACATTCAGGGAAGTAGTTACATGAAGGAGAATAATGTAACTTTTCCCCTACACTTCTAAGGCTAGGGTGGCATGAGATCACCCAAAAAACTTGCAAGTATAGGATATCCTTCTACACTCTCTTTCTCGACATGGATCAGGTGCACCTGGTCTATTTACATTTTTCATTTATGTATTTTGCATTCACATACTTTTTACATGCATATTTTATATTACATTTTTACACATACATACATACATATTTGACTACTTGATCATTTTCTCCTTGCAAGTCGACGGTATGAGAAATAAAAACGATCAAATGGGGGCGATAAAAATAACAACAATGTAAACAACACCACTATGCAAAAACACACTATAGCACACACATCATATTTTTATGCGGTACACTAAACCATACGGAAACTACACACACATGTTTTCCATCCTAGGTTCACTCTCATCATTCTTTTGCAATTTTTCATCTTTAGTTTCCACGCTCCGTTAATCTTTAGCACATTTTCTACTACAATCTTCATGAATATTAGGTACGCATCTCTATCTACTTTATGTTACCGAGCTTTCCGCTCACCAACATAAAGTGGGGAAAATGTAGTCACAAAATAATACACATTAGAAATTATTTAATCCTGATCTCATAGTACTATTTAGAAGGTTTTGAATGAAGAAAGTACTATTTAACCCTCATCTTTTGGCCATCTCATTTTATTTTCTTTCATTGTTCGACCTCTTGCACCTATATGCCCGATCGACTTTTGGCATTTCGCATCTTTTTAGATTTGACTAGGGCACCTAAGCTAGTCTTGGGGCATCCTGGTCCCAAATGGGGTGGCCCGATCCTTTTGAACTTTCTGCCATTTTTGGGCTCTTTTTAACTATTTGAGATCTTTATTTTTTGGTGGTTAGCCATTTCAAGGTTAATTATGAAATTAGATCAAGAGAACCTTATAAATATAAAGTTACGAGACCATAATGAGGGACCAAGCACTAATCACTACTATCATCCACCTAGAGTTTCATCCATTTGGAGATCATTTGCATCCATTATCTCCATCACAAGGCACAATGCTAGGTCATCTGCATCACACTTTATAGGAGGGGATTCTATTGTTTCTATGCCCACATTCTATTAAATTTTCTACATCTAGTTATTGCTCACTACTTCACAAAGTGCAACTGGCACAAGAGCACCTAAGGCACATGATGCACACACACCAAAACTACATTTGGGTCTGAAATGTAGTACATCACTTAGTTAGTAATCCCACTATTATGGTAGCTGAGGTCAGTTAGACCCATTCATTTGCATTATTTTTTTAAGGGTTTTGATACTTCTTTGGTCTTTTGCAAGTCTTCCTTTCATCTTGGATTATCAGCGACACTTGGCGCGTTGTAACAAACTTGATGTGACTCACAATGAGGGTTTCAGACCACCTACCACGGACACTGTGAGACTCGGTTTTAAATATTTTCACAAACCAAGGCACCCATTCGTAGACTAGATCGCTCATGAGTTCCCTAGTCCCTCTCCAGGTGCTCCGGTCCTTTTCGGGACCTCTACATAGTTGTTCCTACTTCTAGAATATTCTGTTTACTTTGCAACACGGCTCGGTTATGCCTCTCCGAATCAGCTAAGTATTTTCCATACTTCTCTTGCATATTAGGGTTTCTACTTTCATTATATTAGTTGCTTGGGTCATTTTCCATACTTGTTTATTACATTCATTTACTATATTTACATCTCAAAATACACATGGAACACTTGAAGGATGATACACCAACATTCAAAGAGGGTCTAACCTTTACAATTGGGCATCATTTTAGAATATATAGAAGATGAGAAGGATAGAGGAGGAAAAGAGAGGGAAACTCAAATTTCCACCTTCAACTACATAAAAATGCATTAAATGTCTAAAAATAGGCATGGGTACCCTACCAAGGCCATTTCCCCATGATACTTTGTTTGTAGGAGAAGGAATGGACACCACACCTCATCAAATTCCATTGGTTGAGCTACCTAGAACTGCATATTTAGTGCTAGGATATTTTTTCCTCATTTCTAACCACATAACCTCACTAAATTTAATATTTCTAGTTTTTATGGTGTAGTACATGATGAGACCTTTCCAAAAAAATCAATTTTTTGTGAAATTTAGAGTTCGCGGGGTGAAAGTTATGGCCCTTTCGACATTTAAGGACTTGGGAGGGTCATGACAGGGGTTCCTCTGTGGGCTATAAAAACCAATTTAATCCTTTTATGCATTGAGATAAGATGAATCAAATAGTTGGCAAACTGAAGGAATGTGGGAATTATTCTCTTTGTGCTCACTGGGCATGACTTATCTACTTTTTCCAATTGATTTATGTGTGGGCGAAGAATCAAGGTTGGGGTGGAACTGTGGGATAGTTCCACTGTTTCCATTGGTTCTCGCTTCTCATGATTTCACCACATTCTCTTCCATCCTCCACTTCCCTGCCGCTTAGTCAATTCTAACTCGGACATGCAACAAAATAAAGGCCTAGCAACACATTCTGTCTATTCCACAGTACCCACTTCTCCCAATTTTTTGTAATGAAATTCCCCCTCCATATACGATCGGTGCATAAATGTAGAGAACAAGAGGAATGAAGGAACAATTCCTCACATTCCTCCAAAGGACGATTTGGTGGATCTACTTGCATTTGCCCATTTCTTTCTGATTTTTGGCTAAGTATGGAAAAGAGGAAACTAGGCAAGGCGGAACAAAGTGTCCCAACATTGATTTTATCTATTTTTGATTAACTTATACCTATCCAAGTCTAAGAAGAAAGTGTAAGTTATCAAAATAACTGGGGGTATTTTGGATAACAATTTTATGACTTAATGAGGTTTTTACCTATTAGATGAAGGGATTAGTGGCCTTGAAGCATCCATTAGGCATAGATTCAACTTGGTAATTTGTAAATTTAACCACTAACCCCTGAATCCACCTGAAGTACTACTTGGACTTGAAGATGATCTAGGACTACTTCAATCGATCATTCTCATTATAAAAATAATTTTGAATTGAGTTTTAACAAGAGGGGAAAACTGTCATGAACCTAAAATTAGACCATAATTTCCTAAAACATATCTTCTTTGGAGTCCTCCATGAACCATCATTAATGAAACCATGCCATCCAAAAGCAACAAAACACTATGCAGAGCACTTAGGAAATGAAACTACACTACTAACAAGACAATGTGTTAAAAAACTTGGAGGAATTAAAAACTAAACTACTATGTACAAGGGGTCTTTCCTTTAATAAAATGCTTGAGATAGATCCCATTGATGGGATTTGTAGTTCTTCTCCATCCAATTTTGATAATTGGAAAGCATTGTTTGACTTATAAGCTTGAAATCATGTATAGGCCACTCCATATTATATCAAAATTTGAGTGCCTACCTGGTTTAGCTATTTTTTCGCATCCCACTTTAGGACTAGATCTCCTTCTTGGAAACTCTTGGGCTTTTTCTTTCTTGTCAAAAATCTTCTTAATCTGAGCTTGATCTTTTTCCATTATTTGCATTGCTTGATTTCTTAACTCTTCTAGCTCCATGAGCTCTGTATATCTGACTTCCATGACTCAAACTCAAACATTTCTAGTTGTTTGATGAGCTCAATGCTGGTAATTCAAGAGATATTGGAAGCCTTACTTCTTTACCATAAACTAGTTTGTAAGGGAGAGCTACCAGTTGATCTTTTGGGAGTGATCTATCAGCCCACAAGGATGATTTTAACTTTGTGTGCCAAGTCCTTTGATTCTCATCCAAATTCCTCCTTATGATTCTCAAAATATTCTTGTTTGTGGACTCAACCTACCCATTACCTTGGGGGTAATAGTTTGAAGAGGTGCTCAAGTATATTCCATTTTTATACATCCCAATTAGAGATCTTTGTGCCAAGGAATGCCAAAGCATTATCATTGAAATGATGTGGAAGGAACACAAAATCTGGTCACAATACCTTCATAGAAGTCTAAATGTTAGCCTCATTTTACTTCCTTTAATGCAACTTCCTCTATCCATTTGGTGAAATAGTTAGTGGCTATGTGAGGATCCACTTGTGACCTAAGCTTGAATGTGGATTGATCACTCCAATAAAATCCAATCCCCATTGCATGAATGGTTGATTATTGAGATGGGGTGGAGTGGAAGAGTTATTAGTTTTTCTTTTCCTATAAAGAATGCACATTTTTACATTTCTTAACCCATGAATAAAATCATTGAAAAGGTTAGGCCAATAATATAACCAACTTTCATGATCATGAGAGTTTTTTTCCTTGGAGAAAATTTTCCTCCTGCTTCTCCATCATGAAACTCATGCAACACTTTATCTATTTGATCTATTTTAATACATCTCAAGAGAACACCATTCACATATATTTCCTAAATAAATCCATCAATAAACACAAAGGGAATGGAATGAAGTCTAAAATACCTCCTTTTGGATTTTCTCAATCCTTGGGGCATTGGCCTATTTGGAGAAATTTGACTACATCATGAGTCCAACAAGGGTAGGAAAGAACATCGATTGATTTTCTTGATCATGTTGGAGCATGAGGATGGCTTCTTCATCAATATGTTGGTTTGAAACTAGTTTCTCACACAATCCCTTGCCTCTAACCAACTTAGTTACCTTGATATCAATTTCATACTCCATTACTACCTTGGTTATCCAACCAACTCTTTTCTCATTTAGGTCCTTGTTCAAAAGGAAGTCTTTCACACCAACATGTGAAACTAGTAGATGGATCTTGTTGTTGGATATCAAATGTGCTGAATTTCTTCAAACTTCTTATAACAACAAGGGCATGTTTTCAATAAATGAATATCTCACCTCATAATCCTCTAGATTTGGCTGAAAAATGCATTGGTTGTTCCAAGCCTTCTTCATTCAACTGCACCAATATGGTGGATATTGTTTTGTGCCAAAAAAAGCATACAAGGTGAAATCCTTTGTAAAATCAAGATTAATGAGAGTTGGGGCTATGTATTTACTTGCTTTATGGATTCAAATTCATTTTTCCTTTAGTGGTCCATTTGAAGACCATACTCTTCTTTAACATCAATGTTAATGGTTTGACAAGGTTGGAAAAATTTGGACAAACCTCCTAAAAAAGTTGATTCTTCCTAAGAAACTTTGAAGTGATTTCTTATGACTTGGTAATGGAAATGCAAGGATGACACTAACTCTCTCTAGATCAATGGTTAACCCTTCTTTAGAGACAATATGGCCAAGGATTTTACCTTCATGAGCTAGGAAGATGCATTTTTTGGGTTGAGAGAAAGGCCAAAACTGCCTACACCTCTCAAATACTTACCTTAAGATGGAGAAGATGATCAATTGCATTCTTAGAAAATACTATGATATCATCAGAGATAGACAAGAACAATGTTGTTGATCAGTCCCTTTAAATGCCATATCCATGGCTCTTTGAAATGTTTCTCCTGCATTAGATAAACCAAATGGCATTTTCTATAGGCATAGGTTCCCCATTTAGTGGTAAAAGTTGTCTTGAATTGATCTTCTTCCTTTACCATGATTTGATTGTAGCTGGAGTAACCATCTAGAAGAGAAAACCTTTTAATCTACTACCACCATTTGTAAGATTTGTTCCATTGAAGGTAGTGGGTAATGATCCTTCAAAGATGCCTTATTTAAATCTCTAAAATCAACACATAATTTGATTTCTCCATTCCTTTTCCACACTGGAACTAGATTAAAACCCAAGATGAATGCTTGATGGGAAAATGATGTTTCCTCAATCAATTTATTCAATTCCTTCTTCATCAGAGGTTCAATATGTGGATTGACAAGGTCTTTTTTTTTTTTGATAGGCTTGGTGAAGTTGAATCCAACTCAATGGTGTGTTGAGCTAAACTAGGATCAAAACCTCTAAGGTCTTCATAGCTCCATGCAAAAAATATCAAAAATTCTTGGAAAAGTTCTACAAAAGCATGTTTTTCTTGTGGAGTGCTTACCTTACCAATTTGAAGCAATTTTCCTTCACCAACTGAGATGGGTTCTGAATCTTCACCCTTGACTGTTATGTTTCCTTTTCTTTTCTAAATTGGTCATTGGGTTGAAAATGGATTCCAAGGTCACTAGGCCCTTGGGAAACTTATTTGATCTGAGTTGAACAACTTGGTCTCCATATTGCTTCTCAACTTATCTTGATTTCTTGAAGAAAACTCAACCTCTCTTGAATAAAATTGACAATCTATTGATCATTCTCAAACACTTGCCAATTTGTGTCATTTTTGGTATAGTAGGCCTCACTACTACCTTGATATGTGGTTACACTTTTTCTCTCTTAACATTCTCAAAACATGTCAAACTTTTCCTCCAAACTGGCCAAGCTAGTCTATTAGAACTTCATTTTTTTTCTTGGAATGACATGGATATTAAAAGCTTTCAAAATATTAAAAGATCCCATATACCTATGCTTGTAAGATTTTAGCAAGTCATTCTTGGCTGCATTTGATCCTCTTGATTTGATTCACTATCAGTTCACTATCCCCAAAGGTCTGTAATTTCTTGATGTTCTTCTTTCTTTCCCATTAAAACCATGGATGAGGGACTCATATTCTATTGTGTTGTTGGAGAAGCTAAATTGAAATATGAAAAGAGGAGTAATATTTAATACCTATAGAGAGACAAGGACTACACCTCCTCCTACACCTTGTTTACTTCTTGATCCATCAAAAAACATTTTCCAAATGCCATCTTCTTCTTCATATTTGGTTTAACAATGCTAGGAAAAGGTGAATTCTCCTCATGTAAAATAAATACCAAGGCCATTTTCTTCAATCTATTGATATGGATCAAAACCTATAACATTCATTTTCCCACTCATCAAGTAGTAAATCAGGAATGCCTTCAATTTGAGTATTTACTTCTTGGTACTTGGAAAATCTTCTTGATCAAAGATGGTACAATTTACATTGATGGGGCTTGGGAACATAAGGTTATATATGGTATGTGGAAATAGGTTCAGATTTGATAGTAGCCTTAGTGCCATACCTAGTTCTAAAGAGCATATGAGACCAATCAACTGATAATATCCTCCAATTTTGGTAGTGAAGTCTTTGGATAGACATAGAGAAAAGAGTGGAGGTAGATCAATTATGAAATATCTTGAGGAACTGAGAAATTAGGGCATGCATGTAGTGTGAGGCTTAAACCTTTGATAACCCCAATAGTTCCCTAATATTGTTCCATCTAGCTATACCACACCCTTAGAAAGAGATTCATATTTGAGACCTAGTTGGTCTGTAATTTGTTTGGGCATGAAAACTGCTTTTCTAGAATCAATCATACAATTGTGAACTAAATGATTTTCAATGATCAAGGATACATAAAAGGGAGATGTTTCATGATTTTTTTGGTTGATCCTCCTTTTTTTGTATTGCATTAGTAAGAAAACTTTTTGCTTGTTCCTTGGATGACTCACTTGGGATAGAGAGATTGGCCATAACTTGCTTACAAGAGATCTCTTTTGTCTAGATTGCTAATGATTCCCACATTGATATGCTCACATTAGTTTTTTTCTTCATTTGTTTAAGGATGTTGAAAGGAGATGAATTATCCTTTTTGTGACCTACCTTACTACAACAATAACATTTTTCTTGCACTTGAGTTGATATGGAAGGACCTTTAGGCTGATTTTATACATTTGGAGCTATGTTTGAATTTCCACCTCCTTGGAGTGTCAAAGAAGGTTGGGAAGGACCTACATTTTTGAATTCCCTCTCTTCCATAGCCCTCTTCTTAGATCTAGTATTACAACCACACCTTGAGGAAAGTTTGATTTATTCCACAAAAG
The DNA here is from genome assembly GCA_018340775.1 of Taxus wallichiana var. yunnanensis. Lineage (NCBI taxonomy): Eukaryota > Viridiplantae > Streptophyta > Pinopsida > Cupressales > Taxaceae > Taxus > Taxus wallichiana. Next base: position 222,346,455 of record CM031237.1, read on the forward strand.
TCATCCATTTTCTAGTTTACAAGTGAAGTATCACTTGGTGGTGTCTCTTGAGTGACTATCTGTTATTGATTTTCCTCTATAGGTGTATCTTGAGGAAAAATGCATTTTGCACCATCAAAGCTTGGTTCAAAATTCCATTGGGGCATGTTTCTTGGTTGTGTGGAAGATGACAAGGGAAACACCACTCATAATCTTGCACAAGGTTATTTTGAACAAGAACCAAAGCTTGAGATGAACTAGCCACATTTGGGATTATATGGTTGAAATGGTCTTACAGGGGAAACTAATTTGATTTTGAGAAACATCTTGGAAGGAAGGTTTGTTTGGTTGATAAGGGGACTTATTTAGGTTGGTATGGAGGTTGATAAGGTCTAAAATTTTGGGCTTGCTACCTCTTAATGGATACCAAACTCATTCCCAAAATTTTACAATTGTTTCATTACCTCTTACAACTCAGTTGAGGTACTTGAGGAAGTAGATGCTTGGTTAGAAACTTTGATTTCTTTGGGGTTGGAATGGGAGATAATTCAAGAGCTTGATGAGAAGTAGGTGTCTTAATCTCTGGGAATATAGGCATTGGAGGTCTAGGAGACAAGTTTCCCAGCCTAAATAAGGCTATTCTCATCCCTAATAGCAATGTCATAAGCATTTGGTAATGTTCTACCCCCATAGATTGAATCATGACTAAAATATCACTATTCAAAGCCTTAAATAATAAAGAAATGCATATTGGGGTGTAGGTCTTACCACTTGAGGAATTTGGTCCCAAGTCCTTTGAAATATGATGTTAAAATAATCATCTACTCATTTGGGCTCTCTTTGTTGTGGTCAACTACTCTATCAAAGACAAGTGATCTGATTTATCCTCAAAATGATTGCAAAGGGTTGTGCCAAGTTCATCCTAATTATGAATTGAGGTTGGTCTCAAAATCCTATACCATTGAAGATGATTTTCCTTTGAAATGATGAAGCCAAGAGTCTAACTACTACATCATCTCTTAATAATAAAATGGACTAAACAAACATTACAACATCTTGGATATGATCATTGGGGTAGTATGGTTTTCACTAGTGAAGAAAGGGATACTTTTAAGTGTAGACACGGTATATCATGTTGTGCATTGAGAGCTAGAGGACTACCACCATTGAAAGCTAAAAAAAGGAAATATTTCTTTAAAGTGCCATGAATGGGATGGGTCTTAAAACTCTAGAGGACAACAAGAAAGGGCCTACTGAGGAGGAGGAGTAGAGAGGACTTTGTTTGGTGGTGATGGTGATCTCTAAACTGATCTACCTCTTCTTCTTCTCCTTGGTGATAACTGCAAGTAATCAAAAGATTCTTCCCTTTGTTGTTTTTGACCTTTTTGAATCCTTCTCATGAAACTAAGGCACTAAACTACTGAAACTAGTAGATAAATGTTTGGAGTCACTATGATGTGTTATTGTAAAGCCTCAAAAGGATGAAATTCACCAAGATACACACCAAAACTTAAGTGAAATAACAAGAAAATATCATGGATGTCCCACCGGGTGTGCCATAACTGTTATCACCCAAAAAACAACACCCTCTGATTTTTCATGAATGAATGGATGAGAAATCAATGTTTTTGGGTAACATGGGACCATCTCTCAAGTTGTGGGACTTGCTACTTGAGATAAACCTCCAGAGAAGGTTGGTTCCTCTACCTAATCCTAATGCTAAACTACTCCTACAAAGGAAATACAACTATCTAATCCTATTCTAACAATCCAAGGGACCAAGGGAAGAGAGAGGTGCAAAAAGGGGAAATCCTAAGCTAAAGAGAGGTGATAACACCAAGAAAAGGGGGAAATACACTCTTATATGAGTGAAAAATGGGAGGAAATGAAGGAGGAGAGGGCAAGACATGAGTGTCACATTCCAAAACAAAAAACATTCAAACTCTCATTTCATGGAGCACAACAAAAATAAACCCAAAGAGAGAATAAACATGCACAACACACCACAAATGCAATAAAGAGGCAAATATAATGCAATAAACACAAGCTAGGGTAGAGAATAGCCACAAAACATGAATTTTATTGCTTTAAAGAGATGCACAATCCATTACAATGAAGGAAGAAGGAAGAATCACCCTGTAGAGGTCCAGATATGAGGCTTGTAACTCAAAATACACATGCAAACACTTGTAGAAGGATGCACCAACATTCCAAGAGGGTCCAACCTTTACAAATGGGCATCATTTTACAATATATAGAAGATGGGAGAGAGAGAGAGAAAAGAGAGGGAAAAAAATTTCCACCTTCAACCACCAAAAACATGCATTAAATGTCTGAAAATAGGCATGGGTACCCTGCCAAGGCCATTTCCCCATGATACTTTTCTTGTAGGAGAAGGAATGGGCACCATACCACATTGATCTATTCATGTTCCTTATTTATGCGTGCATGCTTCCATGTATCCCTTCTAAACCTGATATTTTTTCTTTTGATGATGCGTGTGGTCCCCAAATCCAGCACATGGATAATACTTAGCCATTTTCCTTACTCAACATTTGATCAATGCCTCTCATTAGTCACCAATGATGGGGTCACAATTTTCTATAGTGACTTCATTTTTCAGTTTGTGTGTTTGTTTTGTTTTGGAATGTAGACTAAGAATAAAATTTTGTGCTTGTTTGCTTGGAATGTGTGAGAATTCATAATATAATCTCTTGAAAGTGTTGTGATATGGCGTGGAAGGTGCAAAATAGTGAGCCATTTGTATAGGAGGGATTACATTATCTAGAGGAACAATATGTAGACCTAAAAGTATGTGTTGGCATATGATTATGGTTTGAGTTGCACTTTTCCCCATGTTCATACTATGGGGTGAATGTTAAGAAATAAATTAGTTAACGTGAACATTAAATAATAATATGAAGTGATATTTTAAATAATGTAAGATATTTTTTCTCACAACTCATGTAGAAAATATTGTGAGTGAGAGAATAAAGGATTTGAGTGAGGGAGAATAGGGATTAAAAGAGAGAATCATGGAGAGATCACACGAGTTGTTGATAGGATTTGACTCCACCATTGTAGGGAGAAAATACTTATAAATAATTGTAATCTCTCACATATTTTATATCATGAATCAATGAAGAATAAATAGAATGAGTAATTTTATTGTGTAATGAATAATTTGAATTTCTAACCAAATTTAAATCAATAAGGAAGTTAGATCTTTTGACTTTCTATCCTTGTTAACATTCTTTATTAACCTTATTACATCTTTTTCACTTTTACCAACTATCTATTTCATTGCAGGATCCTTTCTTGCACTCATCTATCATGCCTCGGTCTTCTTATGTTACACGTTCATTTGCTTGAGGCTTGCCTTCAACTCCATTCACACATATTGTTTATGAGTTCTATGGACCTTCTTCAAAACATTTTCACACCTCCTTTGCAGTCTTAGTCATTGTATAACCTTTCCTTTTATCTACTTGTGTCTTATTTACACTCTATATCCTTGCGCACAACTCCATCAAAATATCTATGTGCCTCTAATAGTCCTAGTTGAGCCAAAACTCCTCGCTACCCTACCAAAATCCTACATTCACCATTGCACCTTATTCCTCTATGCCTACTCTACTCCATGCTACCCCATAATGCTTTTTTGCTTAACTTTCTCATCATACCTTCATTGAATTCTATTATGTAAAGTGGTCACATACTTCTGTGTAAAATTTCCCTTTCCTTGATGTTCTTATCCTTCCTTATCACACACTCTCTAGCCTTGAACACAACCATCCTTCACCAAAATCATGCATGATTTCCCTGGAACTTAGATTTCCCGCATCATTTGATTCCATTTTGTGTAACCATGGTTGTCAAGAAATATATTGTAGTATGAAATAGTTGGTAACAAACAAAAATAATGTGTGCATGAGTTGTGGATCAAGTGAAGCTACCCATGTAATATGATTTGTGGATCCATCTACAAGAAGTGTATGTTTTATCTCACTAATATAATGTACCAATAACTCAAGGAAATTAAGATTACGTGAATTACATTATTCTTTGTCATCAATCATGATTCCTTTTCAACATACAACTTCAACAATTGTACAAATGACCAATGTTTCCTTTTGAGGATGATTTTGCAATATAATTACCTTAGGTTTTCTATGTGATACATTCATGTGCTTAGATGGTTAAATTATCGTATAAATTCATTTATAGTAATTCATATAATATTCCTCCTTAGATAACCATATCATTTGACTTTGATATGTAACTATATCCACATAGGAATGCATATTTGAAAATGTATCATTCGGTATATCTTATTGAATTAATTTGGGAGGTTTATTAGATACTATATTAAATTTTTGATGCACTTGAAGGGAAAGGAATATCTTGTTTGGAGGTTGTTTTGATTTATTAATAGTGTTATTTTTGTTCTTTTTAGCTTGAAATATATACGTATCATCATCGATATCCTTGAAAATTGGGTTTCCATGAAAATTTTCTCCACTAAATATACGTCTATTGTTCTCATAATTAAACATGTTCAAAGTGAGGATACTCATCTTACAAATATTAACCATATGGAAAAACTCATTGAAGTATTTATGCTTTTGAAACATCACTTTATCTCGGTTAGGTTATAATAGATTTTGAGTGATAATATATTGGATTCCACTTCTAGTTAGTGAATATTGCATATTTAAGAGCAAGATCCTAAATTTCAAGATATAGTTATTAATAGGCTCACTAGATCTTTGTTTGATTGTTTAAGTTGTAATAATGAGAACTCTTAGCTAATTTAGATAGAAAAAGAACTAATAATTTTTAGTTAAAAAAATGTGTGTGGAACCCTTTGGTAGAGCATAAACCCATTCGAAGGAATAATCGTCACAAATTCTTTGAAAAGGTTTGGTGAACAATTTTTCACCATGTGCAAAGTATATACATGATGGACATAATAAGTTCTTATGTTGTGATGGGTAACCCTTATCATTGAAAACCACAAAGCTAAGTGTCATGAATCCAATAGGAATGGGGAATTAAATACCCTAGAATCCAATGGGTTGTGTAATACATATTGAAGTGTAACCATATGAATCAATTAGTAAGAATTTTATTTCGGATACTCAATTTGAACTTGAAAAATTTAGGATAGGTAGTTGGAGTGTATGTTGTGAATAATTGTGAGCACAAAATCGGGATGGTGTATGCGATGATTTTATTAATGTGAAATAATCTTGTCACATTGTAATGTGGAGGAGGATATATATGTATGAATATATTGCAAAACCATAAATTTTTTAAGAAATCTTCTTATACGGGTTTAGAAAACCCAACAAAGTGAAGGAACATACAATTCGGGAATACTATTCCTAGAAACATATAAACAAATATTATTGGTAAAATGATAACAAATTATTAAAGGAAAATTACCATCCGCAATTACCTTGGAATTTTACCCAACATTCCCCCATTAATTCTATATGGTCTCAAGTGAACATGAGAGAAATTATATAAATGCCTCAAATTTGTCTCATTCAAGTGACTTTGTGAAGACATATGCACATTGTTCTTATGATAGGAAAAATAGAGTTGAATTTTATGTTGTAGAACATGCTTGTGTATGAAATGTATGTGTAATGAAACACTAGATTGTGAACAAGTTTTATAACACCTTCATTGTCAACATACAAGATTGTATATTTTTCTTGTGGTAATCCTAGTCCATCAAGTATGCAACATAAATATATTGCTTCACGATAGCTCCTCATGCAATGGGATATTTAGCTTCTATGGAAGATTGAGAAAGAATGTGTTATTTTTAATTCCCATTATATGGACCAAATTCAAAAAATAATACATTTCTAGAAGTGGAGGTTATATCATCATTATCAATATTTCCTACATGATTTGAGTCCAAATATCATGTCAAGAAGAATTGATAATTATTTTTGAATTCTAGGCCAAAATCCACAGTTCTTATGATGTACCTCAAAATCCTATTTGCTTCTTTCCAAAGTGACATGTCCTTAGTTACTATATGAACTGTGAAAGATAACTAATAATATAGATGATGTAGTCCTAGTGTAGGTCAAGTGAATGAGACTCCCAATCAATTATTGATAGAGTTGCATTCACTTGTGGTGATGGATCTATACGAGGCAAATACATGTCTTATCTTCATAGGTGTGGCAATCAAATCATAGTCCATCATCTGAAATTTTTCAAGCATAGCCTTGGTGTATTTCATCTAAGATACAAATATGTGATTATATTTTTTCCATACTTCCAAGCCAAGACAATAGTGCAATAGGATGAGATTAGTCATGTCAAATAATCGATTAAGATCTTTCTTGGTGGCGTCAATCATCTTCACTAAACTTCTAGTGGACTAGATCATCGACATAAACACCTATAATCAAAATGTTCCACCTTGATTTTTGAGGTAGATATTGGGGTCATAAGGATTCCTCTGGAATCCATGATGAATGAGATGCTCATCTATCTTGATGTACTAAGCTCGGGAGCTTGTTTGAGACCATATAGAGATTTCATGAGTCTACATAACTTTTCCTCTTTTCAGGTATGATAAAACCTTTTGGTTAAGTCACATTGACCTCTTCTTATAAATATCCATTGAGACAGAAACTTTTCACATCTATTTGGTGGACTCTCCAACCAAAATGTGCAACTAGAGAAAAATAATTCTGATAGTTTTGATCTTACCTATGGAAGAAAAAGTCTCCTTGTAGTCAACAAATTCTTTTTTAACGTACCCCTTTGCTACTGACATTTACTTTTTCTTTTCAATTGTGTCATCTTATTAGTAATTTATTTTGAAAATCTATCTACATTTAATGGCCTTCTTCCATTGTGGAAGATCAACAAGTTGTCATGTATTATTTTTCATCACAAACTGATACTCAACATCCATGACATCTTTCCAAGGTCTAGACTGTATGGCTTCCTGAATTGTAGAGGGCTCAATAGATTCAACAAATTTACCAAAGATAAAATTTACCTCCTCGGATGTAGATTGTCTTGAAGACCATATAATTTGGCATATTCAGTATCACATTATTATACCATATAGGCATCTGCTAAGTTATTATCGTGGATGCTTTGGTCTTGTCAAATCATCACCATTATCCTCATCATAACTTTCTTCATAAAAATAAGATCATCGAGATATTTTCATAAGAGAAATGATTTAATCATCGGGTGATATTTTGGAAGGATCCTCTGCTTATTTCTTCTCAAAAAACTCAACATCCCTACTTGTGTAGACTCATATAGTTTTGGATCCATCACCAGAGTCGAGATTCTTCACTCTACATTAAGAAGATATAATTTCAACTTTAATATCAAATTTTGTTCTCTTCTTCTTGAGAATGTGCATTCTTACTTTGCATCTAAAAGCTCTTAGATGCATAATAGATGGATTCCAATGCGACCATGCTTCCTATGGTGTTATCCAGTCAAGAGAAACAATGGGAAATTTATTCAGTACATATATGATTTAATTTAAATTGAATTAAATCTTAATTTTAGAGCAACTACTATAACTGATGATATACAAGTGATAAAATACAGTAAGACACAAGAAATAAGCATACACAATATGAAACCTTAAGCAATAGAGAGAGAGATAACATGAGTTAGCTAATTTCTAAGTGATTTGGAAGTGAGCTAGGTTGAGGAAGCTGCTAGAACAGTCGAGAAGAGTGTCATCAAGAATCACTAGAGGTTCTATAACTCAAATATGTACATGTTAGAAGAGCTCACATGAGGACATGAGTGTCCAGGACACTAGTGATTTATCTAGGTGCTAACGTTTAGTCGGATGCTCAAGTTTTTTCCTTTTTTTTTGGAGAAGCTTCATTTTTGGTTCTATTTTGTCACTTTGATTTTTATCTAATGTCACTAGACGTACTATAACCTGAAAAATAGATAATTAACTACACATACCCATAAACCACATAAAACCTAATAAATAAGATGCAAAAAGGGGATTCAAACTAACCTCTAAAGTCACCTGAAGAGTGATCTTACAACCAAACACTGCACTAAATCTCAGACTCCATATAGTTCTTTGTGTATGTGTGTGTAAATATTACCTAGGTTTCCCTTGTGCAAGTTACACTATGATAGCGAGCTATATCTAGATTGCTCCAAGTATGCAAATGTGTGAGATGGAATAAAATGAACTTCCTCCTATGTTTGTGTATGAAAAGTGATCCAGCCCTCGTCCCTTATATGTATGTTCTAGATGTATGCCTTTAAAATTATCTTATGCCTTTGATGCAAGCTGAGGTGATAATAGATAATTCCTAGTGCTTAGCCCCGATTTTGGAGAAGTAACTAAATATATATATATATATGAATCCCTTGTTTGAATTTCGTAATTGAAAACCTGAAAGCCCGACCCAAAGTACTAAAATATGTAGAAGAGGTAAAAGAATCCCAAAAAGGTAAGAAAAGGATAGAGAGGGTCAGGAGTACCCAAGAGGGACATGAGCATCTGGGTGCTTTTGTCCTAGATGGGCGCTAGTGTCCAAGGCCATAAAAGATAAATAAGTCAAGTTCCGATAAAGTCGTAAGATGTGTAAAGACAATAAGAATGAAAAAGATAAAGAAAAAGGCCCAAAAGGAGTTGTTAACCACTAGTTTTATTACTTAGGAATTTGAGGACAAAAAATCACACATTTTGGGTAATTATTTAGTCCTGATTACATACTACTATTCATATGATTCCTAAGTAATAAAAATACTAATTAACCCATGTATTTTGCTACATTTCTTTGCTTTTTTGTTTCCACTTTTGGTATTACACCCATACTTACTTAGTCTTCCTTATTATACTTTGGCATTTATCATCCTAGACACCAAAGACCTGACCAGATGCTAATACTAGGCGCCCTCGTCCCCTTTGGATGCCCTTGACCGTTTTGTACTTTGTTCACACTTTTTATGTCCTTTTTAGCCATTTGAGCATCTTATCTTTTTTGGTAGTCAGCCTTTTCGAGGTTAGTTATGAAATTCAAAGAAAAGAAATCATATAAATATAAATTTATGTGATCATAATAAAGGACCAAACACTAAGCATCAGCTATCACCACCTAAGGTTGCATCCATCAAGCATTTAAGAGCTCCATTACATCCATCTAGCACCATCCAAGGGACATCAAGGGTTGGTTATTCTACACACACTTCATAGGAGGGAAGTTAATTCTATTTTATGTACACATCTATTAAATTTATTTACATATAGCTTACTTAATTGCTATCAAGTGCGACACACACAATAGCCACCTAGGGCACAATTCCACACACACACACAAAAATACATTGGGTTTGAGATGTAGTGTAGTGCTTATTCATAAGTTCACCATTGTGAAAGCTAAGGATAGTCTAACCCCTCATTCTGCATTTTTATTTTTTAGGATTTGATGTCTATTTGAGGGTCTTGTAGATTCATTCTTCATTATAGGTTTCAAAGTGACCTCGACGATCTTCATGTGAACTCAAATCAATCAAAGGTTACTAAAGGTGAACAACTTGCAATACCTTAGTGGAGGTTTTCTGATCATTTCGAAAACCTAGGCTCCCAAAAAGGTCTAGGGTGCCCACAATCACCCATGTACCTCTTTAGGTGCCCCAATCCAACTTATCTCTCCAGATCTGCATTTTCATGAGCTCTAGTGCAATGGTCAAGACTTCATATTTTTCAATTTTCCATTTCTATGTATCTTCCATATTTTTGTGAATCAACTAAGTGCCTCTTTCTCCTCTTTGTAATTAAGGTTTACATAGTTATTTCTTAGCTTGCTTGTGTATCATTGTTGTCCTTAATTGTTCATTTATTTTGTTGTAATAACAATCGATTAGGCACATATATTTCATATTTAGCTTAATCATTTTGGTGAACCCCACTCATGATCGGTCTTTCGGATCCTTCTTTGGCATATCATCTTCTCTATCATGGCTCCTAAAATTCCTCAAATTTCTTTGTATGATTTAATTCAAATGCATCCTAATTGCCAAGTTGTTCGAAAAAACCCCAGACACCATTTATCTCCCTAGCAATACGCTGCCGCATCAAGTGAGTGCTATTTTAGATCATCTATCTGACGACCCTAGTCTTCGTGATCCTCCATCTAATCAATCCATGTTATACTCAATTAAAGATTTGCATTCTTTACTTTAAGACAAATTTTAGGCTTTGGAATCCACAATTACATCTCTCAAATCTAAAATCCAACATCTTAAGGACACTCCTCAGGAATTTTTTTATTCTCCTTCTACATCTCATCTTCTTTCTACGACTACTACATGTGCTCATATCAGTGAGCCTCAAGTCATACCCTTACCAGAGCCTCTCACCTTTGATCACAATACTAAGCAACATGACATTAAACTGAGCTCCTTAGTCATCAATTGATCACTTTACCGTATACTCTAGGCTATTCTCCTTTCGACTTGCAAACTATCAAGGTATCCCATATTGCAATTATCATTGAATCAATGGACATAATGACAATGATTTCTATGCTTTACAACGAAGAATCAAACATCTTGAGTGTCAAGGTTTTATCTCATTCACTACATAACATCCTGTTACATCTTCAATTGTTACATCCTAATGGGTTCCTAAATCTGATTCGTCTATGTCTAGTGAACACCATCCTATTACCTCTAGTGTGCCTCCTTTGGCCAGTCAAGCGCCACCTAGTCAACCTAATCAAACTAAGAAACCTCCTCTTAAGGTTGGTCTAACTCCTCCTCCATTAAAGGTATCTGTGACATTTCCAAGTCAAGCTCAACAACCACCTCCTATAATTAAACTTATAATTCCACCTTGTGCTCCAAAAAATGCCTATGTCGATGACTGGGACCAGATGAAGCTTACAATGTCAATGAACCATTTGATTTCAATCCTAGCAATGTGGTTGACTCCGATTCTGATGATGGTCACACATATTTATCACCTCAGAATACAGGTGGAGGACCCTTGCCCTTCACTTTTCTTGGATAGCTTCTTCCTTCTCATACACTTGGGGGCATCACACTTACTCTCTCCCCTTAGAATCGATACACATCTTATATTGTCATGATTTCACATCTAACCTCTCACATATAACATACACATCTTAATAAATTAATACCGTCATTACTCGATGACACACTCTTGTGCTTTGGTTCACACTTGACTATTGAGGGCATCCTATATACATGAACCTAACACACAACACACTACATGCTCTATACTACTCTAGGGAAAATTTTAGTGGCGAATTTTTGTAAACTCACAAATATTAAGGGTTTTAAAAATTGGAAATGATGAATTTTCAGCAGTTAGCGACCACCTAGTTTGCCTAAAATTTTGGCCATTTGGTCATTTGTATGGGTCATTTCACCTACTATTTACACTGAAAAAAACATATGTATGTATTTTGCCAACATTTCAAATCAAACTATGCTCATATTCACTAAGGTATAATACATATGGTTCAGGGGGTGTAAGGGGGTACCTTTATATGTATTTATTCATTATATTTATTCCTTTTCGATACATAGATGATTGTCCAAGCTTGTTGTCCTACACCTCTCGACAACCATGAAAGAGACACACGTATGCACATGTGAGAGACATAAGTAGAAGGTGATATTCTAACCCAATACCATCTAAGCATGATAGATGAACATCCAGTGTCAAAGAGGCAGTCATAGTGGTATACATGCATCTAAATCCATGGTAGATGGTCGTCCAATGTTGTATAACTAGTAGAGAAGAGACGACATGTCAACATAGTTCATATAATGTAGAATAGATGGTTGTCTAACCTATTCTAAGTATAGATAGAAAAACTTCCAATACTACTCGTCGATGGGAAGAGACAATCATCCGCCTGTTCTAAGATAGACAATTGTCCAACCCAATTCATTTAACGAGGAGAGACGACCATCCAACTATGCAAAATCTAGGAAAACTGCGACCTACCAAATTACCTTTGCCACGAAACATTTTTTTGGATATTCACCATTATTTCGAAAGTCCATTTTGGAGATTTGTCACCCGATTCTATAATAATTTTTTGAGGGGGTCTTAAAATGAACCCTGTACTACACATCATAAACAATACACTTGCAAAAAATTCTTTCTAATACACATATCTAAATACCCTCAACGTACTACAAAGTAGCACTTTTTACATCTCTCGACATCATACGATATATCTCTCTTGTGCACAATCAACACAAACTACACATTTAGCACTTACATCTTTTTTTATACAACATACCGCACACTTGAAAATACACATTACATGCCTTTGAACAATACAAATCACACAGTCAATATCCTACACAATTAACACACTCACAACACCCACACACAATCAACACAACACATCAAATATCCATCACTTACACAACACATCTCTCTCCCATACAATCAACATAACACATTATACACATCACACACTCAACGACTCTACGATCAACCTCAAACAAACATCACTCATTGCCCACACAACCAACACATTACACTACTCTATGACACACTCTAGTTCCATGGTCCATACTCGATTTTTGATGGTCTATATCTTGAATGGACCTCACCACACTCGTGCATTCAATAACATACTCTATACATTGTGCTTTGATGATCACATCTTTTAAAACACACATTCAGACCATTTCTCAATGATAAACTATCATTTATGGTTCATTCTTGATTCTTTGAGGAGCACAAATAAATGAACCTAATTGTATACATACACATCCACTTGGGGGTACATGCTCTTATAATTCACACTACATTAAATTACATCTCATCCACAACATATTGCACATCTTGCTTACATTTACTATTGCTTACTTATGCTTTTACATGTTCATCTTATTACACATACTAGATATATATCTTATATGTCATTATCTTTATCATACGTACATGCATGTTCACTTGATTTCTAGTTGTGATCATAGATTCTATAGATCTATACATGAAACATGGATGTTTGGAAAATACCTTGTACTAGCCCCATAATGGCTCCTAAGGGCATCCACTTTCATACAATACAAGTGATATTGTTTTATTTTGTTTCATAACACATTAGTCTTGTTCATTAGAGAACACTTGTGAACTCACACAAGAATTCCACACGGGAAAATAGGCCAAATTCAAGGGTGCGAAGGGACAGAAGAACCCACACACACATGAAAAGTCAACATTCAAGACTTAGCTATTTTTGAGCATGAAGATCTATTTTTAGAAGATGGCATGCAGAACACACCAACGATACAGAGACGTGCATGCACACACATTGTCTAATTTACGGAGGATCGAATTCATAGTACTTTTGCATGGAGACAGTCTAAGAATAGGATTGTCACCTCAGTTAACTATCAGTACTCTATAGATAACACACTTTCATGTGTGGCTATGCATGAAAATGGTGCGTGGCTATTAATAGCATGTAACCTATTTTTGGGATAGATAAGTGGTGAAGGGAAAGTCCCCACCATATATATATGTAGTGAATTACCTAGTAGGAGATGATGGATATAGAGAGATAGATAACATAGTGTGCATGTTTCTAGATTACCGTATCAGATCCATGCGCGCATCGGTAGATAGATTGCTAGTATTATAAGAAGCTTTTGTGTTATTTTGATAATTAAGAGATGGAAGATATTGACTGAACCTAAGTGTCATTCTTGTGTGTAATTGGGTAGTGCATGTTCTTATTTCTATCATGATTATTGTTTAAACCTATTCTTTCCTAGATCTAGATCTGTCATGCACTGTATAATGATGTATTAGTTATGGATCTATATGCTTTAAGTCTTCATCATGTTAACATTCTACTACAACAACCCTAAAGAGGGACCTAGTACCTTTGTGTGCTTTAGGTGAGCACTCAGTCTAGGCTGAGTGATGTGCTAGTGTGTCTAGGGTGTTATCTGGTGAATTCTAGGTTGCATCATTGGTTCCGTTGCTAGGACCTCTTTTTTAGTTGTTTTCAGGATGGTTCGCGATGAAGACATACCGGTTAACTCTAGCAAGTATTGAGGAGTGGATACACGATCTAGAGGAAGAATATGCCCAGTAGTTCAACACTGGATTTGAGTTTAAAGCATGTGTATGGGTGGAACAGAACATGTATGATAGTTTATATGAGATCTTTTTGCCATCTTTCTAGTAGAATTATACGAGTGGCTGATTGTTTATGCATCTAAGTGGAATTAGAGGTATCATGCACTTGTCTGGACATAGGAAGAATTTTAGGCCCTTTATGATGCTGATTTGATCTGGAATCATTTGTGGATACATGGTTTCATGGTGTTCTAAATAGTTATATTTTGGAATATTCAATTTCGATGTATTCTTGCCCGGAGGTAGCTGAATTCCAGTTTTTTGCGGTATCCTAGAGGAACATATCTACAAAGTATTCCACTCGAGATCAAGATCTTGATGGTAACTTTGAACTTGAGAGTAAACCGATGGCTAACTAAACCTCACCACGCACGAGGGTAGGAACAAGTTTGGTGAAAGACGGTAGAACTATTGGCGTAAAGGCAGAGAGAGGAGAGGTGGCTTAAGTATAATGAGGTGCGTGAGAGGGAGATGTTAGGAATATTCCTTAGATTAGTGCTCACATGGTTTTTTGTAATAGTTAAATGTAACATTCATATATTACATTAGAAAGTTAGTGTGTAAATAAGATATTAATATTGTTATATTAATATCATATTTGTGTGAGAAAAATAAAAGATTGTAATATTATTAATATGAGTCATAAACTTGTGCATTGATTAATAATAGGATATTGTATTATTTGTGAGTTTGTTGAATAAAAAACTCACGTATATTATTCTTTGTGGAGATTTTGGTAGGATATATGAGAGAATAGTGGTGAGCGATCATAGGAGAGATTCTCTAGGAGAGATTAGTGGGATAATATTGGTAAGCCTCATCTCCAGAATGTGCTCCAAATTATTCAATCAATAATATAGTGTGTTTATTATATTTTTTCTCTTATTTTGTGTTTATGTTATTATCTTCATTCTGCAACATTGTCTCTTATTGATTTGTATAATTATATAATGTAATTGTTGCTTATTTATATTAGATAAGCTATCAATTTCACATCAAGAGATAGAGAAGCAACATACCATTGCAGAAAGTATGGCGTTGAGGAGAGAGATGGCTCGTGAAGGATTTGAAGCTCACGTAGAAGATGTGGAGCCAGAGCATCAAGAACTCCCTCATCTTGGAAATCATGACAAGGATCCCCTTGGCCTCAGGTAAGTCAATTTGTGCGCTAGCGTATAGAGACTACTGCGTGGGCCGTGGGTGCACATCTTAATCCACTTGGTGACCTCCTGAATCTTATGATAGCCCTTGTGCTTGGTTTTCTAGTATCTATATCTAGACGACAAGTAATTAGCAAGTAAAATTGGGAAATAGGAGAATCAAAGTAATTCGGAGAGTAAGTACATCAATGGCAAGACATACTGATTCAATGTTATTTGGAGGAACATAAAAAGCACATCATCTACATAGAATGTAAGTGCGCCAAAAGTTAGATTCACCTTTGGAAGTGGAACTACCACACAGATTGTAGGGGTTTAGTATGGTACTAGTTAGTCGAAGCACGGGGATTACATGTACATACGAAAGTCCCATTCTAGCTACAGGTGGAGGATCAGGAGGTATAGGTGGTTCTAGTTCTAGTAGATCATTGGTGGTTCAGGAGGTAGGGGAAACATATGAGGTTTTGGATCAGGTGGGAAAGGTCCGCACCAACCCTAGAATATTTATATGGAGATGTCTCTTCATCTTCCGGAGTATAGAGGCATAGAGGATGTTGTTGAGCATGTGCACATGTGTGAAATATTGTGGTGTATGAAAGGGATCATGGCTTCTGAGTGCAAGACAAGTCAATTTTCTACTACATTACAGGGACATGCACACAACTGGTATAGGAAGTTTGACCCTGATCAAACTTGTGTGGATTATGCAACATTGAAGGATGTTTTATTGAAAGATTTCTATATCTCGGAGTTTGAGCAAAAGAGTATAAGCATGCTCAAGGATATCAAGCAAGGCACTAGTGAGAGTGTACATGAGTACGATGCCCATTTTAAAACACTCCTATCTAAGTTGTCTTACAATATTCACCCAAGCCAACATGCACAATGGTTCATTGAAGGATTGATTACACCATTCAGAAGAGTAATGTCACATAAGACATACACTAATCCACGTGAAGCACTGGAAGTAGCTTTGCATCTGAGGCATAGATTGGGAGCATTGCAAAAAGTGTTAGTCCATTCTTAGAGGCACATATTACAGCTATGGTAAAAAAGTTAGAGAAGCTATCAACTGATTCAGCCCATGAAACACGCTTAGGGATTTGGTGTATAGATTATGAAGTGGAAGGTCACACCAAGGATAGTTTCCGGAACACTAAATCTATACGCTCATTACTATTGGACTATGAGATCCTGTCATTTGAATCATGATTCTAGTCACTATCCTTTGTTATAACACATGATAAGGAAGAAAGTATCTTGTTACTGTAAAATTTTCCGGTCCACAACCCATGATACTAAATATTGTAGGTTGATTGGTCAGATCCAGGATGCTATAGACATTGGGTATGATAGACAAGCGTAACGAGATAATTCTAAGGGTAAGAATGAGCACTAGGATCGGGATCATAATCAAATGCGCTATGATAGGAATGAGGGGTGTTTTGAAGGAGGTTGTGGAAGAGGATGTGGATATCATGGTGGAGGAAGAGGTGAGTTCCCTCATGGAACATGTTATACATGTGGACCTCCTGACCATTATAGGTGCGAATGTCCCCAGAATATTGCATGTTATTTCTGTGGAAAAACCATAGCTATGAAGAGTTCCCAGACTTATATGAGCATCTGAGTAAGCAACATAAGCAAGAAAACAAAGGCACCGAGGATGGTTAGAATCTAGTGCATGGTAGAAGATCAGTGGATGCCCAAGATAGCACCAGGACTGAGGCATTAATAGTGAATATTACTACATGAGTTGAAGCGACACGCACAAGAGAGGCATTGCACCAAAAGCCTACGATCACCAAGGAGGAGGTTTTACATGCAAGGTACCCAGATCCTACTCATCAAAAGGAAGTCTATCAAGAGACCATGGAGGTCCTTAGGAATCTTCAAGGTGAGATACAATGTTTAAAGGAGCAGTCAAGGAAGATGGAGCAGAAGAAAGAAGTAGAAAAAGTCCCCTCTGATATTGATGACATCAGAGAGGTTTGTAAAATGTTGCGCTAGGAGAATATTATTCCGTTGCTAGGAAATTGGTTGAAGGGGAATACCCATGCACAAGCACTGAGAATGAATGGAAAATACTACATGTAAATCTTCCCCCTGATAGCATAGACTATGACAAGGAAATTACTCTCGAATGTTGTTGTGGATGCATGGCTGCTAAGCAACATATTGATTGATACAGGTGTGGAAGTGAATGTGCTTACATTATATGTATGGGTACAAATGGAGAGGCCTCCATCAGTAGCCATCATATAATGTGTTGTTTATGGAAAACAGGACTAAGGCCACTCCCATAGGAGTTTTTAAGGATGCATCTATAACCATAAAAGGGGCTAAGTTCATTGGGGATTTTGAGCTATTAGCACTTGTGGAGGCAGCCATTTTCAGCCTTGCTTGGACGCCCTTGGTGTTATGTGAATAATGTTGACTTGAGATTCAATAAGGGGTATATCAGCTTTGAGAAAAAGGAGGAAATGGTTGTAATACCATTGACAGATGGGAATTCTACACCATATGTTGAGCCTATAAGTGAGGAGGACTTAAACAGAATGTATGTATATTATTCAAGACCCAGAGGTCAATGAGCCATTAAAGGAAGACATCCTACAGTGGGAAGATTCTCATTCTATTAGTGATACTATGAGTATTGCTTGTGACAATTGGGCTCATGGTACATATGAAATAGTAGGGCATGAGGTAAAAAGCATGGTTACATGCAAGAATGGACATATTTTTGTTCGATGGATAGGCAGCAGCATAGTACCTTGGTATATTGGGGCAGAAGATCTTCCTATATTTTTGAAATCCATGGAAGCACAGTGGACAGATCAAATTAAGAGAAGAGATATGTTAGTGTATACCTTGTGCGGGACAACAAAGCGTGTTGGTGGGTAGTCCACAGAGATAATCTTATAGAATGGGAGGAGATTGGAATCACCCTATCTACTAGGTTTTTAAGGAGAAATGCACCTACACATATTTGCACTTATAATGGTGATCAACCTATTCAACATCACATTCAGTAATGTGAGAGACTCTGGACAGTGGGACAAGAAGCATTACCACCTTCACTCTGGGTGTATAAATTATATTCTACTCTACAAGGATGTGCACATGCCTGGTATGTATATGTAGAACTACATCGAGAGACTAGGAATTGATAGAATTTGACTGCAAGAATGATCTAAACCTTTGAATACTTCTGACTAAACCTCTAGTAGAAGAAGCATTAAAATTTGTCAAGTGCTTAACTATGGGAGATAGTGAAAAGGCAGAAGAGATTATTTAGGAAATATTTGGTGAGACAGAGTCCGGAGCGCGTTTTGAAAAGGAAGAAGAAATGGACTCCATACTACTTGAATGCACTTGCCTTGAGAAAGAGAAAGGAAAGATGGTTTACATAGTGGATGATGAGGAAGTTGAGAACCTAGATATTGAACATTCACAAGGGGTGCGTGAGGTCTTGGATAGTGCAAACAAGGATACATGCATGAAAAGAAGGTGAATATAGGTTCGGAGGCTAAGCCAAAGGAGGTCATAATTGGAGACTATTGGTCAAAATCGGAAGTGGAAAATATCATTGAGTTACTTAGGGATTATCAGGACTTATTCCCTCGAGGGTATCATGAACTTAAAGGCGTGCATGAATCACTTGGGGAAATGAAGATAAAGCTTAAGGATGGTGCACACCCAGTTAGAAAGTGACCTTATAGAATGAATCCCAATTTATGTGAAAAGGTGAAGGAAGAGATTGATAAGATGCTGAAATATGGGATTATTCAACCCTTGGATGAGTCAGAATGGGTTAGTCCTATGGTGATAAGTATCAAGAAGGATGGTAGGATTCAAATCTATGTAGATTACAGGGAGTTGAATGCTACATGTGTCATAAACCCTTTTCCTACACCATTCATTGAGGAAATACTAGAAGGAGTGGTAGGGCACGAAATATATTCATTCAAAGATGGGTTTTCCAAGTATCATTAGGTTAGGATTGCTCAGGAGGATCAAGAAAAGATAACTTTTACTATTGAATGGGGCAGTTTTTCCTATACTATGATGCCTTTTGGACTAAAAAAGCACACTTCTGTTATATTCTCACGGATAGTTGTTCAGGAATTCAAAGATTTTATTCACAACTTCTTATAGGTTTATCTAGATGATTGGACAATATATGGGCTTGTGAAATATCATTGTGACAATCTGCGCTTAATGTTTAAACGGTGTAGACAATTGAGTATCTCTTTGAACATCAAGAAGTGAATATTTGCTACACCTTTTGGAATACTGTTAGGACATATAATCTACAAGGAAGGTTTTCTAGTTGATCCAGCTAAGGTTGCAGTCATTCTAGGCCTAGAAGTGCCTACTAGTCAAAGTGAGGTGCGGGATTTTGGGTCACACAGGATATTATCGGAAGTTCATCAAAGGGTATGCCAAAGTTTTTACACCCTTGGAAGAGTTACTAAAAGGAAAAGGTACATTTTATTGGGGAGAACCACTGCAGCAACACACATTTGAGATATTAAAGGTGAAACTTACAACCGTGCCCATTCTGCGCTTTCCCTCATGGGATAAACCATTTCATGTGCATGTGGATGCCTCTGGTATGGCCATTGGTACTATGTTAGCTCAACCTGGTGAAGGTATTGTAGATCATCCAATTTTATTTGCTAGTAGGAAGTTGACTCCTATTGAACAGAATTATACAACTACAGAGTACAAAGCTTTGTCAATGATCTATGCATTGCACAAGTTTTGACAGTACTTGTTAGCAACACCATTTTTGTTTTATATAGATCACATGACATTTAAGTATTTTGTGAACAAACTTGTCTTATAAGGGCACATATGCAAATTGGTACTCCTATTTCAAGAGTTTGACTTCATAGTTGTGGTGAAGCCAAGGAAAATAACTCTGGACCAGACCACTTGTCTAGAATTCACTCAAGAGAAGAAGCACAAAAAATTGAAGAAACCATGCCAGATGTACAATTATATAGGTTACAATGCGTGCCATCAGAATTAGAATAAATTTCTATCTTTCTATGGTGGTGTGGCACTAGAAGGAATGAAGGCATTAGAAAAGAAATAGCTTGCTATACGCGTGACACCATTTATGTTAATCAGTGGTGACCTCTACAAGTTAGGAAGAGATGAAGTATTACGCCGTTGTGTATTAGAGTATGAGTGCAAGGATATAATGGAGGAGGCACATGGTGGTATTACAGGAGGCCACTATACAGGTGATGCAACTGCCTGAAAGATCCTACTTGTTGGATTATGGTGGGAGACACTGTATAAATATTATAAAGCATATTGCAAAGCGTGTGACCATTTGTCAGTGTCTAGGTAAACCAGGGAAAAGAGATGAGATGCATTTGAGACCTATTACTAGTTTCAAACCATTTGAGAAATGGGCCATCGATTTTGTAGGATCTATTTCACCAGCCGCGCATAGGAATGGGTCATGCTATATCACTACTTGTATAGATTATCTCACAAGGTGGGCAAAAGAAACACCTACGAAGGACTGTACAATGGCCACAGTAGCTAGGTTTCTATGGGAGAATGTTATTACAAGATATGGATGTCCTTTAAGCTTGACAAGTGATAGGGGTAAACACTTTTGAATGAGATAATCGGGATCTTATTAGATGAGTTTATGGTTGCACACCATAAGACTACACCTTATCATCCTCGAGGAAAATGAAGCTGTTGAGGCTTTCAACATGATTTTGAGCTAGAAATTGACAAAAATTGTGATATTGGAAGAAAGGATTAGGATGATAAAGTGTCAACTATTCTTTAGGCATATAGAACAAATTATAAGAGATTGAAAAAAGCCACATTGTTTCAGTTGGTGTTTGGCACAGAATTTGTTCTCCTATAGAATTTATGTTACCTTATTTGTGCATTGTGCACGCTATTTGGAGGTCTAGGTGATGAGTAGGATTTAGAAGAGCGTATTGAGAAGATGATTCAATGGATGAGTGATGAGCCATAGCATGATGGAGTGAAGTAGGAAAAGGCCGGGAAGAAAGCACGGCATGACGTAGAAACATAAGGGATAAGAAGTTTGAGATTAGACAAATGGTACTTCTCTATCATCCAGGGAAAACTTAAGGTACATTGGTTAGGGTTGTATGTTATTACTTACATCCTTGAAACATGTGCTTGCTAGTTAGAAGCACTAGATGGAACACGGCTACCCGGTTACTTTAATGGGAGTAGGCTGAAGCCCTACTATAAATAAGTCTTCTTAGTATTTGTAATAAGGCAATATTGCCAATTAGATTAGGTTTCCATTTTGTATTTCCTTAATGTATTTCCTTCATTTTCGCTATGCTTTGTCACTTTAGTTTTTGTTCTTGTGTAATAAGTGTGCTTGTGCACATGAAGCTAACTACAATATGGAGCATGTTGATGCGCAGCTGACTGGACATACTTTTAGTGTGGGGTGTGGTTATTGATATCAAGGTACATGACTATTGGAACTGAAAGGTGGAAAGGAATAAGCTGCTATAGGTGTTTGTCAAAGTAAAAATATTGCTTCTCAAAAGTGACCAAGGATGGAGATGAATGAAGGAACAATATAACACGAGGTAAGTAGAGGCCATGATAACTACTAGGATAAGGTACAGTGACGAGGTACTTGGGTGCATGGTGTGTCGTTGAAGAGAATTTTGTGACCAAAGGGTAGGAAGGTGCACTAGAAGGTTATAGCTGGGGTGTGAATATGTACCACACAGAAAGAACAAATTTGGTCAATAAATGAGAGGATATTTGGTAGGTGGAGAAGCAATAAATGCATCAAAATTTGAAAATCTATATAAGGATGGGATGTGAGTTCATTTTTACCATTGCGATTAAGAGTATTTGAGAAAGAGCTAAGTGCAAAGAGTCGAGTAATTGATTTGAGGTGCAAAGGGTGTGAAACTAGACGTGACAAGTAGATCTGTGCATAGAAGAAGCTTGCATCCCCGGTGGTGAAGGGTTTGAGCAAAGAAGGATGACAGAGAGGAGCTAGGGCATGCAATTTCACCTAGGGAATGCTAACTCAAGCTAGGGTTTGAGTCAGGCATTACAAAGTTGAAGAGGCAAGTGTCTATAGAAGGATTGTAAGGTAAAAATGGCACCCAAGAAAGCAGCTATAGCGGGAACAAAGGGGAAGAAGAAGGTGGTTGAAGAGGAGGAAGAGATGGCACTGAAAGCAATTTTTAGAAATGCAATATCTAGAGGCGTTATCTTTGGCCGGGAGTGGGATTCACATATAGGAAAAAGAAAAGTGAGTGAGTATAACCAGACCATAAAGAACAAAAAGGAACTTGATACCCTACTCAACACGAAGACAAACAAACACATGGTAGATGACATGCCGGTTTATGATGATGCAGGTGAGAAAATTTTGAAAATAATTGGAGTCTACCAATTATATGAGCTTCCATATTTTGAAAGTATGAGCCTTTATACTAATGGCTCATGAGCAGAGTACATGAGGAATTTTTCTACTTTGCAGGACATAGAGTCAGAATCTCATCCGCGCTGATCTCCATATTAAAAGTTTGAAGGCCACATGAGAGGATATAAAGATTGACCTAACAGATAAGGTCGTGATTCTAGAAACTAGGAAGGAGTTGGGATACTTGAAGGGTCCACGTGGTATGGACATTGATAAACTAAAGAATTGTTTGGTTGTACAAGAAGCAACACATCTTGTTACAAAGTTGAATGACTAGGAGAGGTGGTCACAGGTGAACACCATGTGGCTGTATGTTGCGAATTAGATGTCAAAAGGAGTAGTCTACAATATTATAGGCTACATTGCAGAACAAATAGTTGAGGAAGCATGCACGGAGGAAAAATCAGCTTTGGAGCTGTTCTATTGTTATCACTGGTATTCATGGAGATTGGAGTACCAGACGGAATGAAGGAGAAGATATGGGAATACCCCATGGAGAATATGGGTACAAAACTCTTATCATTCAAACTACATTCCATTCTATCTCATCCACAACATATTACATATCTTGGTTACATTTACTCTTGCTTACTTATGATTTTACATGTTCATCTTATTACACATGCTAGATATATATCTTGTATGTCATTATCTTTATCATACACACATGCATGTTCACTTGATTTCTAGTTGTGATTGTAGATTCTATAGATCTATACATGCAACATGGATGTTTGGCACAATAGCTTGCATTGGTCCCGTAACAGTGACTCCTAAGGGCATCTAATTTCATACAATACAGGTGATATTATTTCATTTTGTTTCATAACACATTAGTCTTGTTGATCATAGAACACTTGACAAAACTCACACAAGAAGTCCGCATGGGAAAATAAGCCAGGTTTAAGGGCACAAAGGGATAGGAAGAACCCCGCATGCAAGACAAGTCAACATTCATGACTTAGCCATTTTTGAGCATGAAGATCTATTTTTAGAAGATGGTGTGTAGAACACACCAACGATGGAGAGACGTGCACGCCACACATTTTCTATTTCTGGAGGATCGGATTCAGAGCACTTTTACATGAAGATAGCTTAAGAATAGGATTGTCACCTTAGTTAACTATCAGTGGTCTATAGATAGCACACTTTCATGTGTGGCTATACATGAAAATGACGTGTGGCTATTAATAGCATGTGGCCTATTTTTGGGATAGATAAGCATTGAAGGGAAAGTCCCCACCCTATATATATGTAGTGAATTACCTGGTAGGGAGATGATGGATATAGAGAGATAAATAACATAGTGTGCATGTTTACGGATTATGTATCAAATCCATGCACCTAAGTGTCATTCTTGTGTGTAATTGGGTAGTGCATGTTCTTATTTCTATCATGATTATTGTTTAAACCTATTCTTTCCTAGATCTAGATCTGTCATGCAATGTATAATGATGTATTATTTATGGATCTATATGCTTTAAGTCTTCATCATGTTAACATTCTACTACAACAACCGTAAAGAGGGACTGGTACCTTTGTATGCTTCGGGTGAGCACTCATTCTAGGCTGAGTGATGTGCCAATGCATCTAGGGTGTTATTTGGTGAATTCTAGGCTGCATCAAGTCTATCAAATTATACACACTTTGACATAATTTTTATCTTTCTAACATGCTAACGGGTGCTTCACGTGTAACATTTTTATGCGGGGCTATTTACCACCATGATTGTATTTTACATTGTCTGCCATTGTTTTCTCTTTATATGCTCTTATTTTTGGGATTTTCCCTATCTTTTGTGTACACTTATCTCTTTGCGGCCACTACAACCTTGATTTTCTTGTGACATCATGAGTGGTGTCCCATGTTTATAACCCAATTTTCATATTCTACATTGTCTTCTTCCGTATTTACTTTGCTTAGCTTACATATTGTCCTGCATTGTCTTCTTGTATTAACACTTGTTTCCTATCCACTTTGTTTGTGTGTGCCTTGATTTCTACCAAGCACATTCCCTTCCCCATACATGGCACAATTTCAACACAATGATCAATCCTTTTAAGGCTACATACTCCTTTTGTGATGTTGTATACACCCCCAAATGAGGGGGCATGATTTGGATGAATTAGTCACCCCACATAATATCATACATAACAAAACACAATACCGATACAACATAGTTGTCGGGTTTGAGATAGGGATCAAAATCAAACTTGGGTCTTTAACACAATGATGTCCTTCCTGGATTCCTATAACTAGGGGAAATTACATAGTTCTTCGACATGTCACAAAAGCTTTTGATAGTAAGAGAGAGTCCTTTAGCACTAGGCATTTACATTAGAGGCAAGTACACACCATCTACAATGGTGTTTTCATTTTGGGGAGTAGTTAAAGGTTAGAGGATGATACTAGAATTTCCTCTCTACACTACTTCTATTGTGGTGTAGGATCTCTCAAAAACCAACCATTTCAGAGTGCTCTATAACTCTAGGAAGTGGTGAAAGGTTGGAGGATGACACTAGACTTTCCTCTCTATACTTCTTCTGTTGTGGCGTGAGATCGCCTAACAACTTGGTCTTCTACAACATCTTCATGATGCTTTATACACTCTTTTCTCATCATGAATCAGGTGCACATGTTCCTTTTTCACATTTTTTAGCATTTTACATACTTCTTTACATACTTTTACACATATACATGCATATTTGACTACTTATTCATTCTTATCTTTTACAGGTCCATTTATATGAGAAGCAATAGTCAACATCATCAACATCATTCACAACAACAAAAACATTGACATCAAAAACATGTATATCACACCATCTACACATGTGTTTCCACCCTAGGTTAATTTTCATCATCAATTGTTAGACTTTCTCCTCCTTAGCATCCACGCTTCACATTTTATCACTCCACACTTTTTCTTGTCCCCCGATATGATTTCATCATCAATTTACATGGTTATCAGGTACACATATCTATCTACTTTATGTTACTGAGATTTATGATCACCAACATAAATTAGGGGAAAAGGTAAACACAAAATCACAAACTTTGGGTAATTATTTAGTCCCGATTATATACTACTATTTAGATGACTCACAAGTAAGAAAATTACTAATTATCCCATGTCTTTGGCCACATTTCTTTTCTTTCTATTGCCACTTTTAGTCTTATGCCCATACTTACTCGGTTTACCTTTTTATACTTTGACATTTATCATCGTGGACACCACGCCATGTGTCCTCGTCCACTTTGGGTGGCCCTGACCCTATTGTACTTTGTTCACACTTTTTGGGTCCTTTCTATCCATTTGAACATCTTATATTTTTGGTTATCATCCTTTTTGGGATTAATTATGAAATTCAAAGCAAAGGAATCACATAAATATAAAGTTATGTGATCATAATAAAGGACCAAACACTAAGCATTAGCTATTACCACCTAAGGTTACATCCATCAAACATATAAGAGCTCCATTGCATCTATTTAGCACCATCCAAGGGACATCAAGGGCTGGTTATTATGCATACACTTCATAGGAGGAAGTTCATTCTATTCCATGCACACATCTATAACATTTATTTACATCTAGCTTACTTGCTCGCTACTAAGTGTGACATGCACAAGAGCCACCTAGGGAACAATTCCACACACACACACACAAAACTACATTAGATCTAAGATGTAGTGCAACAATCAATCATAAGTTCACCATTGTGACAATTGAGGATATTCGACCCCTCATTCTACATTTTTCTTTTTAGTATTTGATGTCTATTTGAGGGTTTTGCAGGTTCATTCTTCATTGCAGGTTTCCAACAACCTTGGTGATCTTAGTGCAACCTCAGAGAGATCAAAGGTGAATAAAGGTGAACAACTTGTGACACCTCAGAGGAGGGTTTCTGAGCATTTTCGTGAGACCAGGCACCTAAAAATAGGTCTAGGGCTCCCGAAGGTGCCCTTGTCCCTCTCAGTGTCCCAATCTAGCCTATCTCTCCAGATATGTATTTTCTTGAGCTCTAGTGTGACGGTTAGTGCTTCTTATTATTCAATTTTCTAGCTTTGTGAAACTTCCATATCTTTGTAAATCAAATAAGTTCCTCTTTCTCCTCTTTGTAATTAGGGTTTACATATTTATTTCTTAGCTCGCTTGTGTATCATTGTTGTACTTAATTATTCATTTATTTGCTGCTGCAATAACAATAAGCTTAGGCATATATATTTCATATTTACCTTAATCAGAATCATATATACATTAGTATGCTTTAGGACCTATAAATGTACCCAAGTGCATAGATTTTGTGTTTACATTTTCCCCCACTTTATGTTGTTGAGTGAATACTCAATAACATAATGTAGATATAAGATGCATACCTTGTAATCCTATAGATAATATTGTATCCAATAGCACACTGAGTGAACAAGTGAAGCATGAAGTGATCGTAATGTGAAGTGTGGAAGCTAGGAAGGGGAGGTAGACCCTAGGAGTGAAGCGTATGCACAATAGTGTGTTTTTGGAGCTTGTGCTAGCTGATGTGAGTTGTTTGTTGGCCATTGCATGTTTATGTTTTCATTTATTTCAAGTCCATTGATGGAAAATGATGTCATGGTGTGGTATGTGTCTCCATGATGTGTCATTGAGTGTCAAGTATTGAGGTTGATTAGTAGTGATTGAGTTTGGTGAAGTCTTATGAGGTCTTGGTGCATGGTTGAGATTTCATAGTCATACTATGAGTCCCAAGTTGAGATAAGTTTTTCATGAGGTAATTAATAGTCCATAAGGTGTGTTAGAGGCATACATGAGTACACATAAGGTCAACATGGTCAGTTCATGAGTTATTATGGTTGAGTCAGGTCATTCCAGGCCTATTCCTAGCCCTGAAGCATGCAAAATGAGGTGGAGGTATGAGAAATGAAGCTAATAGTTATTTTTGAAGCATGGAAGAATCATAGTGGTAGTGTACCTAAGGTATATGGTGAGTTTTAGGTCATTTTGTAGAGGTTTGATAGTGTTTCAGGGTCTTTGGGAAGCAAACAAGTGAAAATCAAGAAGGATAACATATGTAAGTTGACGTGGCTAGAGAGTTTCAAAGCTATTTGGGCTATATGGTTAGTATGTATAGTTATATGATATTTTCATGATGCTTCATGACAAGTTTCATGTCAATGTGAAGAATATTTTTGAAGATATGCAAGTTTTGGAAAAATCGGGTAAGTTATAGTGTGCTTTTGAAGAAAAAGTTGACCTTCTTATGCTCGTTGTGAGCTGTGTGATTTACATGGTGACATAATATATTTGGTATATCATCTTAGGTATGTTATGAAGGTTTCAAAAAATAATTAGGCACTTTGATCATCAGGTTTTTATGAACGATCCTTAACAAGATAAAGTGGTTTGAAACCCTAGTTAAACCCTAGCTAAGAATGACTTGGAGAAGAAGTGGTATACCAAACCTGTCTTGATTGATTTTTCCAAAGTGGTGATTTTATGTTGTAAAGGAATCTACTATATTTCCTAAAAATTATATTAGAACATGTGAATGTATGTGGGCCCACTTGTAAATTATTATTTCTGAAGAGTTTCAATTTTTGGAAAAGTTATCTAAAGAAGGTAAGATATAAATTGACATCATTTTTATCCTGTAGTTTTTACAAATTTAAATAATAGTTTTAGGTCATGGTTGAGGTGTAAAATGTCAAAGTTTTCCTTATTCATGAAGATTGGTTTTTGGGGTAGTTTGGAGCAGTTTGGAGAAATTTGTAGTAAAATTGGAATTACAAGAGCTACGGGATGAGTTAGGACTTCATTAAAGTTTTTTTGAGATCTTAATTCAAATATATTTCTATTGGTATATCAAAATTGTGTTTTTGATACGGTATGAAGAAGTTATGAGCTTTTATTTTAAGATCAAATATGAAGGATGCTTGATTTGACAGGTGCTTTATGTAGCTTCATGAGGTGAAGTGATGATTATGAGTTGGTCATGCTTGGTGAAGGTTGTTGAGTGATTATAAAACATGGATAAGAGTTTTCCATTATTTTTAAATCTTGGAAGTGGTTTTTGTGGTAATGGAGCATGTTAAGCTCAAGGTCAGTCCTTGAGTCCTAGAAGGCTTAAGGAGTAATTTTCATAGATTGACTTGGTTGAAGGCCTTACGGTTGGAGTTGGAAGGAGTTATAGTATTTTATAGAAAGAGGATGTAGTGGGATTTATAGTGATTATGAATTATTTCTTGGTTATGATATTTGATGGGTCTTTCAGGTTAGTTTTTGAGGAAGAAGGTATGCTGATTTTAAGACATGATTGCTTAGGCCAAAATATTGAGTCAGTTGAAGCATGAGATGGATGAGTTGATGCTTAATATAAGTTAAAAATTGAATAGGGATGAATTTTTTTTCATATTAAAGGAATTTTAAGGTCTTGGAAGTGGTATCAAGGATGAAAACTAGTTGAATTTATAAAACTACTTTTTGGGAAAAATGATTTGGAGAAGAGGAAAGTAGCCGTGGTTTGAACCTATGGATTTTTCAAGAGGTATAAATTACATTGATGTGATGTAAAGGTATTTATTATTACATATAGTTGTTACATGCCATATTTTATTTGATCTTGAGTGGTATTGATGCCTAAAGGTGAAGACATGGTGTTGGAAGCAATTGTTTGGTGAAGGTTATGAGGCTTTTGAGTTGTGTTATGAATTTTTTGATTGGTGAAAGCTAATTAATGACCATGGTTGATGTTTTTATGATATATTACACATGTGTGATGAATTTTTGGGATTTAATAATCATGGTTTTGGCATTAGTGGTTTTATCTCATCCTAGTGATGGGGTTTTGAGCTTGTTTTGTGCAAGTTTTATGGTTTCGGGCATATAAGACCTATATGGGTAATATGTGAATGTTTTAATGATTCAATTGGGATTTTTTAAGTTGTATTGGTTGAACCAAAGGAGGGAAAAATACCTTGTGTGTGTTTTAATCAAGAGAAGCATATAAAAGTGATGTTTTGGGTTCATTTGTGAATGAGTAATGCATGGGTGAAAAGTGCGACCCAAAAGAGAGATTATAATAGGTATGAGGGCATGTTTTGAGAGTTGAGAAAGTTTTTATAGGTTTAAAACTGATTAAGAGCATGCATGAAAAGGTTTCAAGGAAAGAAAAGTCCAAGAAGAAGAAGAAAAAGTGAGTTGAGTGAATGAGGGTTTGAAAGTTTGTGTATGAGCTTAATTAGAGATCTCCATCAGTTTTGGCATAAATTTTTTTAGAGATCATCATTTTCAGGTGGATGAGTTGGTGCTTAGTCATAATATGGGGTTGTATCCTCCTTGTGGAGTGGGTACTTCACTAAATTAGGGGTTGGTGTTCCTTGTAGGGTTAGTGCTCTACTAAACTAGGGATTGGTGCTCCTTGTGAAGTTGGTGCTTCACTAAATTTATTTGTTGTGAGTAATATTAGTAAAGTTTCAAAGTGGGTTTTATTCCCCTTGAGGGTTTCCCACTTATATATGGTGTTCATGTGTCTTATTCTTTGCTTCATGTTGTTGTGAATGGTTAATACACACCTAATGTGCTCATATGGTTGTAAATGTTAAATGAATGAATGTATGAGATGTGTTGTTGTGCAAATGTGCAACATGGAAATTGGAAGTTTCAAGCACAAAAACCATACCCCCGTGCCAAAATTTACATGTTTTATCATTCCAGGCACCCCAAGACAAATCCATCAGTCTGGTCACCCCTATTTGATGTAAAATTGGTCCCCTAGGTGATTTAGGAAAGTCTATTCATTCCACCTAGGTGATTTTAGGAAGTTCTAAAAAGACACTATCTTCCTCGACAAGATAGATAAGGGCTATCGTTGGCCTTCCCAAGACCTGGATCAACCCCGAGAGAAAGGAATGAAAGGTCAAAATTCAACATGGAGGTGAATCAAAGACCTTAGAACATCATGAAAATGATTTTGGAAGGCTTAAGGAAGTTTTTATAGACTTGGAACAGTCTGAGTAAAAATAGGGTTCACAAGCCTAGGCAATTCATAGGCCTAAAACAACTACTGGGCTTCAAAAGAACATTATGGGAGATCTGGAGGAAGTTATAAGTAAAAATAATCTACAAAAATTTAATTCCAAGCCATATGTTATGGTGAAATAATATTTTTCACAACACTTTGGCACATTAGGTCTGCAGGCATGTTTTCTCAGGCATAAGTGGAGTACCAAATAAAAAATCCTATTTTAAGAGATCAAATGGAAGAATAAAGACACAAGCAACCCACCATTGGATTCAAAATGAAATTTCCAGTCAGGATCATATAAATTTTTTTCTGAAAAAGTCCATCGGGAGCTCAAGTTATCACTGTCACAAGTTCGGGACTTAGCCAAATTTTTGGGAGGACACATGTCAGCACCAGAGCCTGGCGGGATTTTGTGTCCCTGAAGTCCCTCAAGGTCAGGGACATAAAGGTTAGAAAAGTGTACCCAAACCCCTTGAATCCCTCCTAGCCCCCATGTGACCTCTTGGACTGTCATATGACCTCCAGACTTGATAGCTCGGCCCTTGGGTGCATTTTTGGAGCATCCATTCCCCGACGTCGATCTAGTAACTCGTGTGAGCTCCAGACCACCGTGAAACTGATGTACCTTATGTCCCTAAGGTGAGGGAAATAATAAATTGAAATATGTGCCCAACTACTATGGAGAGTCATTTGGACACCCACATGAGCGACTTTCAACCCCAGTGCATTTTTGGAGCATCAATCCCTGCCATTAGATTTGGTGCCATGTGTTAGCTCCAAGACCATCATGGAAACTGATGTCCCTTATGTCCCTGAGTTGGGGGACATCAGACATGGAAAAATGTGCCCAGACCCTATGGGGAGTCATCACCCATGTGACCGACTTTCAGCTCCCAGTGATTTAAAGCAACTTTCCTCACCTTCATTCCCTACCGTCGGATCACCGCCACGTGTCTTCCTCTTGACCACCATGGAATTTGATTTCACTCAAATACCTAAGGTCAGGGACATAAAACATGAAAAAGTGCACCCAATATTCTCCCTTCATGTGTTCAAAGTTCAAAAATTATAAGCGCCTAGTGCTTTTTAGTGCTCTATTTAGTTGCTTCCACTCTAGTGCACAAACAAACTTCATCCTTCCTCTGCAACTCTCCTCCATCACTCCACCATTGAAAAAATAAAACCATACCTGCCATAGAGATAATTAAATTCACTCAACAAAATTGCGCAGGTCCCAGAAGGAGAATTGGAATAAACACAGAGGGAGATACATAAAACAAAGAAGGAGAAGCATAGAGAAAACTTTATAGCCATGAAACGAATAGTCAAAGAATTCTCCCAAATGGATGTGTGAAACAACAAGTTATATTTTTATGTTCATTCCTCTACCTAATACCATCAAGAAGACACCTTCAAACTCTCCTCTTGTGCACTAGAGCATCCGGAGCGAAGAAATCCCACTTCCGTCTCAATGAAGAAAGAAGTGGGAATTCCCGTTAAACCGGTTGCTAGATTATAGTAAGATCACATGTGAAGAACCAGAAGAAAAGACCCACATAAAAAATATAATTTTCTTCACAAACGGAGGAGAAAACCAGAACTACAATTTTGAGGTCCATTAATGGCTGCCATACCCAGAAGCACTGCCAGGTCCAAAAATTAAAACTTTAAAATATCCTGGACTATTAAGCGGGTGGACCTGAAATTCTAGGGGGTGATATTGGGAAAAAACCCATATAAAAAACTTCGTTGCATGTCAATATGACCTCTAGAAGCCCACTTTCTAAAAATAACAAGTCTTTTGCGTAGAGGACTACTATTTTGGGAAAGTAAGTGACAGAAGAGCTTGCGAAGGAGACAGAGACATTGGAGGTGCAATACAACCAAGAACTCACAAGAACGGGCATTTTTGGCACTTACTAAAAATAGAAAGTGGGCCCACAAGAACCTTCTAAAAATAGATAGTTTATTCGAAGGAATGGGGAACGCAAGGAGAAAGAGGAATCAAGGTCACACCACTCAGTAGAAGTTCTAAGGACTCGAATTTTCACACTTACTAAAAATACTAAGTTGCTTTTTCTAAGGTAGACATGAAGCCGAAGTGGATGGGTTAGAATCCGCCACTGCCCTTCTTTGTGAGTATGATGTGGAAGACAACGATGTCTTGTACATGGGCCTAAATGACCTTAAGACTCACATGGCCTTCAAGGACTGAAGGAGGATCAAAGACCAAATATTCACAAGTGGATTGTTTGTTCTTTGTAGGACACCTAGTGTATGTGCAGAGTCTCAAGATAGTCTTATCCTACTCTTTCCACTACGAGCCGAGACACGAACCATCCAATCTGACAATGGTACCATAATTGTGATCATCAGTGGAATAGTTCACTCAACTTGGAGAGTGATTCATGAGCCAATTTGAAAGAGTTTCATAGTGTGCAAGGAATTTGAAGATTCAGAGTTTCACTGCATTTGGAGCTTTCCATCAAAGCAAGGATCAACAAACTTCATTAAGAAGGACATCTCCTCCTCCTCTTCTTCTTCTCTCTCTCTCCTCTTCTCCCCTAACTTTCTATCACTTTCCAATATTCTAATTTTGCGTTGGGGTTGCACTTTTTCACATGTCCTAATGTTCCTATTATCCAATTTTACACACATGGAAAAATTAGAAAACGGGGCCTTATTACGATCAAATCACGACATTGGTCCCAGGGACCCACTTCTGGTCATCAGGTGAGATCGCTCATTTTTTTTGGTATGTGAGCCATCGAGGAGTTTGATAAGCTTATCTCGCTTGGTC
This sequence comes from Taxus wallichiana var. yunnanensis, assembly GCA_018340775.1. Classification (NCBI taxonomy): domain Eukaryota; kingdom Viridiplantae; phylum Streptophyta; class Pinopsida; order Cupressales; family Taxaceae; genus Taxus; species Taxus wallichiana. The sequence continues at coordinate 222,380,062 of CM031237.1, forward strand.
GAGCTAAACAGTGTCAAATCGGGAATAAAGAGACGAGTCATCGGAGGAGCTCGTGCCTTGTCCTAACTCAGTCATAACTCAGATCACAAGCCTTAGACGAGTTCATGAGTAGGAAATGTAAGCTCAGTAACCGAGTTTGGCTTGTCGTAAAGGAATCTCGATAGGAGCGGAGGATGTTTCGATGGTTGGCTCATTGAGGTAGAGAAATGATGAGCTCGACTCGGTTTAATTCAACATGGAGAGATCGATGCTTCCTCGTTGGAATATGAACTCAGATTTAATGAATCGATGGAGACAATAACATAAATGACCGAGCCCGGTCTTGATAAGATAACCCACAAAGAGAAATCATGGCGAGTTCGCGGTGAGTCATAGTTAAAGGAATAAGTCGATCACCATACATAGAGGTCGAGTTGTATCGAGTCGAGCTGACAATTAGAATGGTGGAGAAACTTTCCCCTCTTGCCAAGTGGGGATGTTAGCATGGTATGCCACGATGGCAAGATACTCTGTGGATTCCCAAGGCCGCATTGCCAAGTGAGAGTTTTGGGGTCGATGAGCTATGACAAGCCCAACGTAGTCGGAAGAGATATATAAATCCCGCGCTAAGGCATGAATAGGGGAACTTAGGGAATACATTCCCAAGTGGAAATATTGGGTTGGTAAACCATGGTGATACTTCCGAGCATGGGAGAAATCAGATCAAATTTCCAAGTGGAGATCATACGATGGCGATCCGTCATGAGAATTGCGTAGCTTGGAGTGGTCCGAGTCTTTGTGTGAGTCACTAGGAGGATTAATAGGACAATTGTGAATTAGAGCGGGTCATGGGGAAAACAACGCAATGTAAGGAGGTAATACCAAGCTCATCAATACGAAGCATGGCGGAAGAATAGGAGGTGGACCAAGTTGCTCACTGATAGTGGTAACAATGTAACAAGCTCTTCTTACTAATGATCAAACTGTCAAATGGAGTGAAATGACCCATCACTAGAGAAGTGTTGCAGAGGAGTTTAGGTGAGTGAACCATCTGATGTATGGAAGGTGAAACTCGTAGCAAAGGGATTTGCTCGGTTTGAGCTTAAAAACATGTGCCGACAGTGATGAGTTGTTGAAACCACGGTGAGATCTCATCCGGTTGACATATTTAACTAGGCAACAGGCATGTTATAGTATAGTAGAAGCCTTTTTGAGCACTTCCAACAAGCAGGTTGTCCAACTATGTTGTTATCTGTTCAGTATCGAATGCATCCTCAAATTTGGGATTTTCCTTCAAGATATTTTTATCAAAATCGATCAAGTGAAAGTGAGAGTGTTACAAGCGACTGATGAAATTTATTACAAAGATTCTCTATTGAGACCTTACTAGTTTTATGATGTAACTCATGGAAGTGAATCTCATAGAGGTGGATCTGTTTCATATTAGAATGTTCATGAAGCACAATTTGCTTTGCAATTATATGAGCATATTCAACGAGTCACTAAGTTGGCAAGCATAAAGGTTTCTATTGGAATTATCACACCTTACAAGCTACAACTGAAATGTTTGCACCAAGAGTTTGATGTTGTCCTCAAATATGATGAAGGAAAAGGTTTATATATCAATATGGTAGATGCCTGTCAGGGCCAGGGGCATGATGTAATCATTATGTTTTGTGTCTGAGCTTCAAATCATGGGGTTGGATTTGTAGCTGATGTTCACTGCATGAATGTGGCACTAACACGAGCTCGCAAAGTGCTTTGGGTTATGGGAAATGCAGCTGCATTGAAGCAATCTAGTGACTGAGTTCAGTCGAGGGAGTAAGGAACTCAGATGTGCAAGATGGTAAATATGAGCTTGGTACATAGACATGTGAGAGTCGAGTTGAGCCAACCGGGTGCTCGGGTTGACATGCAAAACAAATCCAGGCCGAGTCAGTTGAAGAGCTCGTGGGGACACACTTGGCGGTGATATTGATGCTAGGACAACTCAGTAGATTTCGTGTAGAGCTCACCGAGTTGGAAAGAATTGGCTCAGGAAAGCGTGAATGATAATTCAGGGAGCTCGTGGTGTTGTTTCATGGAGTTTGAATGTGGAATGCATGTGAATATGTGGTCCAAAACAAGAAGAAATAACTCTATCTATCAAGCTAGAGCTATCACAGAGAAATCAATCGATTGAGTGTTGACAGGGCCATGTGACGTGATCCCTAACAATTTTCATAGCTCAAAAATCATTTCTAAATGGCGCAACATGTAGGAGTGAAATAATTTAAATTCATTGAATTTTTTAACCTCTGTGGGTACAACCAATGTATTATAGAACAAAGCCATGAAGTATGATTTAGAGTCAAACTTTTCATATTGTGGAAATGTTGGTACCAAGTCGAGATAAAGACTAAGCTCATGGGTGTCAAAGTTTAATGTATTTGTAGAGGTTTTCAATTTCGAGCTTAAAGCTTCATGTTCACGATGCATGTAGGTGGCTTGGTAATTCAGAATGGCTCAATTTGGAGTTTGAAGCAAGACCGTAGCAGTGGCATTTGTGAGGCGAGTCTTAACTTGCGTCAAGCCAGGTTCACAGGATCTACATGCATTTTGGCTTAATGAGGAAGATATACAACTCAGTCAAGGAACCCTATGCATGAGCATCGAGAAGAGCTAGTGAAAGACGAGTTGTGGAGAATTGAGTTCATTTTGATTAGCTCACAAGGTGTTCAAAAAGCCATGACGGTGGGGTAAATTGTCTCGGTCAAGCTTATAGAGGATGAGCATGTAGAGAATGAACCAAGCTCGTGGAAAAATAGAACTCGGAAAGGATAAAACTAACCAATGGAGCTCGGTGACTTCATGGGGAAGCTCACATATGTTTCATGAAAGGTAATGTGGAATGCATAAATGGCCTTGAGTTAACCAAGGAAAATGATAAGAATCAAGTTTGATAGCTCACCATTTGAAGGACTAAATGCAAAAGATCTCAATTTCCAAGGCAAGGAAAGAGTTGGTGTTGGGTTCAAAATCAAGTGCAACACCGAGTTAGAGGATTTTAAACTCACCGAGAGTTGGGCTATGTGCAGACTCTATCCACATGGACCCCCCTCCTCTTCAAGTCAAACAGGTCAACGGGGGTCCCGACATTATGTTAATTAATTTAATATTTTAACTAAAATATTTTAATAATAATATTTATTATTATTATTTAAATATTCTTTTAATTAATTGAGAAGACTAGGTCATCAGGCAATTAATGACCCATGATGGAACCTTCTCAGGTGGTTCAACTAACTGTAATAAATACATCATGGGCCTTCAATTTAGGAATGTAATTATGACCTTTCCTCTTCTTTCTCACATATTCTTCTATAAATGTAAGTTGGAAGCTCATTTCAAAGGGTTCCAATAGTTCAGACAAGTTGGACAGTTAGATATCTTAGGCAAGTGTATGCTTTTCAGGAGTCCTCTCTCTTCTGCAAGTTGTCCTTGTGTGTTGAGAGAACTTTCAAGCTTCCTCTTCAAGACTGTAATGGAAACTATTGCCTCTTCTGAATGTATGATGCATTGTGCATGTTATTGAAGCAATAAAAGTGTGTGTTTTGTGACTAATCTTGGTCCTTTCATCCTTCTGTGCTTCTTTGTGCCTTTCTCATACTTGCAGGTACAATTGTTCAAGTTTAAGTTTCTATTGCGGAGTTCTTGGAGTTCGTGCTTATCGAGTGGTGGAGTATTACATGCGGTTGAGTTGTGGTGTCTGTTTGCCCTTCTTGAGTTCATCCTTCTTCACCAGGAAAGCTGGTATATTTCTCGGTCGATAAGGTTTAACAAAGGGAACACATGTCTCTTAGTTTGTGGTATCTTGTACCCTCTCTAAGTTGTAGTAGGTAAGGTTGACTGTGGTGCACACACCCTCTTCAAATTAACCCTTCTTGAGTATGGAAACACCCTTTATTTGGTGCATCACCATCCCTAGTATAGTTTCATTTCTATAAATATCTTTCCCTAAAACCCCATGAAGATGTTAGCATAGGATTAGATAATCATTTTTGTTACACTAGGAGTAGTACAACACTTAGTTTAGGAAGAGGAAGCCAATCTTCTCGGAGGTTCACTTCGAGCCCAAGTCCCATAGCTTGAGAGGTGATCCCATGTGTCCCAATCACACCAAATGTCCTATTCACATCCTAGCCATTCGGAGGGTGCAGTGATTTGGCGACAACAGTTCCTAATGTAATAAGTCACCTTTATGTTATAAAAAGGGACTTAAAAGTTTCCTAGGAAGTTGAAAAGTTTTGAGTTGTGCAAGGACATATGAAAAGGCATTGGGGGGTAAATGAAGAGTCATATTCTAATCTATAAATTGTAATGCCATTCCCATTTCAAAAATTTGGTGATTGATCTTGTAAAATCAGGAGTATATTGTAGTTTGAGAGAACAAAGGAGATAGCCATTTTCTTCCATTTCCCCCTTCTCAATTTCCTCCATTTCTCCGCTATGTATAACTTTTTTGAGAAATTAATACAAGAAGAAGGATTTTCTAGCTTTATTTGACTAAGATATTTCTTGATACTTTATGTTCATCAAATTTCATTTGGTCTTAATGATGCTTACAAAGTTGTTTCTTCTCATAAATGCATGTGATGATACTTCTAACTAGTGTGTGTGCAGGAATATTATTTTCTACCTACAACATTAGTTCTCCTACCTCTTTTCTCACTCCCCTTTCCCACTCTTTAGACAAATTATTCCCTAGCAAGAGATTTCTAGCTTTTCCGCAGGGTCAGTGGAGTGCCCTTGTTGGATCCCGGTCGAAAGGCCACCACAGAAATCCACTTTTCACGTGCATGCATATATGACAGTTGAACCGATTAAGTAGAGGGACTTAGATTCCCAGAGCATTGGCAAGAAATCCACAAGTTTTTCCACCTGAGAAATTTTCTTGCTAATAGGTTTTGGCGCCCACCGTGGGGAAGATTTAGCAACATCCGCACCCAAAATATGACCAAAAGGTCTCAAAATATTAAAAAAATCAAATATTGAAAAAACCAGAAAAAAGAGTTCACAAAAATCCATTGCTAAAAGAAACACTGCTGATTTCTACATGTGTCTTTTCACCTCTCACATTGTCTTTCCATATTCCCATTACAAAGTTTTTAGTGCTAGAATTTGAAAAAAGATTTTCCAAAGAAAGAGTTGAAGCAGAAATAGAAACGACAATGGAAGATGAAGAAGAAATACCCCAACCCATTATTCCATGGAGAAGGAAAACATGCCCACTTGCTCTTAAACCCCCTCTTCACAATCTACCAATATATTCTCGCAAGAACTTTCCATAGTTCAAAGGTGACAACACAAAACACCCCGAAGAACACATCACTTTGCTTTCATGACATCATGTGGAATTCTTGGTGTCCAACATGAAGACATTCTGTGAAATTGTTCATGGAGTCCCTCCAAGAAAATGCAGCAGAATGGTTCTACCTCCTTCTGCCCGATCCATCACTAGTTGGGATGACATCAAGACTACCTTTGAGGAAAGATTCAAATCAACTGAAGACTGTCAAGACCTCTTGGTGTAGTTGGTTCAAATGAAGAAAGGAGAAAATGAAACAATGAGAGACTTCGTGGCTCATTTTGAATGGTTGCTTCACAGGATACCTGAAGAGGATTCACCATCTCAAAACAATGTCAAGAGATTCTTCATCAATGCTCAATCATCATAAGTAGGATTTTTGCTACGAAGATCCCAACCAAGGAACATTGTCAAAGCACAAAGGATGGCCATTAAACTTGATGAAAATCTCATCCTAGATGGAAAGATCAAGAATCCCTTAAAGGGTAAAGCTCAACATCTTGGAGATGAAAGAACCAATCCTTTAATGTAGAAAATGGTGAATGCAATGGCCTCTTTGAAGAGGGAATTATTTGAACAAGTTTATTCCCAAAGGAGCAATGGAAATTAGATTGTAGGAGCACCCCAAAGGCTCACCTTAGAGGCCCCACCCATGAACATAAATTGTATATTTCAAGAAGGTGAAGAAGAGTTTGAACAAGAAAGTGAAGGTGGTGATTTCCTAGAAAATGACGAGTTTGAGAATGATGCGAAATCAGATTTCGTGAGTATTCTAGAGGTTATGAAGAAGAAAAAGGAGATGCATCCAGTTTCTCATACACTGTATTCACTCATTCTCAGTCCAAGAAAGGAGCACCCCCTCCACCACTTTGTAAAGAAAAATAAGGTTGATGATCCTCCTACGGCGACTCATCCAAAAAATAATAATTAGACAAGGATCACCACTTCCTCCTTCCATGAAGTCTTGATTGTTGGAGCTTGATCCTGTAGCAAGTAAGAAGTCTCCCACTATCCTAAGTAAGTATTCTAATCCCTCTTCCATTTCTAAATATAAATATGCTCCTACAAAATCTAATACCTTGAAATCTCCTAGTGTGCCATTAAAAGTACCCTCCATTCCTCAAACATCAAATTCTACTCCTAAGCCTATCTAGACTCCAAAATCAGTCCCTTCACCCCCTTATCTCGCATCTTCTCCCTTTGACTTCATAGAACATGCAAACAAATCCAAAGTGCAGATTACCAAAACCAAATATTTGTAGACCCATCTTAAATAGTTTGAGAGGTTTGTTCAATACATCAGGAATGGTAGTCTAACACCCAATGATGTAGCTCATCAACCTAAAGGAATACTACCAAACCCACCTACACCTCCCTCACATAACATGATTTCTCTGAGTGCATCAAAGACCAATAAAGTTGAACCTTTCTACGTCTCCCTTCTTGTTGGATAATATGTATTGAACAATTGCATAATAGATTTTGGTGCTTCAAATAATGTGATGCCTTTGAAGGTTGCTAAAGCTCTCAAACTTACCATGACTCCACCCAGTGGCTCTTGTTACTCTTTGGAGTCAAAAGAGGTCCCACTTTTAGGGAAGATCAAATATGCATAGGTGGCTCTCACTAGATTTCTAGACAAGAAAGTTTCGTGTGACGATTAAGTAATAGACATCCCACCTCATTCAGAATGTTGATGAGTAGAAGTTTCTACCGAGACTTGGGAGGTAAAATTCAGATGAATTGGTCATCCACAACCATACCAATGAAGTGAGACATGGATAAATTACTTCCAGAGAAGAAGATGAGGTACACAAGCACGAAAGTTGAGAAGCCCGAAAGCTAACATCTTATACCAAAATACCTAGGTGGATGAATCACTTGGTGACAACCGAGGAGGAAGAAGATATTCCCATCTTGATAGGTCCAGATATTCCTTCTTAAAGATATTTTGATTTTGAAGAAGCATTGAGGAGATTTGAGTTATAAGAGCACAACCTAGAATTGCGGATGATGTAGATCACAAGGAAAAGGAGATGGTTATCGATGATTTTCAAGAATAAAAACTAGCGTATATGATTTTCTAAGATGAGGAGTTATTCTCATTCCCATTTGGGGATGAAGATGATCTCAGTCAGGCCATCTATGGAGAGAAACAATCAGCATGTGATGAGCCTTTGAAAGGCTTGAAATAAATCTCCATACAAGGACTGCTGAGAGCCGCAAAAGAAACCGAAGACCCCGAGATCAGTCTTGAGCTCCTAATGCAAGCCAAAAATATGCAAGACAAGTGTGAAGCTGATTTGGAAGCCTTAACCAATGTGAAGGTTGGCCATATTGAAAATTATGATGCCACTTTTGAGCTAATGATTGATGGATGCAATAACGAAATGGAGATATTTTCTTTCCCATTTGAAGAGGAAGAATGTTTCCATGATGAAAAAACTAAAGCAAGAAGTTTTGAGGCCTTTGAATTTGAAGCTCCTCTGGACAAAGGAGTGATAAAATGTAGTGGTTCCCAAGATGATGAGGTAATCCCTCCAGATAGTTTCCTTGAGCTCCAAAATAAAGATTCTTCAAAGGCGTACAAAGAGGAGTTGCAGGAAATGACAAAGCATAACTCCATGCAAGAAATTTTGGATACAGTAGAAGTTGCAGAAGACCCTGAGATGATTCTTGATCTCTTCACTCGTGCCATGGACATACAAGACAAGTATGAGGTCACGTCCAACCCTTTCGTCAAGTACTCAAGCACCTCATAGTGGAGTAATGGAAAAGGATAAGTTTGAGGTTTCTCATGGAAAAGATGTCAATGAGCATAGACCTAGGAAAGAAAGTAACTCAAAATATAAAAGGAATTGGAACAAAAATCAGCTTAGGGCAGCGATGAGATGCTCGATGGAGAATCAGCTATATGGATAAACATGGAAGGCAACTGGCATGATGAAACTGATTTTAAAGAGCATGAAGGTAGTGGAATTTCCAAGCAAGGACCTAAGCATCAAGAAGCTCACATGGAATCACTCCTACAAAGTAAAAGGACAATCATGGAAGCACCTAGCTTCCATAAAAAATTGAGGAGGGGAGGGTACTTTCTCGAACCAGTCAATGGCTTTGCAGAATAACATCATTCAGTGTTTCCCACTCACGGGTAACTTTTGAGAAATGGAAAGTGCTTTAGTAAAAGTGGGTTGTCCCCCACCTTGTACTATAGGTGATTGTTAGGTATGTTTCCCTTTATGTTGCATGTGTTTCCCTTCCTGTTGTGTGTTGTGTGTTTCCTTTCCGTCCTTTTCGTGTGCGTGTGTGTTTCCTTCTTCTCTCTCTTGTTATAGGTTGTACATGACTCCATAGGGCCTAATGGATAAGACACTTTGGTCAATGAATTATATGGTCTAAAATTGAGATTCTGGATTTCCATGTCATGTCTTCACTTTTCTCAGTCCATGTCATGTCCCCAAGCTAGAGCCAGTTGTTTTTCGTGTAAATGTGTAACTGGGAAATTGGAAGTTTCCAAGCACGACAACTATACCCCTGTGCCAAAATTTTCATGTTTTATCATTCCCATGAACCCCAAGCCAAATCCCTAGTTTTTCACCCCTACTTGATGTCAAATTGGTCCCCTAGGTGATTTAGGAAAGTCTATTCATTCCACCTAGGTGATTTTAGGAAGTTCTGAAAAGACACTATCTTCTGGCAGTATAGATAAGGGCTATCGTTGGCCTTCCCAGGACTGGATCAACCCCCCTGGAGAGGAACAAAAGGGCCAAATTCAACATGGAGGTGAATGGAATACCTTATAACATCATGGAAATTATTTTATAAGGATTGGGGAAGTTTTGAAAGACTTGGAGCGATCGAGTAAAGATAGGGTTCACAAGCCTAGGCGGTTCACGAGCCTAAAACATTCTGTTGGGATTCAAAAGAAGGTTCCGGGAGCTCCAGATGGAATTAGAAGTAAAAAAAAAACATATACTGAAATGTAATTCCAATACCTATGTTATGGTGAAATAATATTTTTCATAACACTTTGGTACATTAGGTCTGCAGGAAATTTTTCTCAAGTACAAGTGGAGTACCAAATAAAAACTCTAATTTTCAGAGATAAAATGGAATAATCAAGACATAATACACCCACCATTGGATTCAAAAGGATATTTCTAGTCAGGATCATATAATTTTTTTCCAAAAAATTCCATTGGGAGCTCAAGTTATCACTTGTCAAAAGTTGAACTTGGCCAATTTTTTTGGGAGGACAAGTGTCAACACGGACCTTGAAAAATGCACCGAGACCCTATTTAGAGTCATTTGGACACCCACATGACCAAATTTCATCCCCTAGATACATTTTTGGAGCATGCATTCGCTACCGTCGATTTGGTGCCATGTGTCGGCTCAGGACCACCATAGGCTGATTTTCCTTATTTCCCTAAGTTGGGAACATAAGACATGGAAAATTTTTCCCAGCCCCTATGGGGATTCATTTGGACACCCATGTGACTGACTTTCAGCTCCCAGTGCTTTAAAGCAACTTTCCTCACCTTCATTCCTTACCGTTGGATCACCGCTACATGTCGTCCTCTTGACCACCATGGAATTTGATGTCCCTCACATCCCTGAGGTCAGGGAAATAAAACATGAAAAAGTGCACCCAAGATTCTCCCTTCATGCATTTAAAATTCAAAAATTCTAACTGCCGCTCAGTGCTTCTCAATGCTTCTTGCTTCCACTCCAGTGCATAAACAAACTTCATCCTTCCTCTGCAACTCTCCTCCATCACTCCACCATTGAAAAAATAAAACCAGACCTGCCATAGAGATAATTAAATTCACTCCAAAAAAGCACGCAGGTCCCAAAAGGAGAATTGGAGCAAACACAGAAGGAGAAGCACAAAACAAAGAAGGAGAAGCAGAGAAAACTTCATAGCCATGAAATGAATAGTCGAAGAATTCTCCCAAACGGATGTGTGAAACAACAAGTTATATTTTTGTTCATTCCTCTACCAAAGGCCATCAAGAAGACACCTTAAAACTCTCCTCTCATGCACTAGAGCATCTACAACAAAGAAATCCCACTTCCGGCTCAACGAAGAAAGAAGTGGGATTTCCCGTCAAACCGGTTGCGGATTGAAGTAAGATCGCACGTGAAGCACCAGAAGAAAAAACCCACATAAAAATATAATTTTCTTTACAAATGGAGGAGAAAACAAGACCTGCAATTTTGAGGTCCATTAATGGCTGCTATACCTAGAAGCACTGCCAGGTCCGAAAATTAAAACTTTAAAATCTCCTAGACTATTAAGTGGGCGGGCCAAAAATTTCAGAGGGGTGATATTGGAAAAAAAAACATATATATTTTTTTCTTGCACGTCAATCCAACCTCCAGAAGCCCACTTTTTAAAAATAGCAGGTCTTCTACGTAAAGGACTACTATTTTGGGAAAGTAAGCGATAGAAGAGCTTGCGAAAGGAGACAAAGACATTGGAGGTGTAATACAATCAATAACTCACCCAAACGGGAATTTTGGCACTTACTAAAAATAGAAAGTGGGCCCATGATCACCTTCTAAAAATAGAAAGTTGATCTGGAAGGAACGAGGAACACAGGGAGAAAGAGGAATCAAGGTCACAACACTCAGTAGAAGTTCTAGGGACTTGATTTTTCACACTTACTAAAAATACTAAGTTGCTTTTTCTAAGTGTACATGCGAGTCTTGAGCTAGTCCTATCCTGCTCTTTCCACTATGAGCCCGAGACACAAACCATCCAATTTGACAATGGTACCACAATTGTGATCATCAGCGGAACAGTTCACTCAACTTGGAGAGTGATTCGTGAGCCAATTTGAAAGATTTTCACAGTGTGTAAAGAATTTAAAGATTTAGTTTTTCACTACATTTGGAGCTTTCCATTAACGAGGATCAACGAACTTCATCGGGAAGGAGATCTCGTCTTCTTCTTCTTCTCTCTCTCTTTCTCTCTCCTCTTCTCCCCCCAACTTTCTCTCACTTTCCAATATTCTAATTTTGTGTTGGGGTTGAACTTTTCACATGTCCTAATGTTCCTAATGTAATAAGTCACCTTTATGTTATAAAAAGGGACTTAAAAGTTTCCTAGGAAGTTGAAAAGTTTTAAGTTGTGCGAGGACATATGAAAAGGCATTGGGGGGTAAATGAAGAGTCATATTCTACTCTATAAATTGTAACGCCATTCCCATTTCAAAGATTTGGTGATTGATCTTGTAAACTCAAGAGTATATTGTACTTTGAGAGAACAAAGAAGATATCCATTTTCTTCCATTTCCCCCCTTCTCAATTTCCTCCATTTCTCCACTATGTACAACTTTGTTTGAGAAATTAATACAAGAAGAAGGAGTTTCTAGCTTTCTTTGACTAAGATATTTCTTGATACTTTGTGTTCATCAAATTTCATTTGGTCTTAATGATGCTTACAAAGTTTTTTCTTCTCATAAATGTATGTGATGATACTTCTAACTAGTGTGTGTGCAAGAATATGATTTTATACTTACAACATTAATTCTCCTAGCTCTTTTCTCAAACCCCTTTCTCACTCTTCAGAAAAAGTCTTCCCTAGCAAGATATTTCTAGCTTTTCCACAGGGTTAGTGGAGTTCCCTTGTTGGATCCTCAGTCAAAAGTTCAACAAAAAAATCCACCTTTTCACGCACATGCATATACGGTATTTTAGGTTAAGTAGAGGGACTTAGATTCCTAGATTTTTGGCAAGAAATCCACAAGTTTGTCCACCCAACAAATTTTCTCACCAACAAGATGTAAGTGAAATGAAAGTTTTGTATGATTTATTCACCCTCCCAAGTACATTATAATTACAACAATTGGTATCGGGACAGGTCCTTGAAAAAAAAGTCTAAAATCTTGGAGGAGATCCTTGAAAGCACAAGTGGCTAAAAAAATATGAAAAGAGAATCATGAGTTGAAATCCATGGCCAAGAAGGATGAATAAACCATGAAAAACCTGAAGAGTCAATTAGAGAAGGATATTTCATATTTGTGTTCAAAGGAAGAGGAATGTGAAATGTTGAAAAATAATCCATGTGATGTTTATATGCATAGTCAAGATGATCTCAAAGAGGTGGTGATGGATCTACAAGAAGATTTATCATTCCACAGAAAGGAGAACATTTGTTTGAAGTATGAAATCAAAGATATGTTAGTAGCACTCAAGGCCAAAGAAGAAGAGTTTTCAAGCTTAAAGAAGAGATTCAAACCCTAAAGATCAAGGAAGATGAGAAGCCTAATCTCATGAGATCAAGTAGTTGATCCTAGTTCTAAAGGAAGTAAAAATGATGGTTTTTATGGCAAGAAGGTATATTTAAGGACTAATCCCATTAGACAACCAAATACAATGAGGTATGTAAAATTTCATGGTTATTGTTATGCTTGCAATGGATTTGGTCATAGAGGAAGGGATTGTAGAAATTTTTTTCGGTTGTGTGTATCCTTGCATCAATAGAAAAGACCAAAATAATGATCAGTCAAGGGAAAGACAAGAGTTTGTTTTTCATAAGTGTCATCACAAGGGTCATATTGCAAGTTTTTTCTCTCATGAATCATCTAAGCAAGTGAAGAAGGTTGAAGCTCACAAAATGAAGGAAGTTTGGTTGCCTAAATCATTCAAAGTTGAATTTGATCCAGTCAAGGAAAATGAGAAAAAGGTTGTCAAGGATTACAAGAGGTCTAATCATGTAATTGAAGACAAGAAACTTGAGTCAAGGGTTGAAATAAAGAAGTATCATGTGCATGAGAATTTGAGAATATTAAGAGTGTGGGATACCTCAAGAATGATAAGGTATGTTAAGTGATCTACCCATGATTTTTGAGTCCTTTTGTGTTTGAAGTGTACGAGTTTGTAAGTGTATATATGAGTACGATCATTTTTGTGCCTCCTCTATAGTAAAAAGTCTTGAAGTTGTGCCATAATATTTATAAGGTCAGTGTGAGTGTGTCATGTCTAAAAAATCTATGTCAATTTTCCATGCATAGTCATGTTCTTAGGTTGTAAGGTTGTTTAAGTGTCTCACAAGGTCATATCTTAGAACAAGTTTGTTATATCATTAATGCACATCCTGTTATTGTCATCCTATGGTCCGAGTCCTTGGTTTGTGATGTTTCATAAACTGAAGAATGATTATACAAGTAATGTTCATATGTCAAAGAGTTGAATTGAGTTCTAGTGATGGTTGAATTCATAGAGGTCCTTGTGTTTGCACCAAGTCAATATGATCCTGATTCTGTGTGTTCTTCCTTGTATCATTCATCAAAGTGAAATTTACATTGTCATGAAGGAGAATAGTAGGTACTGAAACTCAACATCAAATGTGCTTCAAATTATTGAGGATGAAGTTCATCATAAAGTTATCCAATCAGTTTATAAGTTGAGTTTGAGTGCAAATTTTGAGTGTGACTTCATTATGCATCTATGTTGAAAGGTTGAAGGAATTTGTAGTCCTTTCGGTATTTAAAGTCCAAGTCTTTGTTTGTTCATCAAGTTTGAAGGGTTTTATCTTGGTCAAGGTTTAAAATGGTATGAAGAGTCTAAGCTCTATGGAGGAGACAAGTTGTCTCAAACAATGACATATGTTTGTGAGTGGACAATGGAGATTTGTAGCTATGTGGTATGTATCCTAGGGTATCAAGATTGATGAGAATATGCTTAGTGGTTTCTTAATTGTCAATAGATTCAAGTTACATGGTACATTGAATCCATGTTTTCAAGTAGGAGGTATGTATTCCAAAGTTAAAAAGTGTCACGGGGTTTGAGCAAGCGTAAAGGACAAATGTTATGCAATAATCTAGGGGAGCATTGATATTATTAAGGATATTGATTGCATATCCTATACTTGAAGGTTCATGTTAGAATATCACCAAGGTAATGCTCTGCAAATAATGATATCATGCTTTATCAAGGGCTAAAGCATGAAATTTAAGCTCAGAGTCATTGTTTATTGTGCACAAGGATCAAGTAAAGGCCTCATGGTACTATGAAAATCATTGAAGGAACTTGAGCTTGCATGATGATACGAGGAGATTGAAAAGGAGTATGAATTGTCAAATATGCGGGATAGTGACTTGATCTAATGAAGAAATGGAGTTATACATGTCAAAATGATGTATGAAAGGTTGTTTAGGATCTTTAAGAATGAGTGGAAGATGAAAATGAATTTTACAAGGTTCTCGGGTGCATGAGGTGATATGTACATTCACAAAGTCATCAAGGCCTAGGAAAATAAATGTACATTTTGATGTTGATTCAACAATCTAATCAAACATGCATATGAAAAGGTAAGGGTTTTAAGGTGCCTAGTAAGGTATGAGTGCTCTACGATTTGTCAATCAAGGTTACATACTTTAAGAGTGTTGACAAGTTGTAAAGGCGAGTCTATGTTTAGTCATTTTTCATCACTCTCATTCTTGTGAAAAGTTTGTCATGATTATTCCCAATTGTGCATGTGTGTATCTATATGGAGAGTTCATGGTAATGTGTAATGTCCTTTAAATAAATGTATTTTTTCATCATATTAGAGGTTTGAGTGTTATCAAGGACATTCTATTAAAAGTCTTTAGAGTTAAGATGCTCGGTGTATTCAATCCATGTGCGGGATAATCCACAAGTATGAAGAATATCAAGTTTGTATTAAGGATGATAAAGTATTGAAGTCTATGCATCTAGAGAATACATTAGTGTTACTCAAGTGAATATGACCTATGTAAGGTTATTAGAAACATGGGAATTGCCTCTCCAAATTGCATGAAGTCTTAAAGATATCGGAAGTTGAGTTAGCGAGGTTGTCTCGAGTTATTTCTTGTTAGCATGATAAAGTCATTGATTAAGATTGAAGGTGGCAATAGATAAAATTCATCGGGGTTAAAAGGTCTAAGAAGACAAAAATTACTTGAAGATTGAACTAGTACAATGGTCTTGAATGTGATTGGAAATTGGAGCATGCATTACTATTTTAGACAAGGTAAAGGTAATAAAAAAATTGATACGAGAGAAATGTAAAGTGGATGTGAAAGAGAAAATGGGTTGTTATAGGTATATATGACCGTATGGTTGATTGGAAAAGCCATAAAAGTCCTTGAAAACATGAGAAAAGTTCTAATTATACATAGAGCAAGGTCAAGAGCTAATTAGGGAGACAAGTGAGTGTGATCACCAAAGACTAAAAAGTTACTCCTAAAACATATATATAATACACGAAGGTATGTACTTATTATGATATTTGGCTTCAAGAGTGAAATTTATCCTAGGAAAAATGGCGAGTCTCATAAGAAAAAGGTAGAGTATCTAGAATTACGTGCCGGGACTGAAGTACATACTTTCATGGTGTTGAAAACCTATGTGAGTTCTTTAATGGTGTGCTACATGCTATGAAGGGTCAAAATGTAGTCTACGGGTTTGATATGACTGTTAATGTAGGAGGAGTCATTTTTAACTTTGTAACAGGAAGGTAGGTGTCAGGAGGTCTATGAGGCAAGTTGATCATGTTAGATTAGTTTGTGAAAACATATTTGAGGATTGTTATATTTGTGAACTTATAAAAGTGGATTATACAAGTTAATAAAGTCTTTTTGTGGCAAAAGAAGTTAGTTATGAACTTTGATTCAGAGTAAGTAAGATGCTTTAAGTGGAAATGAAGGGCTATCAAACTGAAATGATGCTTGAAAGGACTTACTAAGGTTATATCATGGTGATATAAGATGAAATGGGGATGTGATATCTAAGAAGTTGCTTCAGGAATTTGTGCAAAGAGGTTAAGTCCTTCCCAAAGCAAGAAATCAAGGTAAGAATAACAATTTTTGGATTTTTAGTTAGAGTTGGATCTTTATGAGCTCAAGGGAGCCATAAGGAGATGAATGATGTTGTGTTTGATCCCTTAAAGCTAGAGGAAGTTGGTCATTTTTACACTTTGAGAATGTTGTTTAGGGATAATATTCCTAAAAGGTGAAAATGCTAAATTTGAAGGAAAATTTGTGTTTTTGAGTTTGATCAAGACCTAGAAGTGTGATGGATGACATAGATGAAGGAAAAATGTGTTAGAATTTAGTGGATTCTAATTATTACGAATTTAATCAACCAATGCATTTAAATATTAACATAAACCATAAAGCAGTAAATGTTAAACATTATGCAATGTAATAAATAAAATTACATAACATATTAATTAAGTAATACATACCAAAAGTAAGAACACAGTGACACAATGCTTATAGTGGAAAACCCCAAATAGGGTAAAAACCCTTTGTGAAATAACCTTTTACTTTCCAAAAACCAAATTTACATCTAGTAACTTTCACCTTCTCCTTTCAGCCCTAATCACAAGGGTAAAATAATATTCACCTTTGATATTTCATTTGAACATATCAAATGAGGACCTATAGTCCTTTTTATATTAGGTGATCGGCTACATCTCCCGACCCACCTTTTCAACCTTATTGGTTGACACATATACCTAGGTTTATAATATTTAATATTAGAAATATAATCATTTCATGATATTAAATTTTTATCCAAAAGTATATACCTAGGTTAACATATTTAGTGATAGAAATAGAAATATTTCATATTATTAAATATTAACCTATATATATTAGTGATGGATCCATATACATTAAGGGTTGGCAGGACCACTTAATCATTATGTTCAACTCCCCTTAATGTTAAGTGGGATAACATAACATATGCTAATAGATTACTGCTTTTGCGGTACACTACATGGTTTACAATCCTTAAACCATAAAGATTTTAGGGTAGCATATCGAGTTGAAGGAATTATAACACCTTCATCATACTAAAGTTACCTTTTGGTACAAAAGGATTTAGAATCCCAAATATCATCCCATGATAAGTGGTTAAGTATAATTTGTGAGTTTTACATGTTCTCACACGGGTTCTCATAAAAGGTTATTGGACCTAAGCATATAGGAGTCTTTTTAACCAAGGACCTCCTTAATAATATTCTTATCTTGAATGTTTACAAGTAAACTCAATAATAATAAAGAGTTTTCTTGAAGATCACCTTTAAGATCTTTCTACACTTCTTTCTAAAAATAATTCAAGAAGGTATGCATGCCCGAAGGTCTTTTTACACTTATGCAAACGTCTTTTTACGCTTTCTCTAATGTATTTTTACAAAAACTAAGTTCCATTAGGAGGTAACGTTTTGCACCTGCACTTGCCCCTCAATGGAAAATATGACAATCTAATATTTTCATGAAAGTGACAAAACTTCATAGCACTTAGGGGATTTATGAAGATATCAAGAACACTGCTCTTGATCAGCAAAAAATTGAGACTATCTCACCACTTAGCACCTTCTCACGGATGAAGTATATATGTATATGAATGTGCTTTGTCCTCTAATGTTGTAATAGATTATGTGTAATATCTATGGTGCTTTGGTTGTTGCGAGAACAAAGGAACACTTTGCCTAGATCCTTCATCTTTATCTCATCGAACAACCTCTTTAGCCATAGAGCATTTTTTGACTTCCATTGCACTTATATATTCAACTTCTGTTAAAGAGATAGAAATTGTTGGCTGGTTTTTGTAGGTGAGTAATGGCACCTACTTTGAATTTAAATACATAACTAGAAGTTGATTTTCTATCGATACATCACCAACATGATTAGAATCACAAAATCCATATAAGTTAGCATTTTCATTCTTAGTATAATGCAACCCATAATTGATTATTCCTTTAATATATCTAAGAATCCTTTTTACAAGATTCCAATGATCTCTATAAGGTTCCTACATAAACCCGGAATCAATTCCTACTACATATGAAATATCTGGTCTCGTGATAGTTAGATAAATCAAGCTACCAACTTTCTATATAAAGTAGGATCAATTTTCAATCTAACTTCCGTAAGAGAGTAGACATTGGTTTATAATCAATCATGTTAAAAATTTTCAATACATTGGTTGCATACTATGCTTTGAGAAACAAAAATAGAATGTTTATCTTGAAATATATGCATGCAAGAAAATGATGTAAGAGACATAAATCAATCATTTCAAAGTACAGTTTCAATTTTTCTTTAATTTTACAAATTAAAGTAGGATTATCACCGATCATAAGTAAATCATCGACATATATACAAACAATGATAATATGTGATTCTTCTTACTTAATGAATATATCATTGTTAGAAGAACAATTAAAAAAAACTAACTGTTTAAAGAAATAATTAATCTTCACATATTAAGCTCTAGGAGCTTGCTTTTAAACCATACAAGGATTTTTCAATTTACAAACATAGTTTTCTTTACCAATTTCTTCAAACCCTTTAGGTTGAGACATGTAAAGTTCTTATTTTAAATCACCAATTTTTATTTTTTACATCCATTTGGTGGATTTCCCACCCAAATTGAGTGGCAATTGCAAATAAGGTCATATGATCTGCGATTTTAGCTACAGGGGAAAATGCCTCAACATAATCAATACCAAGTTTTTGAGTGAAACCTCTAGCAACAAGTCTATTTTTATGTTTGTCAATACTATCATAAACATTATATTTTACTGTGTATAACCACCTAGACCCTATAATACTTATTTTTTCTGGAGGTGGAACCAACTCCCAAATTTGATTTTGAATTAGGGAATTGTATTCAGCCTACATTGCATTTATCCACTTCTCATCTCAAGAAGCTTCTTCAAAATTTTGCGGGTCAGGTTCATACAAGGTCATTAATGCATGGTAGGCATGATGACTTATGGTCATTTTCCTAAGGTTAATAAGATTTGAAATTTCTAACATAGATTAAGCCTAATTTAATTTCTTAGCTAGGAAGATATGAGTTTTAGAAACATCTATAACATCAAAACATATTCATGCCCATTTACTAAATTATAATCAAAAACATCATTTAGAAGTATTTAATGAATTAACTTCAAGAGAAGAAGACAACACATGTAAACCTTTCACTAGATTATATCTAGACATTTCATATAAGCTTCGATAATTAACATGTTATAACCTTTCATGCCATAGTTTTGAATTATTCAAACTTTGAGATATAAAACAAGATGCAAAAGAGAAATCATAAAAATATACTGAGACCATTTCTTTGAATTCCTTCACTATTATACTCTCATTATTATATTTGATATACCAAGTATCCTTCATGCATGGATTCTAGTTGAGTCCATACCTCTTTCAGATGTTCGATATTACCAATGTGAAGAAGGTACTCATTGTTCACATTGCGCGAGAATCAAAGAATCTTATGCATTTGTTGCAAGAATGCATTCATGTTATCTACGATTCTTTGGACTACCGGTAGGAAGAACCTCGAGATCGAGAAACAATCTTCCAAAGTTTCCTCACCATAAATTTTGTTTTGACCCAAATGTTGTAGTTAGTTCCATTCATGATCTGATTTTTGTCAAGATACACCCCATTATAATATACAATGTACCATGAACTCAAGGTCTTGGGCTATTGGTGAGTTACAAGTAGTTTGTAATCATCAACCCAAGTTCCATTCCCATTAAGTTCATTAGATGCTTTCAATAAGTGGCCATGGGGACACCTTGAGGTAGGGGTCAAACTTCTCCATATGGACCAAGCGGAACATAGTGGGGCGCTCCGAATGCGGATCACTTGGTGGACATTAAGGACCCAAGCCCACCCCCATGTCCCACTTAGAGAAAGTACTCCTCCACCACTCCAATTCATAGCTCTGGTATAATAAAAGCATTTACCATCTAAAGTTTTAGGGATGACCCTGTGGTGAACTGGTGGGGCACTTAGCCTATAGAGCCAACAACCCAGGTTCAAACCTAGCCCCCAAGATTTCATATCTGATTTACTCGCGGCATGTGGAGTGGGGCATTTGCATGTCACCTTGGGGTTGGGGATGACCCTGTGGTGAACTAGTGGGGTAGTTAGCCTATAGATCCAACAACCCAGAGTTCAAACCCAGCCTCTTCGATTAAATTTTGAACTCAAGGTCTTGGGCTATTTGTGAGTTACAAGTAGTTTGTAATCATCAACCCAAGTTCCATTCCCATTGAGTTCATTAGATGCTTTGATAAGTGGCCATGTGGACACCTTGAGGGTAGGGTCAAACTTCTCCATATGGACCAAGCGAGAACATAGCGGGGCGCTCCGAATGCGGATCGCTTGGTGGACATTAAGGACCCAAGCCCACCCCCATGTCCCACTTAGAGAAAGTACTCCTCCACCACTCCAGTTCATAGCTCTGGTATAATAAAAGTGTTTACCATCCAAAGTTTTAAGAACTCAAGGTCTTGGGCTATTGGTGAGTTACAAGTAGTTTGTAATCATCAACCCAAGTTCCATTCCCATTGAGTTCATTAGATGCTTTCAATAAGTGGCCATGTGGACACCTTGAGGTAGGGTCGAACTTCTCCATATGGACCAAGTGGAACATAGCGGGGCACTCGAATGCGGATCGCTTAGCGGAGACATTAAGGACCCAAGCCCACCCCCATGTCCCACTTAGAGAAAGTGCTCCTCCACCACTCCAGTTCATAGCTATAGTATAATAAAAGTGTTTACCATCAAAGTTTTGAACTCAAGGTCTTGGGCTATTGGTGAGTTACAAGTAGTTTGTAATCATCAACCCAAGTTCCATTCCCATTGAGTTCATTAGATGCTTTCAATAAGTGGCCATGTGGACACCTTGAGGTAGGGTCAAACTTCTCCATATGGACCACGCTTGAGAACATAGCGGGGCCCTACGAATGCGGATCGCAGCGGACATTAAGGACCCAAGCCCACCCCCATGTCCCACTTAGAGAAAGTACTCCTCCACCACTCCGGTTCATAGCTCACGGTATAATAAAAGTGTTTACCATCCAAAGTTTTAAGAACTCAAGGTCTTGGGCTATTGGTGAGTTACAAGTAGTTTGTAATCATCAACCCAAGTTCCATTCCCATTAAGTTCATTAGATGCTTTCAATAAGTGGCCATGTGGACACCTTGAGGTAGGGGTCAAACTTCTCCATATGGACCAAACGGAACATAGCGGGGTGCTCCGAATGTGGATCGCTTGGCGGACATTAAGGACCCAAGCCCACCCCATGTCGCACTTAGAGAAA
Organism: Taxus wallichiana var. yunnanensis; assembly: GCA_018340775.1. Classification (NCBI taxonomy): domain Eukaryota; kingdom Viridiplantae; phylum Streptophyta; class Pinopsida; order Cupressales; family Taxaceae; genus Taxus; species Taxus wallichiana. Next base: position 222,401,499 of record CM031237.1, read on the forward strand.
TTACTCCTCCACCACTCCAGTTCATAGCTCTGGTATAATAAAAGCGTTTACCATCCAAAGTTTAGCAAGGTTTCCCCTTCCTTCTTTCCCAATATCGTGATGGTACTTACTAGGTAGCTTTGTGATTCTTTCTTGCGTTTGGCAGTTATTTTGTGTGAGTTGTCATCTCTTCTCTCTTTCGGCGGCGTCCCTCTGCTTCTTTTCTGCCATTGTTCCCTCACACATGGTTCAGGTCTTCTTGGTCACGTCTGCGGGCTTCCTGTCACCTCCATTTCTTCCGGGGTTGTTTGACCTCTTTCGCACGCTCACTTGTTCCTTTTATTTTGATTTATTCACTCCAGGCATTATCCCTTTTGGCCCCCACATTACGCTTCTTCTTCAGTGCAATGTCTTTCGTCGGCTTCCCATTTGTGGCTCTCTGAGGATAGTTTCACGAATTGGCTGATGTCTCGGCTATTGACAGGCATCGGCTTGCGATGATCTTCAAATTCTCCTCGCCTGAAGAGGCCGAGGCTATCGAAGCAATCCTTGGAGACTCTTTTTGATTCCATGCTCGTCACCCCGAACTGATTTAGACATCGCTTCCGCTTTTGTCTCATTCTGCCTACTGTTACATTCTAATACTGCGGACATCGAACGGGTCACCTTGGATCAAATCTATGCAGTTCACTACGTCGGCTTGCAAGCTCAACTCGCCAATTTCTCTCCACCGGATCTCTCGTAGGTGGAGGAAGTTGTGAAGCAGAGCCATTGGTTCGGGTCGAGACATTCGCTGGCTCTGTGGTCAATACAGAGACCTGGTAACATTTTCTCAAAACTTTCACCCAACCTTGGATCAACGCTTCCTTCTGGTGGTTGACATTAATGCGGCCCTCTTCCTTGTTCATTCCGCGGTGGATCAACTGAAAGAACTCAAAGATCGTGCTTTGTCTACCTTCCATTTTTTGTTGCATGCGGCTTCTTCGCGGGTGGCTCATCTTCTGGTTAATCGGATGGAGCCTTCGCCTTTCTCAAGGCTCGTCTGCTGCTCTTGTCTCGGCCTTCCTTTCCTCCCTTCACCTCCTTTTTCTCTTCTACTTCAATCTCTTCACCCGTCTTCTTTCTTCTCTCTTCCTCTTCTTGTTGTAGGGTTGGGGTCCCTTTCCCCACCAGTTCATAGCTCCGGTTAAAAGCGTTTATCAATAAAAAAAAATATACAATGTACCACGAGTTAGATATATATTTATTGAAAAAAACACAACACTTTTAATAGAATCAGATCTAAAGAAACTATTTGATCATAACTAATTATGTCATTACAATACATACTAATTAACCTCTCATGATCAAAATAATAACCCACAATATAAAGAGCTCTGCATTATACCCCAGATTTATATAAAAAATATTTCGACCATATAGAAGAGAAGAAGAAACCGCTAAGAATGCATAACAACTTCAAATTTTTGAAAAAAATAAATGTAGGAAAAGATCCGACCAACTTAAATTTGACGTCTAAATGACCATCATAATGACTTTTTTGGTTTATCGTGACGGTCATTTGACCGTCAATTTTAACATAGTGAAAGTTTCCTGGAACATACGAGCTTAAATTTGATGTCTAAATGACCATCATATTGTCTTATGTTTGGTCTGTCGTGACGGTCATTTGACCGTCAAATTTAATGAATTCAAAACTTGCTGTGTATTTTCAAAATGTGAAATTCAGAATTTCTTCTTTTGTATAATATTAGGGAGGTTATATTTTAATACATTATAATAACCTATTATAATTTATAATATAAAAATATATACATTTTGAAAAAAAAAAGAGGTAAATAGTTTATATAATGTAAATAAAAAACAACATATAGTTCATAAAAAATTACTTTTTTTTAATAAAAAAATACATAACCCTTATTAAAGGGATTTAAAGGACATAAACTAGGTTAAAAGAAATTTACAGTGCAAGTAAATTTATGAAAGTACATATTAACTGCATATTGAGGGGACAAGTAATTTCACCCCGGCTAATGAAATAATTTGAAATCCCTATTTTCACGAACTTTGTCTCCTCCTTCATTTACTCTTAATTTTACCCTGCACATATTTGAGACTATGGAAAGATTGAAAAACATTTCATATAATTCTTGCAAGCTAAAAACTTTATAACTTTTATGTGGCTATAACTATCAATATTTTAATAAATATTTACCACACTTCACATGGGAATTCGATATTTATACGAGATATTATCCCATTTTATTCTCCACTCCCACACTTATATAAAAGAAAACCTTGAAATAAGTTTATTTATATAGTTTTTATAAACTATAAGATATAAATGAATGGGGACGCCCTTACATGGATAATATAAATGGTTAGGGACACATGTTAGGTTTATGTTTGAATACTTATTTTTAAAAACTATAAAATTATAGTTATTTTGTTATACAAATATTTTGTTTTGTTTTTAATAAATTATAAAAGATTACTATAGTTTTAAGACTATAGTATTTACATGAATTTATTAAAGAAATAGAAAGGACCCTATTTAAAGGGATCCGACAACTATAGATGACTCCTTAATAAAAATATGTAAAAAAATTCAAACTAGGATATTAGAGCAACTACATTATTTTGTCCCATTCCATGGGTCTTTAACCTCGAGCCAATAGGAAAATTTTAATTTTCCTATTCTCGAGGAAAATTGTCTCTATATGGGAGACCTTGTGATTTGAATTTTTACATGTTTACCTTGGAATTTAACTTGGGCCTGCACATACATTACAAACTATACAAGAATTAATAAAATATTTCTTAAACATTTTAACCTTTACATATGATATTCATGCCTAGGTAAAAAACCAATTATTCACAAAACACACACAATTTTAGTTTGCATAAAAAGGAAAGAAGGGGGGCTTGATCATTTTAAATATGTTTATAGTGGAAAACCCAAACTAGGGTAAAAACCATTGTGAAATAACCTTTTACTTTTCAAGAACCAAATTTACATCCAGTAACTTTCACCTCCTCCTTTCAACCCTAATCACAAGGGTAAAATAATATTCACCTTTGATATTTCATTCGAACATATCAAATGAGGACCTATAGTCCTTTTTATAGTAGGTGATTGGGTATGTCTCTCGACTCACCTTTTCAACCTTATTGGTTGACACATATACCTAGGTTTATAACATTTAATATTAGAAATATAATCATTTCATGATATTAAATATTTAACTAAAAGTATATACCTAGATTAGCATATTTAATAATAGAAATATAAATATTTCATATTATTAAATACTAACCTACACACACACACACACACACACACACACACACACACACACACATATTAATGATGGACCCATATACATTAAGGGTTGACCAGACCACTTAATCATTATGTTCTAAAAAATGAGGAGCATTAGTTTTGGGGAGCTATTTTGTGGCTCATTATAGGTCCATGGATCTGTTTTTGTAGCTTTTAAAGACAAGGAAGAGATGTTCCGGTCCATTTGGAGAGCTATTTGAGAAAGTAAGTCAAGTTTGTGCATTATTGTCATTGCGTGTTGTCATTTTCCATCTCTTGGTGTCAAGTATAGCCTTTTTAATAGATATCAAAGGGGGAGAGAAGCATTAGAAACATAAGAAAAATGTCATGTAGGTGTTGATATTGTTGATTGCCATCAATGTTTTTGAAGGTGGTTGTTATCAATGACAAAAGGGGAGATTATTTGGCCATTGTGTGTTTGTGTTTTCATTGATGTCAATTCCATTGATGAAAAATGATGTCATAGTGTGGTATGTGTCTCCATGACGCATCATTCAATGTTAAGTATAAAGGTTGATTGGTAGTGACCGAGTTTGGTGAAGTCTTATGAGGTCTTGGTGCATGGTTGAGCTTACATAGTCATAATATGAGTCATTCCAAGTTGATGTAAGGTTTTCATGATGCCATTAATGGCCCATGAAGTGTGTTAGAGGTGTACATGAATATGCATGAGGTTAGCATGGTGGGTTCGAGGGTTGTCATGCTTGAGTCGGGTCATTCTAGGCCTATTCCTAACAACTGAAGCATGCGAGAATGAGGTGGACGTATGTGAAATGAAGCTTCTTCTTCTTATTAAAGTAGGTAAGTAACATATTAGAAGTTTACCTAAGGTGTATGGTGAGTTTCAGGTCATTTTGCAGAGGTTTGATAGTGTTTCAGGGTCCTTGGGAAGCAAACAAATGAGAATCATACATGATAACACATGTAAGTCACCGTGGATGGAGAATTTTAGAGATATTTAGGATATATAGCATGGAAAATTAGAGAATGTTTTCATGATGATTCATGACAAGTTTTAGGTCAAATTGAAGATTTTTTTTGAAGATATGCAAGTTTTGGCAAACCGGGTAAGTTATAGTGTGATTTTGAAGCAAAAGTTGACCATCGATGCTCATTGCAAGCTGTGTGATTTGCATGGTGACCAGATCTATTTGGAATATCATATTAAGTCATTACGAAAGTTTTAAAAAAATAATGAGGTAGTTTGATCATCACATTTTATGAACGATCGTTAAATAGATAAAGTGGTTTGAAACCCTAGCTAAACCCTAGCTAAGAGTGACTTAGAGAATAAGAGGTATATCAAGCTTGTATTGATTTATTTTTACAAAGTGATTATTGGATGTTTTATAATAATATTCTACATTTTTTATAAATGTGTATTAGAGCATGTGACTATATGTGGGCCCCACTTGAAAATGCTTGTTTATGAAGAGTTTAAGTTTGTGGAAAAGTTCTCTAAAGAAGGTAAGAAATAAATTGACATTGTTATTATTCATAAATTATTTATAGATGCACATTATAGTTTTAGGTCATGGATGAGGTGAAAAATGGAAAAGTGTATGTTATTTATGAATCTTTGGTTTTGGGGTAGTTTACAATGAAGATCTGTAGAGAAAAAATTAGAATTGTAGGAGCTAAAAGATGAGTTAGGACTCCATTAAAGTTTTTTTGTGATCTTGGTTCATAGATATTTCTATTGGTATATCAAAATTTTATTTTTGATATGGTATGAAGAATTTATGACCTATTCTTTGAGGGTCAAATATGGAGGATGTTTGTTCTAACAGGGTGTTAAGTAGCTTCATGAGGTAAAGTGATGATTTTGATTTGTTCATATTTGGTGAAGGTTTTGAGTGCTTAGAAAAAATTTATAAGGGTTTTCCATGCTTTGGTAAATCTTGGAAGTGATTTTTGTGGTGATGGATCATGTTAAGATCAAGGTCAATTCTTGAGTCCTAGAAGGCTTAAGGAACAATTTGTAGAGATTGGCTTCGTTGAAGGCATTACACTTGGATTTGGAAGGATTTATAATATGTTCTAGAAATATAATTCAAAGGTATTTCCAGTGATATATGACTTGTGTCTTGGTTATGATATTTGATGGGTCTTTCAAGTCAGTTTGTGAGGAAGAAGGTATGTTGATTTTCAGATAGGTTTCCTCAGGCCAAGATATTGAATCGGTTGAACCATGAGATGCATGAGTTGATGCTTGATATTAGTTAAAAATTTAATAGAGATAATGTTTTATCCTATTAAATGTATTTGGAGGTATTGGAAGTGTCATCAAGGATGCAATCTAGTTCAATTTGTAAAAATACTTACTAGGCAACATGATTTGGAGAAGAGGAACGCAGCGGCTATGGTTTGAACCTATGGATGTTTCAAGAGGTATAAATTTAATGGATGTGATATAAATGTGTTTAGGATTCCATATAATGGTTATATTCCATAGTCAAGTTGATCTTGAGTGGTATTTATTCCCAAAGGTAAATATATGGTACTTGAAGCAACTATTCGGTGACGATTACGAGGCTTTTGAGTTGTGTAATGATTTTTTTAATTAGTACAAGCTGATTAATGACCATGGTTGATGTTTTTATTATATATTACACATGTTTTATGAATTTTGGGCTTGAATAATCATGGTTTTGGCATTATTGGTTTTAGCCCATCCTAGTGATGGGGTTTTGAGCTTATTTTGTGCAAGTTTAATGGTTTTGGGCATGACCAACCTATATGGGTCATATGTGAATGTTTTAATGATTTAATTGGGATGTTTTTAAGTTTTATTGGTTAAAATAAAGGAATTAAACCAACCTTGTGTGTGTTTGAATCAAGAGAAGCATATAAAAGTGATGTTTTGGGTTCATTTGTGAACTAGTTATGCATGGGTAAAAATTAAGACCCAAGAGAGATTATAACATGTATGAGGGCATGTTTTAAGAGATGATAAAGTGTGTCATAGGTTGAATAATGATTGAGATCATGTGTGTAAAGTTTTAAAGGAAATAAAAGTCAAGAAGAAGATACAGTGAGTTGAGTGAATGAGGGTTTGAAGGTGTGTGTATGAGCTGAATTAGAGATCTCCATCGATTCGGGAAGCAAATATTTTTAGATGTCATCATTATCAGATGGCTGAGTTGGTGGTTAGTCATCTTAAGGGGTTTTAGCCTCCTTTTGGAGTAGGTACTTTACTAAATTAGGGGTTGGGGCTCTTTGGAGGGTGATGCTCTACTAAACTAGGGGTTGGTGCTCTTTGTGAAGTTAGTGATTCAATAAATTTCTTTATTGTGAGTAATATAAAAAAGTTTCAATGGTTTTCTTCCCCTCAAGGATTTCACACTTATATATGGTGTCTGTGAGTCTTATTCTTTGGTTCATGTTCTTGTGAATGGTTAATACACACATAATGTGCTCATATGGTTGCAAATGTTAAATGGATGAATGCACGATATGGTAAGTGAAATGGAATTTTTGTAGGACTGATTCATCCCCCTCTCAGTCCATTATGCTTACAACATTGGTTCTTGTTGCATATAAGGATGAACCTGTAAAAGAAGAGAAAAAGAGTAGTCAAATTCCTATATGTGAAAAATCAGAGTAATATATGTACGAGTGAGTAAAAAGTGTGTACAAGTAAAAGGAAAGTGTGCACTTAATGTATGAGATAGTAAAATATAGAAAATTTTCTTGTTTACTTTGGAGATACTATTGAATTTGAATGTCTTGTTTCGAAGGGTAGGTTTTGACGCAGGATCATACTCCTTGATGTGTAAATAGGAATTGTTGTCTTCAATTTTGGTATTTTAGTGATTTTTAGGGTTTTGAGGTCAATAGGAGTCTTCTAGGAGAGTTAGCTTAGTTCAAGTCCTTCACAATTTTGAAATTTTACTTTTCCTCCAAAAGTGAAAAAAATTAAATTTGAAGGATTTTTGTCTTGAATGAGGAAGATTAAGGTACTTTCTTGTTCATTCATGGTTTCTCATGCTTGAGTTAGGGTCTCTAAAGGACTAGAAGTCATATTGTGAATAGTTAGTGATCTTATATTTCTCAAACCATGGGGAAAGCTCCTTTTGTAAGTTATAGTCTCAATGTAACTTGCTCATGAGACCATAACAATCGAGTTATGAATAAAAACTCGAGGTAGGGGAGATAAGAGGAGGTTTTTATCTGTTTGTCTCATCATTTGAATGGTCAAGTGTTATAATGCAAAAGAGGACAACTCAAGATTGAGGAGGAAAGCAAATTTAGTTGCAAACAAGACTGTAATTGGCTTTATTTTGTGTTCTTTGAGTCTCGTAGTTTGAATTCTTGTGTTAATGATATATCTTGTTGTGAAAGACATCTTTAGGATGGTAAGAAACCTTGTGCATTTTTCATATTAAATCATTTAAGTATTTGGTTGGATTTACTTTTTCGTTGTATTCTTTGGAAATATGTTATAGTGCATGTTTAAGTACAATCAAGCGTAGAGAGACAAGGAAAATGAGTTTGGGAGAAATATATTTGAGTTAAATGGACCTTAGTACCAAAGAGACCTTGTAAAGATGGTAGAGAGACCACTTTATGACTTAGAAAATCCTAAATGTTAAAAAACCCATGTGTTGGGCGAGAATAGTGAGTAGTCAATACTATTCTTGAAATAGAAGTCATTACAAATATATATTGGTAAAAGAGACATGTGGAGGATAGTTTTAAAAACTTCTGGGTGGAATTCTAGCCTTTGAATTTGAGTTTCAACTCATTTATTACCAAAACTACCATCTCCGATTTGAGTTAGACTAAACCCTTGAACTAGGGTTTGTGGAGATAAAATTGAGTTTTATGAGAAACGTGTTAGGAAATATATCTTAGTGCTCCATTTGTATGTACGGGTGAATAATAATTACATGTGTAATTATTATTATGGTAAATTAGTGAAAGTACATTTACTATGTAAATGTAAATAGTAAATGTAAAATGTGGTTAGTATGTGGTAAGTTAGTAAGTTAGAATAATAAAACAATTAGTATTGTTTTATTATTATATTGGTGAGAGGTTGAAACCATATGGGTGTATGGTTGTACATGAAGACAAATGTTGTTGTAAGGATTGTTATTTTACATCTCCTATATAATGGAGTGTAATGAAATAGTGAATGTATAATAAAAAAATATAATATAGAGTTTTTGATTTCAATTATTATGTCATGTGTAGCTATTTCATGGATTCTTTGTATTAGATCGAGTAATATCTACATTTAGTACGAGCCGGTTAAATCTGTCTCGAAGAATATCTCGTAGCTTTTGTTTCCGATTTGGGTTTCTCCAAAATTTTGTGCGTAGAGAACGATCTGTTATCTTTGGGAGAAACATGCAATTTACTATACAACACATTGATCACTGTTGTTTTTTTGAAGAAATCAGAGAATCAAAGGTAATTCAAATCTACATTCAATTTTTTTGGATATTTAGATTCAGTAAAATGGATACACCATTATATAAATTTAATGGGCTGAACTTCCATACATGGAGAGTAAAAATCTAGATGCAGTTAATGAATAAAAACCTATGGAGGATAGTAGATGGAAAAGAAAAAGCACCTACATATATAAGCAAAATTGTAGAATGGGAAACTAGAGATGAACAAATAACAGATGAAATTGACTATAATTCTGAAGAATTTCTATTCTAAGTGAAGTTCTTGGAGGAAGGAGGCACAGGAGGTTGGAGGTCATTCAGCGACCTCTCGTCAGTCACCAACGACGGGGCCGTATCAGCTATGGTGATTATTTTTTTATACAGTGTGTTCTGTTGTTTCTTTGTATTTTTGGTAGAGTGTTTGGTTGCAGTGTTCCTATTGTGGTTTTCAGAATAAAGGAAATTTCACATTGAGGGGGGAACATGATCTCAATGTTCCATTTCTAGTTTTCTACATTTCTGGTATTTTCTATATATGCACGTGATTTCAAAGAAAATTTCCTATGTTATTCCCTACAGTGAGATGTGATGAGGGCTAAGAATAATACTTGGCATATCATGATGTGGTTGTAGGTAAACCACTTGAAAACCTTCATTTTTGGTTTGTGGTACACCACTTGTAAAACCACCATTTTCGGTTGTTGGTAAACCCTATGCAAAACCATCACTCTTTTGGTTTGTGGTACACCACTTGTAAAACCACCATTTTCGGTTGTTGGTAAACCCTATGCAAAACCATCACCCTTTTTGGTTTATGGTAAACCAATTGCAAAACCATCATTTTTGGTTTATGGTCAACCCTATGAAAAACCATCCATTAGGTTTATGATCATCCTGTAAAATCATCAGATCATGAGCAGGTGCAAGTATAAGGCAGGTTTTCCCCATGTTCGCACTAAGGGGGGAATGTTAGGAAATATATCTTAGTGCTCCATTTGTATGTACGGGTGAATAATAATTACATGTGTAATTATTATTATGGTAAATTAGTGAAAGTACATTTACTATGTAAATGTAAATAGTAAATGTAAAATGTGGTTAGTATGTGGTAAGTTAGTAAGTTAGAATAATAAAACAATTAGTATTGTTTTATTATTATATTAGTGAGAGTTGAAACCATATGGGTGTATGGTTGTACATGAAGACAAATGTTGTTGTAAGGATTGTTATTTTACATCTCCTATATAATGGAGTGTAATGAAATAGTGAATGTATAATAAAAAATATAATATAGAGTTGTTGATTTCAATTATTGTCTGTGTAGCTATTTCATGGATTCTTTGTATTAGATCGAGTAATATCTACAAAACGAACTAGAAAAATCCTTTGATATTTAGTTTAAATCTCTTTCTTGAGGTGCTTTATGATATTTAGAAGAAATTGGGTTGATTCTTTAAGTCGAGTTGATATTTTTACTATAGTGTTCATTAGAGACCCTGTGGAAGGACATTTAATGCTTAGGGTTTGGAGATAGTTTAATCATGCAAAGTTTTCATAGAGACCCAAGCTCACAAATTGAAAAGGAAGTAACTTGAAAATGTTTAACAAAAATTCAATATGTTTTAGCTCATGAAAATTTTACAATTATAAACCATTTGTATAAGAGATACCACATTCATGTAGAAAGTTTTAAAGTTCTAATCTAAAGGTCTAGAACAGGGGATTTGTAGGAGTTTTGTAAAGAAATAATCACTAAAACCTTATACATAGATATAAACCCTCAATGGGTAGCTAGAAGTTATAGTATATTATTTACTAAGTTCTTGGAACACAATATAAGGTTGAAAACCTCCTAATTCCAGGGTTAGAAAAAGCTAGAGAGGAATAAGGAAGTAAACAGAGAGTTAAGGATAAGTATTGGGTTTTAAGTCTTGAAATTCGGGAATAACATTTGAGAGGTAAAAGGATATTGAGGATATTTTCAATTGGTTTTGGGTATGTTGAGATACTCCACACCATGAAACCACCATTGAAATGCCTTAAGAAGCTTCTTAAGACAATTTTGACAAAAATGGAGTTAAATTAATGATTCCTTTCACACTGTTTCAAATTGAATATTGATATAGCTTGGAATAATGATTTGTAATAGCGATAAAGAATAATATAGGTCCAAATAGTTGATTAAGATCAGTTTTGACTCTTTAAGGAGGCATTTTAGCCTAGGAAAAGTGAGTTTATTATAAAAAAGGGTACTATTTTGTAAGATTTGAGCTAATTAAACTTTTTGTTGATTGAACTTGATCTAGATTTGTATCATTTGGTATCGGAACATGTAAAATGTTCTTGAAAAAGAGGGAATATTGTTTTAAGAAATGATTGCATAGAAGAGAAGCAAAATGGTGTAAGTGAGAGAAGAGAGAAAGACAACTTGGGAAGAGAGGATGGAAATAATAAAGAAGGTTGTCTTTGAGTAGGTTGGAAGGCATGGAAGAAACTTAGATAAGGATGAGATAAAATGTGAGTTACTTGCAGAGAAATGGATTGAATAGAAGGGTACAATTTGTAGGAAAATGTTACAAGTATCAAAAATATGTAGGACACATGGCTTATGAATGCAATAATGAAAGAGATGGACATGGCTGATGATGAGGTATTTCAAGACAGAGGTAAGTATTTTTTTATGTATAAGAGTTATTTTAGAACCAAGTAAAGTGGTGAATGATGTAACTCAAAGAAGATGTTTGTTTAGAACTACATGTAAAGAAAAGGGTAAATGTTGTAATGTGGTCATTGATAGTGGAAGCATATATAATCTTGTGTATTTTGAGATGGTGGAGAAAATAGGACTGAAAAATACAATGAAAACTAACCCCTATTAAGTGTCTTAGATGCGTAAAGGACATCATATCTTGGTTAGGGAACAATGTTAGGTAGAGTTTCAAATTGGGAGATATAAGGACAAAGTGTTATGTGATTTGGTTCATATGGATGTTTTTCATGTGTTGTTGGGCATACCATGGCAAGTATGATAGGAAAACAATGCATGATGGAAATAAGAACACCTACACTATTGTGGCACATGGACAAAGCTATACAGTTTTTCCTATTAAAGGAGAACAAACACCACAAATAGGGTTGGTCATGATGTTGTCAGTAAAGAAGTATTTACACTTAATTATTTATTAATTACCTTATAATTAATAAATCCACATCTCCAACCTTGCCACCTCACCTCGCCACCTCACCATGACCTAGCCCTAACCCTAAACTAACCTAATTAAGACCTATAACTTGGTCCAGACCCACACCCATGACTCATCACCCCTCACCCGCACCAAAATGAACCTAATAATGACTTGACCAAGCCCACAACTGACCCCTCGGGAGAAAAGGAGGGAAAGTTGGCTATTTTACTAAAAATAGCCAACTTTGACCTAACCGACATCGGTCCCTACTCGACCGGCGTCGGTTAGGTAACCGCCATCGGTTCCCTGTAAATGACCTCCCCCCAAAACCAAAAAATTCATTTGCAAAGGATCGAATTCATTTTGCAAGAGAGAGACAAGTGAGAGAGAGAGAAGAGGTTGCAGAGAGGAGTATTGAGCCCAAGACTGTAACTGAGCAACTAGATCATTGTCACACTCATCCAAACATTGGGAGAGTCGGAGGATAGCTTCATCAGCTCACTTCGATTTCGGATCATCCCAACTGAGCCTTGCCTTCGCCACTGCATTCCTTGGACCTGCATCCGCATCAGAAACTAGTAAGTAGTCTCTTTTATTACCTTGTATGCTTCTAGACACTACTTTGTGAACTTTTGATTCATAGTGATTATAAGCTCACTCCTGGATCTACCACCGGCAGCACCCTGCACCTAACCTTCATTCATCCATCTCTATATTGCCCCAAAGACAACTTTCTCACTCTCTGAGTCTTCTCTATCACCCTACTACTCCCCTCAACCATCTACCTAACCTTTAAACCCCATAACCACCTTATAACCAACCTCCATTTAAAAGCCCTAAATCACTGCCCCTATCGATATCGGTTATCCCCTACCGGTACCGGTTTTATAACCGTGGTCGGTTATCCAGTGACCGGCATCGGTCACTGTGACTTATACCAAAAACCAACCTTTCACCTATTTACCTCCAAACAATCTCATATCAGCCTTGTCTATCCCTGTAACTTGATCTGAACGTATCAATAACCAGTGACCAAACAAACAACATGACATTTTATTATTGGTAGTTTAGTCTCTATTGCTTTTAGTAATGAGGTACCTAAATCGTGATTTCACAATAGCTTCTTTATTATCATTTGCATTAATTTGTATTAAAAGGGAACTGACCACCTTTGAAAGGAAGTCTAATATTTCCTGGGCCAAGGTAGTTCCCTCACTTATTGTTTAACGAAAATCTGGTGGTCTTGCATTCTTATTTATAGGTAGTCCTTCCCAGACAAAAAGGAGCTCTTCATAATCGGTCTGATCTCTCTACGGTACGTGCGCACACCTTCCCAACACTCAACAGGTATTCCTCCTAGCCCTAACCCTTATCTGTTTCTCAAGAGAATGAAAAGATAGAAATAACTCTATTCTGGAACAAAATTCTGTGTGAAACATTTTGGCATGCCCGGTGGGACCCTTCTCGGGTTTCTTTCTTTCTTGCTTGTTTTCATATAGGGAGCACACTTGTTGTTTCTTTCTTCTAAATATTCACAAAATATTTTGTCATTTTGGTAAAAGAACTTGTCTTTCTTTCGCATCTTTGCATTAGTGAAAGTCATCTTCTTAACCTCTTCTCTTTCTTTGCTTCATCGAATATCATTTTGATTTGGGTTTAAAACACGTGCATCACATTCTTGCTTGTTGTTTTTAATTCTAGTGAACGTAGATTAAGTAATAGGTCGTACACGTGGGGGTGATATCCATGGTATTGATGAGAAATTAATCTTACTCTCACTACACAACACATACCAAATCACATCATAATCTACACAACATCTCAAACATCCCCCCTTCCCGTGGTATTCCTCCACCCGATTGAGGTAGCCTTACAAGCCAAAACAAACTTGACATCTCCCTTAGGTCTTTTGTTTAGGATTGACATCATCTTGCGTCTAAGGCATAAGCCCAAAGTGATTAAAACTAATCCTAGGGTTAGTCTCTTGATTTGCTTGTGTATCTTGCTTGTTTTTTTTTTCTTTCAGTTTTGTTTCTCTGTTATACCCTGTCTCAGTGATCACTTCAGACAGTTTGGTGGGTATACTAAGCCTTGTTATCCCCAAACCAGTAGCCTCTTACATTCTCTCTTTGCCTTCACAGTGACCGACACCGGTCCTCTTCTACCGACATCGGTTACACTGGCCGTTGCATTACCATCATGAGCGACGTTCGGTTACCAGACAGGGACCGATATCGGTTACTGTGTTTCACAGTTCCTGACAAACCAACAACCTACCAATTCCAACATTTTGTTGTTGTTTCTATTCCTGATTGATTAATTCCCTGTTGTATCCTCTTGTCCATGGTTGTTATCACCCGGAAACAAGCCGCAACCATGGTTTCACATGCTTGTTCCGTGTCTTTGCCTGAGTCACCCCCTTTGCATCCTATGGGGAATCCTACGGACACCAGTGCTTTTCCCAAGATCCTGTAGGAGATCCGGACTTTGCCAAATTTTTGGATGCTAATCCTAGCGTGTATAGTATTATTTGTCTCATACCCCTGACCGTACACCTGACGGTCAGCTCCTCTTTGGTATGCCTATTAGTATAGCCGCTCACTTAGCCCCTTCCCCACCTAATAACTCCGCCTCACCATCTTCATCCTTAGCCCCGTCTCCCAGCTCAGTGGCTTCGGTGGTTCATACTACACCAATTGGCCTTCCTTTGGTTAATCTGGGGCCCCACATATCACTACCATCCACTGCCCCTACCTCATCTCTCCCAGATTGCCTCTTTCATAACTCGCTCTCTACCATCTATCCACATGAGCTTTCCCTCTCAGGCTCGCCCACCTTTTCATTTCCGCAGACTCATCCGGTGGCCTCAACATCTTATATAGGACACCCTTATTGGCCACCCCAACACATTCATCATCGTTACCTTATCAACATTCAACCCCACCATTGTCTAGTAGTGGCTCTTGGCCCAATCCTCCTCCGTTTACGATGACAACACCATCATCTGACCCAACCAATGATTTAATCAAATAGATGATGGACAAGATGCAAAATCTTGAGGCTTCTATTTCAGGAAGCCGTAACACCCTGACATACGAGCAAGTTTGTTGGGAGCCTATTCATCCTTCTGTCCCCCTTCATACATATCCTCCTCAATGGGAATTACTGAAATTTACTCACTTTAGTAGTAAGGAGGACCCTCAACAACACTTGCGATCGTTTAGACATGCCTGCTATCTGATTGCTCATGATGATGCCTTACTACTCCGTACCTTCCCCATGTCCTTATCAGGACCTGCCTTGGAGTGGTACAGTGCTTTAGCCCAGCACTCAATCTTCTCCTTTAACCAGTTAGCCCAATCTTTCTTGGATCACTTCTCCATCAATATTGCCAAGAAAGTATCCATTACCGACCTCTATGCCATCGACAATTTGAAGATGAGTCTATCGCAGATTTCGTTGGATGATGGCGGGGCCTCATCAACCAACTTACTTATGCCTTACCTCAGGCTGAGCTCATGAACTCTTTACGCGGGCTTGTGCTAAACACATTTCTCCCACCCTCCAAATTCAAACTTTCCGCACCTTTGATGAGGCCTTTACTATGGCTCGGAAACTAGAGATTCGAGCCTTAGAGGAGGAGAAATTGAAGTTGTGCAACAAAAACTCAAATTTCCGAACCCAAGACTCCACCAACAAACCCAACACCACCAACTCTCATGCATGGTTGCTTCGAAATCAAAAGGAGCCGTACACGCGGTGATGGTCAAATCTCAAGCACCACCGTCCCAATACCCACCGAAACCCACCTATACCTATAAGTATAAAGCCGAGCCCATCAAGTACACTCCCTTGGGAGAAACTTATGATGTGATCTTGGAAAAATTGCTTAAAGTAGGAGCTATCACCTTGCCTCCTGTTAAACCTCACTCGGGTTTGATTCCACCCATGCTATACCTTCTTGGTATAAAGAAAATGACTTCTGTAACTTCCATCGCGTGAAGGGACATAACCACGAAAACTGCAAGATGTTGAAAAACATAGTGCAGGAAATGGTTGATGCAGGGGATATAACCCTCGATAATCCTAATGCCCCTGCTAATCAAAATTTAAAAATCTTCAACAAACCATTTCCAAACCATTCATCTAACAGTAACACAAACCAAGAAACCTCAGGCGAGGAGAAGAGTGTGCATGAGATCCATGCGGTTTTCAACTCCCAACCAAGGGCTTCCATCGAGGAAATTCTGAATCAAGCCTCTTCACCAATGCAGGGGTCCTCGCCCCCTTCTCCTTCATTAGGACAAGAGGACAGCCCCGCTATTCCTTTACCCATAAAGGAATCAACCCCAGAGTTCTCTTCTCACAGAAGAGCCTTCTTACACCACATCCCTGCAAGACTGTGAGCGGATGTTATCCAACCTATCTATTTCCCAAACATCTCCTTCCACCACTCTTGCTGCAAAAGAAGAAGGATCGCCACTTTTTCTATCGTCCTTAGAGGAGAAACCCCTCGAGCCTACATCACCAAACTCCTTAACCATGATGGATCCTCTAGAACATGCCCTCCTCCCTATCAGTTCTTCATCGCCTAAATCTTTCCAGTGACCGGTTGACCTCTTAACACCCATTGATACAGTGCCTCATTCGCCCCCTGTATCACACCCACTAGTGGACTGGAATCATAGCCCACTTCTCTTCCATACCAAAATTCCCATCCACACGTGAGAGATTTCATCCCCCAGAAGATAGACGAGTCTTATGGGAACGTTTGAGTACACCATGCTCTACTCAAATGCAGATGACTAATCCAGACACCTCTACCATATGCCGAAGTTTTTACAAAAGCTCAAAATGCCTATGTCCTCACCTTCACCCCCCTCATCTCTACCGAATACCTCATCCACCTCTATCAACCTAACCAAACCTTCCCCTATGCTTGGGACTTCACCAATACCTAGCCTGACGCACCCACCTAAATGGTTAGATTTATCCAAAAATAAAGCCATCAATCCACCTAGGAGACAGACCCAATCTCCTCGAGTCCAATCTATGCCTCGCCACAACTAAAACCCTCACCCCCGATCACACCGGTGCAGCGAGGCATGGGTTTGACCCCTCACCCATCACACCTACCTTCTATATTGGGGCCTCACCCCTCCACCTTGCCTCAATACACCATGCCTCCCACGTCTTCTTTAACATGACCTGCACCTTCTGCACCCATACAGAAATCCACGGGCATCTCAACACCGTCGCCCCAAGTATCCTACCTACCTACCAACCCTAAGAAAACTCGATCATCGAAGGACTTGTTTGTTGTCGCTCCTCTTTCCCCGTGGTTGTTTCCTGCCACCACGTCATCTGTGGCCTCATCATCTAACCAGCTAAACATGACTTCTGCGCAGAAGAAGCCACGCCTAGTTAAACCCAATCATCAAAATCCCTTGCCTAAACCACCACCCGTATGAACCACTCATACCCGACCATTACCAAAACAATCAATAATCTCACCCACTCAATCAATAGCCTCATCTTCATCTGAATTTGACCCGCTCAAAGGATCTTACGCCAAGATCCTTGATATGTTGGTAGGGGATGCGACCATTTCCCTACCCCCACTCAGACCCTATGATCCATCTAAACCTCGACCTATAGGTTATGATGAATCTAAAATCTGTGCCTACCACCACACACACCAGGACATAATGTAGAAGGATGCAAAGCTTTGAAAGCCATCTTTCACCAGTTGCCTATCTCGGATGGAAAATCTAAGAAAGACAACTTACGGAGGGAAAAGCCCTTAGCTTGATCCCTTCTCCTATACCACCTGTCCCCGCCTCACCAAAATCTATCATCATTGCAACCCCACCTCTCGAGAACAATGACTTATCCCTACCATCTTCCTCATCTCGTATTCATGAGATCAACATGATTAGCATTGCTACTCGAGGTCAGAAAAACAATGGAAAAGCTAAAGAGAGCACACCTGCGGCCTCTCTTTCTCCTTCCGCCATCCCGATCGCACCACCACCTAAAGTGGTTATTCGTGGACCTACCTATCCAGTCTCTGATGGAGTTTCCCATCGCACCATGATCAAACAACTTCACCAATCTCCTGTAAAAATGACACTCTATGATCTCATTCAAACATCTGAATCTCATCGACAAGCTCTAATTGAGATCCTCCAAGGGATAGAGGTCCTACCTAATGAAACCCTACCCATCGCCTCCATCTTAACACCCAACCACGTCGCTTCTCTCACCAAACAACCTACCTCCACAACCACCTCTGTCACTATGCAGACAAGCCTTCTTTGTCAGTTTTTCTGAAGAAGAAATTGTCATCTTTGGTGCAGAAGATCCTGACCCCACTCTTTTCATCTCGGCTTACATCCAGGACATCTGGGTACGTCATGTTATGATCGATGGGGGTGCTAGCCTAAACATCGTCTCTTCCAAAGCCTTCCAATAGATGAATATCCCTCCTAGTTGCATGTGTGCCAACCCCACCATGTTGCGTTCATTCAACGATGCTATTACTTCTACCCTAGGCACCGTGATCCTTAACATTCATGTAGGGCCACGTACCTTGCCCGAACTCTTCTATGTCCTTGAGGGAGAGTTCCAATACAACATGTTGTTAGGCCGCCCTTGGATCGGGCTATGGGATGCGTTCCCTCCACCTTACATAGATGCATAAAATTTGAGTATGAGGGGAAGTCATACACCGTCACAGCTGACGCTTCCCCCTTCAAAACCTGCAATATGTTATACCACCCTAATGATGTGCTTGTACCAGTCAAGGCACCCATTGATCGACCCTGACCATCTACTTGACCACGCCTCGACCATCCACCTTAGCCACCCACACCTTGACCAATGAAACCACCAACGTGAATACCTCTTCCTTCCCCGCGGACAACATCCCAACCTCGGATCCCTTGGTAGGTGTTTTTCAATGCCTTACGCTGGGGGAGTACCACCTATACAACGTTAGCACCTTCCATACCCCACAAGAGTATGGACAGTTACATGCGCATCCTACCTACGACCGTCGTGTGGGGGAGGTGATCTCCTACGGACCACCTAATTGCCGCACCAACCTAACGTATGGGGGTGTCGACGCATCCTCTGTCACCCCTGAACCTCCCCTTGGTGTGGTTCCCTTCCAATCTGATTTTCAATATCTAACCAACCGTCGTTTTCCCTCACCTTCCTGACTCGTTGTGCTTGGAAAGGTTTTGGTTTTGGTCTTTATGAACAAGGCCGACATACGATCATTCCCATGACTACACGCAAACACAAAGATCGTAGTGGTCTTGGATTTTTGAACCACCTACACTGAAGAAACCTCGTGTCAATTGTATCCAGGAAGATGATGAAGTCACCCCTTCCGAACCATCATCGCCCATTTTTCCATCTTCACCCATGGAGTCGATAGACCCGGAATCTATCCCTCCTAACTTTTTTTTTTTTTTTTCGTGAATGCTATCTTCCTAGGTCCTCTCACTTATCAACGCGATGGTGAAGACCCATCTTCTCTCCCCCTTTTGTATCTAGACATGATCGAAGAAGACTCACCTTTGATTAATGTTGTGGAGTGCCAGGATGATGACTCCATCCTCACCTACCTTGGTGCGGATGACTCTTATATTCAACGCGCCTTACCATCTGAAACCCAAACCATGTTGAATGAGTCGACTATAGAAATCAACATCCACATGGAGGATGATCCTCACATTGTAAAGATCAGACAATCTCTCGATGCATCAGAACAAGCCACCTTCACTACCTTCCTCGTGCCCGCAATCAAGCTTTCGCTTGGTCCTACGCTGACATGCCAGGAATCGATCCTGACATTGCTGTCCATAACATCACTCTGAAACAGACTCCAAACTAGTTAAATAGAAACTGAGAAAAATGCATCCACGCATTGCCCTCTTGGTTAAAGAAGAGCTTCAATGACTCCTTTCTGTTTCTTTCATCTTACCTATTGACTATCCTCAATGGATTTCTAATGTCGTACCTGTCACTAAAGTGACGGGGGGACTTCGGATATGTATGGATTTCGGGACCTTAACCTCGCTTGCCCAAAGGATGACTTCCCCCTACCTAGCATTGATCAACTTGTTGATCTCACTGCGGGCCATGAGATGCTTTCTCTCATGGATGGTTTCTCGGGATACAATCAAATTTTAGTAGCCCCGGCCGATCAACATAAAACCACCTTCATTACCCCCTGGGGGACCTTCTGCTATCGTGTCATGCCGTTTGGCCTTAAGAATGCTGGTGCGACCTATCAGTGGGCTATGACTTACATTTTTCATGACATTATGCACACTATCCTCGAGGATTATGTCGATGATCTTCTTGGAAAATCCAAACATCGCAGTGAACATCTCGATGTTTTAACCATTATTTTCGATCTTTGTTTACAATCTTGTGTTCGTCTTGACCAAAGAAATGTGTCTTTGGCGTCCTTTGGGAAAACTCCTTGGCTTTATCGTCTCTTTGCGTGGCATTGAGGTCGACCCAGCTAAAGTCAAAGCTATCTTAGAAATGCCCCCACCCACTAACCTAAAACAATTACGTAGTTTGCAGGGAAAACTCCAATCTATCGGCGTTTCATCTCACAACTCTCGGATCGATGTCAACCTTTCCATCATCTCCTTAAAAAGGACATTGTCTTTCAATGGAGTGAGGAGTGCCACCAAGCCTTTGAGGCTCTTAAAGCTTATCTCTTGCAGCCACCCGTGCTTATCCCACCTCAGGACGATCGCCCTTTCTACCTTTACCTTTCTGCCACCGACCATGTTGTAGGAGCCATGCTCACACATCGTGACTCTCGAGCATCGAGAGCAAGTAGTTTATTACATAAGCCGTACTCTTGTGGATTACGAGACTAGGTATACACACGTAGAAAAGTTGTGCCTAGCCCTATCATTCGTGGCCACCAAACTCGACATTACCTCCTGAATCACAAAACTTTTGTCATCACCAATGCTGACCCCATACATTATATGTATGCCAAACCTCATCTAAACCAACGCATCACCCGATGGCTTATGCTCCTCGCCGACCTCGACCTTGAGTTTGTACACCAGAAATCAGTCAAAGGACAAACTATCGTGGATCAACTCGCGGAAGCCCCTTTACACGGGAACAATTTACCAATTTTACTTTCCCTGATGAACTCATCGCAACCCTTTCGCTCAGTGATGCGTCTTATCCGATGACCCTCTTCTTCGATGGATCTAAATGTCAGCGCGGTGGAGGGGTGGGCATTGTTCTCATTCCTCTTGATGGTGAACCTATGCCTCTTTCATTCAGGCTCGATTTCCCCTGCACTAACAATATAGTGGAATACGAGGCCCTTGTTTTGGGTCTCCACGTTGCGTTACACTTAGGTGTGAAGTCTATTAACATTTTGGTGACTCTCAATTGGTAGTAAATCAAGTTACTGGCATCTACCAATGTAAAAATGAGGAACTTCAAAAGTACAAATGTTACGTGGATTCACTTTTGACCTTATTTACTCATTATTCTATCCAAACCGTTCCACGCTCAACTAATAAATTTGTGGATACTATGGCTTGCTTGGCCTCACAAATTCCTGCCTCACCAACTGACTCTGACATATTTGTCTTGGTCCAACAACTCTTTGCCCCATCTTACTTAGTCCCGGATGTTTGTATGGTAAATAATGTATCATTGATTCATGAGGATACAGTATCACCAATTTCATGACTACCTTACAAACCTCTGTTCCCACACGACCTTACTAGTAATGGAAAATGTGCTTTTCTTAAAAGTGTTTCTCGTTATGTCATCATGGGGGGACTCCTCTATAAACGTGGCTTCGATGGTATCCTCCTTCGATGTCTAACTGGCACTGAAGTCACCCATACCATCCAACAAGTCCATGATGGAATTTGTGGTGGGCACTTTAGTGGCCTTGTGTGGCCAAGCGGATCCTTCGCCTAGGATATTATTGGCCTACTCTTAATAAAGACTACTTTGCGAATATGTTAAGCATTGTGTTATGTGTCAATAGCATGCCAACCTTCAACATACTCCCAGCCACCCGCTACAGGTCGCACGAGATCTTTGGCCTTTCTCACAATGGGGTTTAGACCTTATTGGTGAGATTCACCCACCTTCTTCGCAGCGTCACCATTGGATCATCGGCAACTGAATATTACACTAAATGGGTGGAGGCCATTCCACTCATTTCAACCAAAAAGAAAATTGTTGAGTTCATCAATCATCACATTATCTGTCGTTTTGGTGTTCCTCCTCATCACGATAACAGATAATGGAAAATCTTTCAAAAATAAGTTGTTACGAGCCCTTTGTGACAACTTTGGTATCAAACTTAGCTTCTCGTCACCCTACTATCCACAAGAAAATGGTCAAGCTGAATCTTCTAACAAAACCTTAACCAAAATTCTCATGAAAGTCATTAACGATTCTGGGAAAAACTGGCATGATCACATCCCCTTTGCCCTTTGGGCTTATCGTACCAACATTCGTACTTCCACTAATGCCACACCATTTTCTTTGGTGTATGGTACCGAGGTTGTCTTGCCTCTCGAAATACAAATCCCTTCCCTCAGAATATCTCTCAGGATATTCTCACCAATGATGACTTCCACCGAGAGCGGTTAGCCCAATTGGAGCTTCTTGATGAGCGTCGTCTTACAACTCTTGACCACCTTCAAACTTTATCAAAAGCGCATCAAGCGTGCTTATGATAAGTGAATTCATGAGCGTACCTTTAAGATTGGTGATCTTGTCCTCAAAGAGAATCAACATGTAACCAAACTAGAAAAGAGTAAACGTGGAAAATTTGCTCCTAATTGGATTGGGCCTTACATTATCACTCACACTTATGGATCAGGTACTTATCATTTAGCTTCAGCTTAATGGTAAACTTGAGCCTGAACCCCTTAATGCCTTGCATCTCGACCATTCTACTATTGAATTTAGTGTTACATCACTTCTTATCTACCTTGCGCTCGTCCCTTGAGCTCATTTACCACCTCATACACCTTGTTTCGTGCATCTCAAAGTAGAATCAAACTCACGTGGTTTGATCATCACCTCCTCTTAAAGATGCCTTCCCCTTTTTAGTCTGGTCCATGACTTAAAAGTATCAAAATAACAAGTTCTCAATTATACAATTCTAGGATATTCTTGAGTCAAACTTCCTACAAAACTAGATGCTTCATGCCAAACAAACATCTAGACCTCTAAGCTATAAACTAGAACTATGTGCAAAGCCACATCTGCTACTATAAGTAGACTGCTCCCTCGAAGGACAGCTATGTGCAAAAGCCGCATCTACTACTATAAGTAGACTGCTCCCTTGAAGGACAGCTATACAAAGTCAGCCTCTATCAGAAGCTTCTCGCATTGATCAGCTTCGTGAAGACCTCAAGAACAACAAAATGCATATCCCATATAGACTTCCCGCATCGATCAGTCTATATCCAGAAAAATAAAAGTAGTATTCAAAAGCACTTTTGAGTCATGGACTTGTCTATTTAGGTTTGGTTCTCTTTCGTCAGAATAATCACCTTATAACAAGTTCTCTGCCCAGACTATACCATCCACCTCACCTCACCATTCTTCAAAACAACAAAACTCAAGGGACGTGACGTATATATCGATATATTGTGATTATACAACTCTTTTCACCTATCGACTTCTCACCTATGCAAGGTACCTAGGGATTCAAGCTCATCCTATGATAATACGTGGTTTGTTTAGCTCTTTCCAACTATGGGACACTTTTGCCTCTTTTACCCGAATCTAGGATTATGTGTTGACCTTAATCAGGACATGGTTTCCTATGCTTGGGTAAGCTAACCCTCGCTTCACCTATACCCACACCAACACCAACAACATTACCCTACCAACATCAAACTTTTACCAACCAACAAATTGCCTAACCACAACCAAATTGCTGAATTCACCTCTCCCTGGTCCTAAGGGAGAACTACATCGGTCTGAGGCCCCTCCTTGCTTTGTGTAATGGGCTATGTAGGCAAGCACTTAGGAGACATGGGGTCTCCCAAGGTTAGCTCGACCATCCCCTACCATAACCTATCATGTGTTGTGTTTTCCTTAAAAATATAAATATTTTCACGTATTTATATTGATAACACTCACCTTTGTCCTTTATCAATCCAAACATTCAAAACACAAACATTCTTATTATTATCATAACTCAAATCAACATACATATTCAGTTTTATTTAGATGTTAAACAAATACATCTTCTCTATTATCGACGCGTAGGTCGGAGTCCTTATTTATTCTTCTACCCCTATGTATGAAACTCACTTAGGCCCCCGCGCCTCGTCCCGAACTAGGTAGCGATGGTGATCGTCGACGCCGCTCACCTGGCCTCTCCATCCTCAAAGGTACCTTCTATTGGTTCCTCCCACTGATCCACCAATCTCTCCTGTAACATATGAATATGCCCTCTCGCGTGGAGGAATCTTGCCTCTAGTCTCTCCACTCGTGACTGTGAAGCCTCTAACAATCCGTGGTCTCGTTCACCTGTGTTTGAAGCTGGTGAACTAAACCCTGTCAGGTGGTCTCTCTCTTGTAATCATAGCTATGTCAGGATGATCGGCCCTCTCGTGTGTACCTCATAGCTCTGCTGCCCACCATAATCTATAAGACTCTGTCACTCCTGCATCCATTACCCTGCGATCGGTTGCTTTATCTCTTGGTCCTTCTGGAAGTGTTGGCCATGGAGGTGAGAATGGTGCCTCGGCGTCGATCCTCCTGTATGGTCTATGATCCATGGGTATATCCTGAACAAATCCAAATTGTCGCCGCACGTGATCTAGAGGAATCCTCTCGTACTCACCTGGCCTGTGTCCTGCGATCCACCTCAATCGCTCTACACCCCTCAAATCCTCGGCTATGTTCACCATCACCATGTAGTTCCCGTAAGGCCTCAACGGATATCACAATCGTCACCATCTCCAACATCTACCTATAATACTCGGCGTCATCTGTCATCACGGTCTCGGCTCTTGCCTCTTGCTCTGTCTGGACCCATCGCCTGAATCCCAACCTCTGCAATCCTGTCTCTCCTACCTGGATTGGTCGGCCTATTGGTCACACACACACTAATGTGCTCATAGGCCCAACAATGTAATAAGTATGCACAATCTAGTGTAGTCTGTGATTTTTCCTGCATGCCCATAAACCCCTGTATAGCTCCGCCAGATATGCGGGTGCCCATGTGAAAGTAGTACTACCTTCTATCATCTCATGAATAATACACATCAATGATTTTGGAAATCTTCCCCATCTGCTCTAGGTAATGCATAATACCCCCCACTGCTATCATTAATAATACCTGGCTTGACCTTGTTGCCGGGGGGTGTCCACAAACATTATACCATAAGTAAATGTCAAGCCTCGTTGTGTCGGATCTCGTGTAATTTGGACCAAATACTTTCGTTATCTTTTTTGCCCGCGCGTTGGGCCCTGCACGATACTGCTTGGTCTTCTGTAATTGGAAGTCTCAAAATTTGAAACACATCTTCTAATGTCACTGTCATCTCCCCTGTTGGCAGATGGAAGGTATTCTTTTCTGGATTCCATCTCTCAATCAGCACCTGCAACATAGCATGATTGCGTGTGATTCGTGAATAATAGCGGATTCGCTTAACCCCACATGGTTTATTAATGCCCACTCAGTTGGTGTTACATCGCTTGGACCCGTGACAACAAAGTTGGCACCCTATCATTCATCCTCAACCCTGCCTCTGCTGCACACATCAAACCAACAAACAACAAATAAATCCCCAAGTGTTTTTTATCAAAATCTGTAACTTTACACAGTAACCGATATCGGTTACCTAACCGATACCGGTTAGGCTAAACCGATATCGGTCACTGTCAATTCTATCCACCCTACTCAAAAACACCACCTATGATAACTTATTCACTTGTTTGCCCCTCTCTATACCTAAAAACATATCTGAAACACCTGATTACCTACCCCATAACACTCACCCCATCCCAAACCCTTGCCTATCACCTTTCTTTTCATCTCTACCCACTTACCTTACCACATCCTATTCATAACCATGCAAAATCTAATTCCAACCAAAACTTATACCTCTTGGGATGCAGCAGCTTGAGGTGGAACCTGTCTTCCCTCTCCTCTCTGCCCGTTGGATGCTTCTCCTTGTTCAGCCATGTTCACCACCCTCTTCACTATAACTTGCCTTTACGCCTTCTTAATCCAAGCCCACGATCACTTTACCTGTCTCTTTCCTCCTTATCACTCAATTCTCCCATGCAACTAACCTGTATGGACGTCAACAACCTCGCATCCTCGTATTTAACATGTTGCATGACTCTAAAAATAAGAATTTAAGTTGCCTCCCAAGCTTTTCTATTTTTAGAAAAGCTCGATTTTAGCATAACCGATATCGGTTACCTAACCGGTATCGGTCACATAGTGACATCGGTTAGCTAACCGATATCGGTCACCTGTCTCCTTTTGCTTATACCTAGGCCTTTTCTTTGTTTTTTGCAAATTTTTGGTGGAGCCCGCCTCTTTTCCCTGCATAACGACATCACTATCAACATCCATCATCATAATAACATCAACATTTCAAAACATATGCATATCATCAAAACATCATCAACATCATCTATATACATCAAATTCCAATACCATCGACAAAACACATGAAACATTATAATATATGCATCAAATCAAAAATTATACACACCATGTGGATCAAACTCATCATCTATATATCATCAAATCAATGTCAAAATATACAAATTGCCCTGCATGGGGCCTCTGTAATCCAAAATACAAAGTCGGCATGCAGGCCGTTGTCTCTGTCAAAATCTCGACTCGGCTCATGAGGCCGGTCTCTCATGTCAAAAATATACTCGGCTCGCAGGCCGGTATCAACTATACAAAATGTACTCGGCTCATGAGGCGGTATATACAACAAAAATGAATACATAAATCCTATGTGGGCACGCAGGCCCCTATATGCACACTCGGTTCGCAGACCGGTGTCTCTATCAAAAATCATCTATCCAACTCGACCAAAAATGTCTCTGCTCCTGGGGTGACTCAGCTCTCTCCCCCTCCCTCGGCCCGTCCCTCAGCTGGCCCTGTGTGTGGGTCTCACCTCCTACCTGTAACCGACCCCCATTTTGTGGTGTGGCCCCTGTGTGGACTGTGACTCGGGAAGTCTCGGCTCTATGAGCCGCATATGGCTGATAATCTACACCGGTACCATCTAGTAGGTCCTGATAGTAATGGGCCTCGCTCTAGCCTCCATGTAACGGGCCGTGCAACCATGGCTGGTGGGGTTGGTCCCCGGCTCCTAATAGAAGTGGGCCCCCCTGCTGTATGCCCCTGAACTGGCCGAGTACTGTGGTGGTGGTGGAGCTGCCATCGGAGCTGAAGGGGACTGAGGTTGCACATGCACTGTGCTGTGCACTGTGCTATGCTAGGCTAAGCTTGCCCCTGTAACACCCCAATATGTGCCTGTGTGGCAGCAAGCTGCCCCTGTAGTGCTTGCACACTTTGACCCGGAGAGATGGTCCCTCTCTTTGTAAGCACTAAATGCTAAATCTGGTTGTGTTTTGTGCTCTGTGCTCTCACGGCCACCCTCTGCCCTGCCCACCAAACCAAAAATGAGCCTGTAACCCTGGCATCGTCCACTGTGTCATCTGTCGGTCTCTCTGCTACCCAGACTGGGTCAAATGGCTGTGGTAGAGGTAGTGGTGCCTCTACATCCTCCCTCGATACTGTGGGAGGGGAGGTGGCACATCCTGCCGTAGTCCTAGCTATCGTCGTACCCTCTCTAGGGGAATCCGCTCATACTCCCGGGTCTCGTCCAGCTATCCAGAAGATGTACTGGATCCATCGCAGCTGTGCTCGGGCTCCTCCACGGGGTGATGGCCTCTGTATGGCCTCCATATAATATCTAATGTAGTCAGGCCCTCTAACATATGTCTGTAAAAGGTGACATCCCCCTGCGACCACTTTGCTCGTGGCTGGCCCACGACCCCTAACCACCTCTGAAACCCATATCTGTAGACTACTGTGGCCCTGGCTACTGGGGAAACCCTACTGGTCATATACACATGATGTGCTCGTATGCCCAGCAGTGTAACAAGAATGTCGAACATATACCGAATCACCTCATACGGCGATAGCCCCAGAGCTCTCTGTATAGCTACACCAGATACACTGGTGCCCATGCGTAGCAGGTGTGCTCCTCCACCATCTCCTGTAAAACTCCCATCAGAGCCCATGGGAAGTGGCCTCCCTCTGAGTCAGGGAGGGCGAAGCAGGTGATACTGACCATCATCAGCACGGCAAGCCGTGTCTCCCGTCGATGAGTGCGATACATCTCGCTGTAGCGATGCTGCACTATGATACGTAACAATGGGGTTGCATCCCCGAATACCTATAGGATGCTATCCATCGTTGTCTCGGCATCCACCTGGAACACCTCCTCACCTATGATCGGTAGTCTCAGGATGCGATACACATCCTCTAGGGTGACTGTCATCTCTCCAGTAGGGAGATGGAAGGCATTGGTTTCGGATCCCATCTCTCGATGAGGGAAACCATCAGGTTGTGGTCCCTATCCACAGCCCTATACCTCTGGACTCCATCGAGTCAACCTCATATAACTACCCATTACTCTGCGGTCACATGTGGCCGCATCCGCTCCAATAGGGGCGGCATCCGATCTCGCATGGTCAACTGTTGGCGTGCCTGCAAAAACAACCCACTCCGTCAGGCCTACCCTTAACAAAACAACCAACCTAACCCTCTATACTTACTCACACCCCCAATCACACCCAACTCTTAAACACATCTACACCCACCTATCTTACCCTATACATCTCAAAATCCCTCACTCCTACTGATCCATCTTTAAATATCCCACCCACCATCACCTATCTCCTAATCTCCCCAATCAATACCCACCCGATCTATCTAAACTAGCCCTTTAACCATACCCCCCAACCAATTTACACCCATCCCAATCCATAGAAAACCCATAACCTATACCTACCCATAACCACTGACCCCCTGACCACCCGATTACCCCCACCCCGATAACCTATCCTACCCTAATCAACTTATCCCACCTAATCCCCCTATTGCAATTCACCCACCTCACCCAGCAAATCTACCTTCTCCCCCCTCAACCCTATAATCTATCCTACCCACCTAAAACAACACCCAACAAAGCAATTTTACAACCCTACCTCCTACCCATGGTGACCGCTATTATCGGTCCCTCGGCCACCATCGGTCCCCCCCCACTCGCACCTTATGTCCAAATTTTATGAACCGACGTCGGTCGACACATGACCATGCCGTGTCGGTCTCACACTGCTAATCTACACCTAAAAACTGTGACCGATGTCGGTCGACTAGTGACCGACATCGGTCACTGTGGGGTTTAGGGGCCGAACCGAAAAACGGCCCCCAAACCCCTTTTTTTCCTATTTCTCCCAATTTACCCAGCACAATTGCCTAAAACCTTACCCACCCTGACGTTTTTGCCTACCTAACATATCTACCCAATCCATTTTACTGTTTACCTTCATTTATTCATTATTTTATCAAATTTTGGATTCCTACCCCAATACCCAAATCCCAGCTAAATTCATAAAATTGATAGAAATAGGGGTTCAGAGCCTACCAGTATGACTACACGTCATCGTGGTGGGATAGGTGGTGGTGGTCAGCTCCTCCAACACCTCCAGCACCTCCTGCTCCTCCGCCTGTGCCATAGCTCCAAATCTCCTCAGCAGGGTCCTCAACCAATCAAGCTCTGCCTCCCGATCTCTGGGGCCTACCAATAACTCACTCACCCACTCAACTAGTGCCAACTCAGCCCAAACACTCGACACAATCAATTCAAAACTCAACAAGAGATGTTTTGGCGCTCAAATTCACAATGTGAAAATGACATGCCACTTTTTTTCTTTTTATAGGTTTTGACCTCTAACCGATATCGGTTAGGTCATGCCCTAGAAGACCGATATCGGTCTTCTAACCGATATCGGTCACCCCTAACCGATATCGGTTACCTGCTTATTTTAACCTAACTCCTGCCCTTATCCACCAATCTCCATTTTTCACCACATCACCTACCCCCGGCTTTGCTAAATAGCCTTATTTTGAATTCATCGGCCGACCCAAGGCCTGACCAACCACTTCGGGCACGACCTAAGGCCACTGACCAATCAATCGGCGGACCCGCGCTGACCAACCAATCCGACCCAAGGCATAATCAATCGGGACCGGCGGCCCAATCGGCCCAACCAACCCAATCAATCGGCCGACCGAGGCGCAACCAAACCCGGCCCAAGGCCCGACCGACCGGGCTCGACCCAAGGCGCAATAATCAATCGGCCCGACCCAAGGCCAACCAACCAGGCCGACCCAAGGCCGCAACAATCGGCCCGACCGAGGCCGAGGCCCGAGGCCAAGGCCGACCAATCAATCGGCCCGACCCAAGGCGGACCCCAATCGGACGACCCAAGGCCGACCAACCAATCGGCGACCCGAGGGCGACCAATCAATCGCCCGACCAAGGGCTGACCAACCAATCGGCCCGACCCGAGGCGCGACCAACCGACCAAGGCCAACCTGAATCAATCGGCCCGACCCGGTCATAACCAACCAATCGCCCGGACCCAGGACCGACCGCCCGACCCCAACCAACCAACCAATCGGCGACCAAGGCCAGGCCCCAATCAATCGGCGACCAAGGCCGGCCGAGGCCCGACCATCAATCGGCCCGACCAATCGACCAACCAATCGGCCCCCAAGGCCGACAACCAACCAATCGGACCCGAGGCGCGACGACCAATCGGCCCGACCCAGGCCGCTGACCAACCAATTAGCCCGACCCAAGGCGCTCGCCCGAATTGACCCAAAGTACCTGCACCCGATTAAGTACCTCGACCGAGGCCCAAATTACGATTCTATCCACCCATCATGTAGTTTTTGTTTAATCGAGCTCACTGTTCATGTTTTAGCATGACTAGGATACTTGAATTGATCGGTGAGACCGACTTTGCCTAGACCGAGACCGTGACGTTTATCTCAACCAAACCAACCATTTAGTATTGCCGAACATGCCTAAATGTTCCGGTACCTTACCCGTTATATCCCCTGGAGCTACTTCCTATGCCTTGGATACCAGGATTATATCAACCTTGTTTGGATAAACTATCGACCTTTGCCTATGAATTGCTTGTTTGCTCTTCAAATTGTGTACCCTAGTCACACTACTGCATTTCAACGTGCGTCTGCTTCCTTGAACTTACCCCACCATCTTACCATCATCTCATCATCATTCACCCTTTATCAACCCTATCCCTGATTTCACGTCACCTCAATCTATGATAGATTTGAGGGGGATTACCTATACCCTTAACTGGGGCAACCACTTCTTATTATTGTCGGTGTAGCTTTACAAGACAAGCTACACGACAACAAGGGGCAAATGTAGACACCAAATTTGGGTCTTACGACACCCTGTGCCCCGCATCTCGTCTCGCAACCTAACCCTACCTCACCACCTAAACCTTACACACTTAATTATTTATTAATTACCTTATAATTAATAAATCCACATCTCAACCACCTGCCACCTCACCTCGCCACCTCACATGACCTAGCCCTAACCTTAAACTAACCTAATTAAGACCTATAACTTGGTCCAGACCCACACCCATGACTCATCACCCCTCACCCGCACCAAAATGAACCTAATAATGACTTGACCAAGCCCACAACTGACCCCTCGGGAGAAAAGGAGGGAAAGTTGGCTATTTTACTAAAAATAGCCAACTTTGACCTAACTGACATCGGTCCCTACGCGACCGGCGTCGGTTAGGTAACCACCATTGGTTCCCTGTAAATGACCTCCCCCAACCCCAAAACCAAAAGCAAAAGGATCGAATTCATTTTGCAGAGAGAGAGACAAGAGAGAGAGAGAGAAGAGGTTGCAGAGAGGAGTATTGAGCCCAAGACTATAACTGAGCAACTAGATCACTGTCACACTCATCCAAACATTGGGAGAGTCGGAGGATAGCTTCATCAGACTCACTTCGATTTCGGATCATCCCAAGCCCTGAGCCTTGCCTTCGCCCTTTGCATTCCTTGGACCTGCATCCGCATCAGAAACTAGTAAGTAGTCTCTTTTATTACCTTGTATGCTTCTAGACACTACTTTGTGAACTTTTGATTCATAGTGATTATAAGCTCACTCCTGGATCTACCACCCGGCAGCACCCTACACCTAACCTTCATTCATCCATCTCTATATTGCCCCAAAGATAGCTTTCTCACTCTCTGAGTCTTCTCTATCACCCTACTACTCCCCTCAACCATCTACCAACCTTCTAAACCCCATAACCACCTTATAACCAACCTCCATTTAAAAAACCCTAAACCACTGCCCCTACCGATATCGGTTATCCCCTACCGGTACCGGTTTTATAACCGTGTCGGTTATCCAGTGACCGGCATCGGTCACTGTGACTTATACCAAAAACCAACCTTTCACCTATTTACCTCCAAACAA
This sequence comes from Taxus wallichiana var. yunnanensis, assembly GCA_018340775.1. Taxonomy (NCBI): domain Eukaryota; kingdom Viridiplantae; phylum Streptophyta; class Pinopsida; order Cupressales; family Taxaceae; genus Taxus; species Taxus wallichiana. Next base: position 222,434,041 of record CM031237.1, read on the forward strand.
TCTCATATCCAGCCTTGTCTACCCCTGTAACTTGATCTGAACGTATCAATAACCAGTGACCAAACAAACAACATGACATTTTATTATTGGTAGTTTAGTCTCTATTGCTTTTAGTAATGAGGTACCTAAATCGTGATTTCACAATAGCTTCTTTATTATCATTTGCATTAATTTGTATTAAAAGGGAACTGACCACCTTCGAAAGGAAGTCTAATATTTCCTGGGCCCAAGGCAGTTCCCTCACTTATTGTTTAATGAAAATCTGGTGGTCTTGCATTCTTATTTACAGGTAGTCCTTCCCAGACAAAAAGGAGCTCTTCACAATCGGTCTGATCTCTCTACGGTAGTGCACACCTTCCAAGTGACACTCAATGAGGTATTCCTCCTAGCCCTAACCCTTATCTATTTCTCAAGAGAATGAAAAGATAATAGCTATTAAGATCACAAATTTAAAGAAAGGATCAACAAGGAAAAAGCATGATGATAAAGAAAGGAGAAGACAATCAAGTCTTGAAAGCGATAAAATTAGTCTTGAAAAACATGGAAACATAGTCCAAGAGGTAATAAAAGTTTAAGGTTATAAAAGAAGAAAACAATAAGTGATAATGGTGAACAAATAGATGGTTTTCAATTCATTTTTCTATCCAAAATTTTCTTGAATGAGGTATGTACAGGTCTAATAACTAGTATGGAGGAAGAACCATCAAGAAAAGATTATTTTTTCAAGTCAAAACCAATATATTCTAACCTTGAAAGTGAGAAGAAAGGACAAAAAGAGGATGGTGAAGGCAATATAACAATCATAAATGAAGGTTTTCATTTCATATGAACATGGAATAGGTGAATGATCTCAAGTATAAAGACAAAAAGACTAAAAATAGTCCTAAGACTACCTTTTTGGCAAAATACATGATCAATGCAAGCATGAAGAGGTTGGTGAACAATATGAAGGAGTTAATAAAGAATTGGGAAGCTTAGAATGTAGTTAAGATACCTATTAAGAAGATCATCATCAGCTGGAAGCAAAGGAAGAAGGAAGAGACAAATTTGCAAACACAAGTTGTGGGGAAACTTCTTCTTTCCCCTAGGAGTATGATGCATGAACATCCTCCTTGATGTGTAAATAGGACTTGTTGTCATCAATTTTGGTTTGTTAGTGAGTTTGTAGGGTCATGAGGTCAATAGGAGTCTTCTAGGAGAGTTAGCTTGGTTCAAGTCCTTCATAATTTTGAAATTTTCCTTTTCCCTCCAAAAGTGCAAAATTTCAAATTTGAAGGATTTTTGGCTTGAATTAGGAAGATTAAGGTACTTTCTTGTTAATTCATGGTTTATCATGCTTAAGTTAGGGTCTATAAAGGACTAGAAGTCATATTGTGAATGCTTAGTGATCTTATACTTCTTAAACCTTGGGAAAGCTCCTTTTTGTAAGTGATATTCTCCATGCGACTTGCTCATGAGACCATGAAAGTTAGTTATGAATAGAAATTCAAGGAAAGGGAGATAAGAGGAGGTTTTATAATTGTTTTTCTCATCATTTGAATGGTCAAGTGTTGTAATATAAGATAGAATAGGTCCAAGATTGAGGAGGAAATAAAAGTTGTTTGCAAAACAAGAATGTGATTGGATTTATTCTGTGTTCTTTGATTTTAGTAGTTTAAATGCTTGTGTTAATGGTATCTCTTGTTGTGAAAGACATATTAAAGATGGTAAGTAAACTGCTTTGTGCATTTTCATATTCAATCATTCAAGTATTTGGTTGGATATACTTTTTGTTGTATTCTTTGGAAATATGTTATGGTGCATGTTTGAGTAAAGTCAAGCCTAGAAAGACAAGGAAAATGAGTTTGGGAGAAAGAGATTCGAGTTAAATGGAATTGATAATATATTCATGTGGTATTAGTCTTAGAGATACCTTGATAGTGGCAATAGAGACCACTTTGTGACTCAAAAAATCCTAAATGCTAAAAAACTCCTGTTTTGGGGCAAAATAGTGAGTAGTTGATACTATTCTTGAAATAAAAGTCATTAAAAAGTTGTATTAGTAAAAGAGACATTTGGAGGATAGTTTACAAAATTTCGGGTGGAATTCTAGCATTTGAATCTAATTTTCAATTCATTTATTTCCAAAATTACCCTCTCGGGTTACACAGTTAGACTAAACCTTGAATTGGTTTGTGGAGATCAAATTGAGTTTTATGAGAAAAAAATAGAAAAATCCTTTTTAAATTTGGTTTAAATATTTGTCTCAAATTTCTTTAAGAGATTTATAATAAATTGGGTTGATTCTTTTAGTCACAATCGATATTTTTATGTCGAATTCATTAGAGACTTGTGGAAGGACATTTAAGGCTTAGGGTTTGGCTATAGTTTGATCATTTAAAGTTTTCCCCGATCCCTAAGTGTCAAACTGACAAGAAAGTAACTTGATGATGTTTTAACACAAATTCAATATGTTTTTTGTCATGACAAGTTTTCAATTACAAACCATTTGTATCAAAGATACCACATGTCATGTAGAAAGTTTTGAGACCTAATCTAAAGGTCTAGAACATGGGATTTGTAGGAGTTTTGCTCGGAAAAATCATTGAAAATTTATACAGTATATGAATCTTAAATGGGTAGCTAGAAGTTATAGTATCTTATTGATTAAGTTCCTAGAACACAAGATAAGGTTGAAAACCTCCTAATGCAGGGCTAGAAGAAGTTAGAGAGGACTAAGGAAGTAAAAAGTGATTTGATGAGAAGTATTGGGTTTTGAGTCTTGAAACTTGAAGCACAAAATTTTAGAGGTAAAAGGAGATTGAGGATATTTTCAATTGGTTCTAGGTATGTCTGGATACTCCTCACCATGAAACCACCACCGAATACCTTAAAAAGCTCCTTAAGACAATTTTGACAAAAATGGAGTTAAATTGATGATTCTTTCCACATTGTTTCAATTTGAAGGTGGAGTTATCTGGAATAAGGATTTGTAATAGGGATAAAGAAGAATCTAGGTCCAAATAGTTGATTAAGGTCAATTTTGACTCTTTAAGGAGGTATTTTAGCCTAGGAAAATTGAGTTCTTGTCAAGAGGTGTACTATTTTGGAAGATTTGAGATAGTTAACATTGTGTGTTGATTAAAGTTGATCTAGCTTTGCATCAGGTTTTTAGGTGATCTTAAGCCAAGAGCAAGTTTTTGGGTGATCTCACGCTACGAGAAGAGTGTTGGGGAGAGAGGTATGAGTTTTCTCTCCTTCTATAACACTTCTTGATAAACATCACCGCAGATGGCACATCCTTGATTCTTAACCTGTTGTTCTGTTGTAACTTATTGTAACTAATTAAATGTATTCTTTAAGTTTAGGAATATGACTACTACTAGAGAAATGTCTTGTAATATACTAGAAACTGTGTTGAACTAATAAATCGACCATTTTCCCCTCAGGACACAAGCGCTTGGGGAATACACAAGTGCCCACTGCTATTGTCCAAGACTGGGTGCTAGTGTCTGCTCTATGTTTTGGGTCCAAGTATTATTCTAGCCCATTCGTGACATTGTGCCTATGATGATTACATCAGATTGTGATATTCGATATGTATCTTTGAGTTGCTGGAAGGGTGATTTGTTCACCCAATATATGCCCCCTTGTTTAGGGTACACGTGATGAGTGTAGGAGAATGCGGCCCAAAGGATAGTATGATAATCGAGAGTGGCTTCCTATAGGGGGTAGGGGATGTGCATGGTACAAAATAAGGCACATGTAAACAAGATAGGCTAGTAGTAAGTGTTAGTTGTAAAAATAGCTAGCATTCAATAGAAGACAATGTAACAAACAACTAAGAAGAAAAGATGGACCACAAAAAGTGGTTTTCATACACGAGACATCGCTCACAATGTCACAAGAAAACCGGGGCCAAAACAACCAAAAAAATACAATGATCAAACATAACATAGGGCTCAGCCCACAAACAATAGAAAAAATCAAGAAGTGATAAACAACCATGGTTATATGTAATCATATAAGGCAAATGCTACACATGAAAGACTGTTAACATGCTATAAAGATAAATAGTATGTCAAAGCATGTGATATCAACAAAAAGTAAGTGGTACCGAGTAGTAAGTATTAAAATAATAGAACATGTGATGTGTAGAGTATAATGGTGCAAAGGTAGATTCCCCCAAGAGCCTCAACATGACTAGTAAACAGAATTTTTGAGCATCATGCATCATGTATGAATATGTGAAAGGTCCTACATTCACCTAAAGATACCAAGTGAATGCACATGTGTATATATAAAAATATAATGACATACCGAGTATCGACTAGAATTGTGTGTGAGATTGATGGTGTGCTACAATGTGCAAAATGTGAAGAGAGGAGGAGCCACATTGCCCCCCAACGAATGTGTATGAGATGAGGTTCATTTAGAAATGCTCCCTCAACAATCAAGAATGAACCATAGAACAAGAATACGTCATCGGGAAATGTGAGTGTTTATGCATAATATCACTTAAGGTGCATCACATTAAGTGGATTTTTGAGTGGTTTGTTGAGGAGAGTAGTAAGATAATAGATTCCACCCCCAAACTTAGCAATATTGACATATTTCTGAGCCAATTAGGCTTGAATTTCCCTTTTACTTGAGCCTTGACATTAGTATTCTTTTGATTTTATTTCAAAACAAGATCATCGATATGAAATTCACATGGGCGTACTTTGTTATTATAAGTGTATGTGATGTAGGTCTAATATTCATGTAGATGTTCCAAATCTTTTACATGACTAGAGTCAATCATTTCAAGCTCATATAATTAATTTTCATGATATTCATTATCCTTTAGAATGCCTTTGAGTGACACACTCAATGAAGGTATTTCAAGCTCTAATGAAATGACAACCTCAGTGTTGTAGACTAGTGAAAAAGTGTAGAAATGGTGGGAGTATGGATGCTTTAGTTCGTTAAGCCCAAAGAATGCATAGAAGTTGATTATACCAATCAATACCACTGGTGTCAATAGTTTTGTGCAGTATCTTGACAATGGTTTTATTAGTGGCTTTCACTTGACCATTTCCTTGTGGATAATAAGGAGTAGAAAAGGTTTGTTTGATTTTGAACTTGGCACAAATCCTTTTGACGTCCTTATTTTTGAAAGAAGAGCCATTATTAGTGATAATGGCCATGGAATGCCAAAGCATGTGATAATGTGTGTGGTAATAAAACAACAAATGTTAGGACCAATAGTAGTTTGTAAAGGTGCGAGTTCAATCCATTTAGTGAAATATTTTGTGGCGGTTATAATGTATTTTTGCCATCAAGTGATTCTAAATTGATTTTACTAACAAGGTCAAATCCCCATATGGAGAATGGTCATGATGAAGTGATAGGCTAGAGTTCATATGTGGGTGCATGATGGAGGTTACTATGCTTTTGTTATTTTCACATAGCATGTGGCATATTCCAAGAAATTTTTTTCCATAGTAGGCCAATAATAACCTTGTCATAGGAGTTTATGTGACATAGCTTTTCTAGAAAAGTGCCCACCACACAAGCTATCATGGACTTGAGATATAACCATAGGAATGTCATCAATGCCTAAACATCATAAAAATGGCCATCAAATAATCTTTTGAATAATGAGGCTCCAATAATGACATATCGTGTGGCTTCCCATCGTAGACAATGAGCTTCATGGGGATGAATGTCGTCGGGAATGACTTGTCGATATAAGAAATGACAGATGGGTATGGACCATTCGGATGATCATTGTTGCATGTAGCAATGCAAGGTTCCAAAGTTAGACTATAAGTAGATGGCTATCATAAATGATGAATAATAAAGGTAGTCTGCTCTTCAGTAATTTCATGAGGGATAAGGGATGTGGCACTAGCCATAGCGTTAACATGACGATTATCATTGCGAGGGATCAAAATGATAGATTAGGAATCAAATATAGCTAGGATGAATTTTACAAGGTTATTATAGGGGAGGAGACACTCTTATTTTTCTGATATGCATCATTTACTTGATTGAAAATAAGCCGAGAGTCACCATGGATATGAATATTTCGAATAAGGAGCATACAAGCCATAATGAGGCCAAGAACGAGAGCTTATTACTCAACAAAATTGTTTGTACATGAGAAACCTAAGTGGTATACAAAGGGGAGATAATCACCATGTGGGGTGATGAAGACAATCTCGGACTCGGTGCCCAAGACACAAAGAAATCCATCAAAATCAATAGTCTACATATCAAGTATCGATAGTGTAAACGGTGAATTCATCGCAGAAGGTATCACGAGAAGGGAAAGATCGGGAAGGGGGCATCAACTAACTATTTGGTGATGACCCAATCCTTGATAAATTTATGTGGGATGAATTTGAAATAAAATTCACTAAGTAACATGACCGATCAAGCAAGGCATTTAGAGAGGTGTGTGCAGGATAAGAGGTATTGTAAAGGGATCCACTTTGGTAATAATATGAATCTCATTATTTAGAAGATAATGTTACAACTTATGTGTAACAAATACGAGGCCAAGGCATAATTTTTCATATAGCTATAGTTGCACTCATAAGGAAGTAATGTGTAAATGATGTAATAGAAAACCCACTCTTGGTGAGAATTATCATCTTTGTGTGTGAGAGAAGGTCTCCTAAGGCATGGAATGTGATAGCGATATACGCTAGGAAGGCTCGATCAACCGTTGGAGGTATAAGAACATGTGGATTAATTAAATATGCTTTAATGACCTTAAAAGCATAGTGATAGTGATCATACTAAATGAAATTATTGTAATTTTTCATGAGGCGTGTAAAGTGCTTTGAGTTTTATCGGATAAGCGTGCAATGAAGTGAAAAATGGTTTAAATCTTTCCTTATAAAGAATGTAGTTGATATAAATTGTGTGGCGGAGGCATGTCAACTATGACATAAATATTTTTGGGATCAATCTCAATTCCACGTTGAGATATAATGTAACCAAGGATTTTTCCAATCATAACGCCAAAAACACACTTTTTTGGATTGAGGCACACATTGTATTGTCGTAACCATTCACAAAGTGTGCCAATATCATGAGCATGTGTAGCGCGATGTCGGGATTTGGAAAGTATATCATCAACATAATCCTCAATAATTTTGTGTATGTAGTCATGGAAGATATGTGTCGAACATGTTGATAAGTGGCCCATGTTTTCTCAAGGCCAAAGGGCATGGCAATATAGCAAAAGGTACCCCATGGTGTGGTGAATGAGGTATTTTATTGATCAACATGGTTTATTTTTATTTGATTATAACCAGCGAATCCGTCCATGAATGAAATAAATAATGTCATTATTCGCCATAGAATCAACGATAACATTGATATGTGGTAATGGGAAGCCATCTCTGGGGAGAGCCTTATTAAGGTCATGGAAATATGTACAACAAAAAAATTTCATGTCTAGTTTTACAACATGAACTATATTAGATACCCATTCGGGGTAGTCAACTATGCAGATAAATTTGACATCTAAAATTCGTTGTATTTCTTCTTTGACTAGTAAAAAGGCCTTAGGATGTATTTTTGAATTTTCTATTGTATTGGTTTGGTGCCAAGATTGAGGATGATATTATGTATAGTAATAAAAGCATATATATCGGGCATATCACCGTAATGACATGAAAATATATAAGAAAATTCATGAAGCACTTACTTGATATCAACTTGCTCAGATGGCGTAAGAGAGGCAACCAACAAAACCATATAGGGGTTTGCATCGGTGCCCAGATTGTACTCAATAGCTTCCTCATTTAGGATCCTGGAGCGGTCTTTTGTGTATGGATAAATAAGAATGGTGTCAAGAGTATTAGTGTTGGTGTTAAGAGGATCAAATGCACCAAATTAAGCAGTAGTGTTAAAAATAGATGGAAAACACTTTTTGTGGTGGTAAGAGGGGAAACGGTCAGAAGTCCCCATGCATTCTAATAGAGAATCATCGTAAGGAATGTATCCAATTCAGGCCAAGTAGGGGAAGTAAGAGAAATAAACTCAAGATATCGTAGAGGGAGTTGAGGAGCATGTGAAGTAGTATAAACCTCAAGAGAAGATGTGGTGGGAAGAAGAGGAATGGATGGAGGAAGATATTTGATGCCAAGTTTGGTAGATTATGTGGGAATGGAAAGCGGTTATGTGACTCCTTTTCCATCTTGGCCTAAGCCGGAGTTAATGAATCCATAACAAAGCAAATACTTATAACTAGGACCATAATTTTTGAAATGAGGGTGAGATGTAGTAGAAATGGGAGCTTCACGTGAATGTTCAATAGTGTTGCAAAATGCGAACGGGGAGGGATCAACTAAGGCCTCATAGACAACACCTTTATATAGGAATTTAAGATGTGTATGAAGGGTTGAAGGGACCACATGCATGACATGGATCCAAGGTCATCTGAGAAGAATATTATAATTAAGATGATTAGGCATTACATGGAAAGGGATAGGCAAAGTGCATGGACCAATGGTAATGGGAAGTGTGATAGTACCTAGGACACATTTAGGAACATTATCAAATCCACAAATAGAGACAAATGAAGGAGTTAAGGAGGCTTTGGAAAGGCCAATTTTTTGAAGAAATGATAAATTACAAATATTAATCCCAGATCCATTATCAACTAAAGCTCGTTTAACCCCTATTTTATTGATACAAACATGAATATAAAGGGGGATCATTATCTAAATAGATTGAGAAGGAAGTTCAATAGATGTAAAAGTAATATGCTCCTCATTAAAATATAATGCTATAGTGAATCTATGATACACATATTCAGGATAAGTATTAGGATGAATGTAAGTGTTAGATAAAAAAGATTGTATTTTATTCTCACATTCAGGATTGGTCTGTAGGAAGGAAGGGAGGGAGACACTCATGTTGATGAAAAGGAAAGATCCCATGGTATTTAAGTAGGAAAAAATGAGCTAAAATGTAAGACGAAGAGATGGTGTTCAAATGAGGGTTTGAGTTCACAAAATGATTTAATTTAAATTAAATTAAATTTTAATTTCAAAGTAACTAATGTAATTGATGATATACAAGTGATAAACTATAGTAAAACACAAAAAATAAACATATACAATATGAAACCCTAAACAATAGAGAGAGATAGTATGACTTAGCTGATTTTTGAGTGATCTAGGTTTAGGAACTACCTTTGGAATAGACTCGGGAAGAGTGTTTTCAAGACTCACTTTGGAGGTTCTAGAACTCGAGAGATGTTCGGGAGAAGCATCCACGGGAGGACAAGAGTGCTTGGGCACTAGTGATTATTCTCAGGTGCTAACATCCTATAAGATGCTTAGGTTATTTCATTTTATGGGTTGGAGAAGCTTCACCGTTGGTCCTCTTTTTTGCTCGATTTTTCTTCAATGTCACCAATTGTACATGTGACCTACAAAACAGATAACTAGCTACACGTACCCACAAACCACATCAAACCTTATACATAAGATGAAGAATGGGGTGTCGGGCTGAAGTGACGATCACCCAAATAGGGATATTACGACCAAGTGCTGCACTACATATTAGAATCCATTTAGTTATTTGTGTATGTGTGTGTACAATGGTGTTGTAGGTTTCCATTGTGAAAGTTGCACTATGATAATAGGCTAGATCAAGATTGCTCCAAGTATGTAAATGTTTGAGATGGAATAAAATGAACTTCCCCTCCTATGTTGAATATACAAAGTGATGTAGCCCTTGTCACTTGTAAGGATGTGCTATATGTATGCATTTGAAATGCTCTTATGCCTTTGATGTAAGCTTAGGTGATAGTAGATAATGATTAGTTCTCTGCCCCTAATTTTGGATAAGTAACTAAGTATATATATGATTCCCTTGTTTAAATTTCGTAATTGACAACTGGAAGGCCGACCCAAAGTACTAAAAGATGACCAAGAGGTGAAAGAGACCCAAAATGGTAAGAAAAGGATAGAGAGGGTCAGGAGCACCCATGAGGGACAGGAGAACCTAGGCGCTTCTTTCCTAGATGGATGCTAATGTCCAAGGACATAAAAGATAAATAAATAAAGTTTCAAAAAAAGCTATAGAATGTGTAAAGACAATAAGAATGCAAAAATAAATCAAAAGTCCCAAATGGAGTTATCAACCACTAGTTTTCTTGCTTTGGAATAATGTATACATTAGTATGCTTTAGGACCTAGAAATGTAACCAAGTGCATAATTTTTTTTTCTACAATATATTACTATTTTGGTTGTTTCGGCCCAATATGTCTTTGTGAGGCTAGAATCATTGATAATACATCATGCCATCTCTATGATAGTACAATATTTTCTCTCTACAACACTATTTTATTGTGGTGTATGTGGAGGAGGCATCTATTGGTGAATTCCATGACTTTTTAAGAAATCTTTAAACTCAATCTTTGGTTTATTCCCCCTCGATATGAGTGAAGAGTTTATTATTTTTTGCGTAGACTCTATTTCAATTTCAGATTTGAACTTCTTGAAATACTTAAAAGCTTTAACTTTAGTACAAAGACAATAAATACACAATTTTCATGTAAAACCATTAGCATAGAGCATACAATATTGAAATCAAGCATGCATAAGTCTCATGGGTCTGCAAAGATCGGTTTGCATGAGATTAAGCTTACACAGAGCCTGAAATGTATTCTTCTAGAATGGTGCTCTATATTTTTTCTCACAAACAATGGCACTTTTTCGTGTCCTTTTTGAGAGGTAGTAATCCTCTCACCATATCATACCAAGGGGTGTGTTGAGATATCCAAAACTAATGTGGCCAAACCTTCGTGCCACAAATTTATCAAGGACCTATCTTTTGCTACAATAGCTTGATCATATCTTTGGAAATAATCAAGTTCAAACATACCTCCCACATGTGAATCTCAAGTAACAATTCCAGAGCTTCTATATTTATATCTAATCAAACACATTTTCTTACTACCTTTATAGTAAAAATACATCTACAAATTGTGATCTAAAAGATAATTGACTCATAGGAGATTCTTTGTTAATCCAAGGACATAAAACACATTAATTATTTTACAATTATGTGTACCAAGGGGTAAATAAACACTATCAATACCTTGGACATTGTAGGAGCTATCATCACCCATCAAAATATGATTTTTAGTGGGTTTTTCACTCAAAGTGAAGAACCAATCCTTGCATCTAGTCATGTGCCGGGTTACACCCAAATCAACATACCAAATAACATTGTGTGAAGATTATTCTTCATGTGACTGAGTAGCATACAAGAAGTCTCCATCATCAAAGTTATCTTCTTATTTAATAGCATTTCCTTTCTCTCAAGGCGTCTTCTTCCAATCACCCTACTACCATTTGTTTCTTATTTTGTTATCCCTAATGTGATTATTGGTTATTCAGATTATTTCCATTAGATGATCCCTATTGGAATGTATTATACCAATAATCTTTCAATTCATGGCCCTTATAGCCACAAATCGAGACACTACTTCTAATATTTTCTCCCTTATTGATTCCCTTAATTACTCAAGTTCTAGAATTACTTGGTGGACTTGAATGGTCTTTTCTTGTTACGTTACAAACCTAGAGCATGTTCTTATTCTTCTTCTATTGCGTGCATGGACTCCTCTTGTTGGAACATGTTCACCAACTTTTCAAAAGTTGGTATTTAACCCATGACATTCAATGTGGTCACAAAGATTGGGTAAAGGTGAAACACTCTCAAGATGATGGGTACAAGAGAGTCGTTTGTTACATGCTATTCCAATTCTTGGAGTGAAGCTCACAATATTGTAACATAATGTAGAAATGCCTCAATTTTCTCACTATTTTTTAGTTTAAGATCGTGAAGTGACTTTGCGGGTGTAAAATGGTGTTTTGTTTTTGACCTCGTAGACTATGCTTAATTTATCTCACACTTCTTTATCCATTTTGACATCCCGAATGTGTGGTTTCATGTCATTTGACATTGTAAAAAAATTATGAGCTTGTCCTTATGATTAGCTCAATCAAAATGACATTGTGCAACAACATTTGCATCCGGTTTGTGAAAGATCCTTCCGTAATAGACCACATGTCTTTAAATTCGAGATAAGTTCTAATTTTTGTCTTCTATGTGGCATAGTTTTCTCTTCTTAGGAGCTAGGAATATGGAAGAAAAATTTGGGAGCATTTGCAGCCGTTATGGAGACTACAAGTGATAACAATGCTTCTTATTCTTTGAAGTTATCTTATTTGCTTGTTTATGCTTATAAAACTCACAAAAACATTAATTTTTTTTTATGATCATTCAAAGCACTAAAATTTATACAAAGTTTTTTAATTGAATTTTAACAAATGTGGAAAAAATTTAGCTTTTGGGTTTTCATGGTTTTCAAGAAATCAATTAATTGTGATTTCAAGATTTTTAAAAGGTAAAAAATAATTTTTACTATAGTTTTCTATTTTAGAAACTTTAGGGGTTGTATATAACTCCTAAAAAAGGTTTTTTAATTATGTGATTTTGGGAACTCTCACAAAATTTCAAATCCTAACTCCTTCGATTTTTTCGGTAAAGAATTAAGCGTAAATTTTAGGGTAAAAGATAGAAACGTTAAAAACAAGAGTTTTAGGAGGAATTTTTCAATTTATTTGGTCTAAAATAAATTGGATAAAGACACAATGTGGTCAAGTTTCAGCTTTTGAATCCTCATCATATGTGAGAAATTAATTGATTGGATTTTTAGATAGACTAGATTTTTTTAAGTTTATTTTTTCATAAACTTTATAAAAATATGTGGACAACCCTGTTTTTCCATAAATTTTAAAAAATCAAGCTACAAATTGCAAAAGAATAATTAGCCAATAAATGAGCTCCCGTGCATGGAGATTTGAGACATTTTTAGCTCTCTTATTGCTATTTTTCAAAATTTTCAACATCAATCTCCATATATAATACAAGTGACTCCTCCTTGCCTAATCTCAAACCGAATCTCCTTCTCTCCTTTTTGTAATTCTATAAATGTATCTCGTAATTTTGTGCAATAACCGGGGGTGTGGAAATAGGGAAGGGGCTGTGAAAAGGTTGGGGGCAAGCTGTGGCTCCTCCTGGCTCAAACATTGAACAAAACCTCTCGAAACTCTCTTGGATTAATCCTACACCTTTCACAGGGTTAGAATATGCCCGCTCTGATACCAAATGTAAGCACATAATCAAGAAGATGCCTAAGATGATTTTATTAATGTGCAATAATCCTATTATATTCAGGGTTCATTTTAATACCCCCTTCCAAAAAGTTATTATAGAATGGGTCGTGAATGTGCTAAAATAACTATTCACATTGTTGGAAAATATTGGAAAGGAGGGTTTCAGGATGGTGAAGATTCTATTCTTTTTTAACTTTGTTACCATACGGTAACAAGTATTGGTTGTCAATGGTAACAACCTTTTATTTTCAGCCTATAACGAATATTAGTTGCCAAGCCGCTAGCAAGAACAAGTTGATGTGCGCCAAGTTTGTGGACGATGTCACCCGGTAATGAATTTTTGTTGCCGTGTGGTTTGTATCACTAGAGTTGTTGGTGATTAATCGAAAATGAACTAAAATGGGATAGTATAAAGTAGTTCATCTAATCTAGGAGGACATATAACGTAGTATATAAATGCACTAAAACAATATGTAAATTAATTATCAAAAATAAACTAATGAAATAAAACCCTAATGTCCAAGGAAAGAGAGAGAAGAGAACTCGCCTAATATCTAGAGACCTGTCATGCAGTCCGACTAGAAATTCGGGAGTAGGAATGAATACGTCAAAGCCTTGAAAATAATGAATTTGGAGGATATGTGTGGACTAGGGTGCCTAGGGATAGACTAGGGCACCCACGAGCACTTTGGTATGAATTCTAGGTGCTTTGGTTTAGGATACATGTTTGGAACTAGTTTTCACAAGGTCGGAAAGTAATCTAGAACTCTACTTGCCTATTGCACTAACTTTTGTGTGCTGCACTAAATGCTCTTAATATATCAAGAGAATGAATGACCTACAAGACCCCAAAATAAGCATCAAAACCTTGAAAAAAAAATCATATGAAGGGGTTAGACTATCCTTAGTTGCCACAATGGTGGACTTCTTAAGCTGATCGATCTACGCTGCATCTTAGACATGATGTAGCTCTATGTGCAAGTGTGTGTGAACATAGCCTAGATTGCTCTTGTGCCAGTCACACTTTTTTGAAGTAGAAAGCAATAAATATGTGTAGAAAATGTAATAGAGCATGCATGAAATAGAATAGAATCCCTCCTCTATGAAGTGTTATGCGAGATGTCCTAGCTTGTTCCTTGATGATGATGAAGTTATGTGGATGCCAATGCAATAGATGAATGTAAATCTAGATGGAGTGAAAGTAGATAGTGATGTTAGGTCCCTTATTATGGTCTCATAACTTCATATTTATAGGTTTCTCTTAGTCTAATTTCGTAATTAACCCCGAAAAGGCCAACCTCGTAAAATATAAGGATGAAAAATGGCTAGAAAAGACCCAAGAAAAGGTGAGAAAGTTGAAAAGGGACCAGGGCACCCATGGGTACCCCAAGAATGAAATATGGCCACCCTAGTTAGGGATAAGATGATGCAGGATCTTTGGAAATGGCTGGATAAGTAGATGCAATTGGTCACAAAATATGAAATAAAATAATAAAAATGGCCAAAAGGACGGGGGTTAATTAGTACTTTCTTTCCTTGAGAACCTTCTAAATAGTAGTATGAGACTGGGATAAATAATTGTCTAAAGTGCATGATTTTGTGACTACATTTCTCCCCACTTTATGTTGGTGAGTGGAAAGCTCAGTAACATAAAGTAGATAGAGATGTGTACTTGATGCCACTGTAGAGTGATGAAGAAGGCATGCCGAAGGACTAGACAAAGTGTGGAATGACAAAAAGATGGAGGAGCGTGGAAACTATAGATGAAAAATGTATAAATAAAAAGTGATGAGAGTGAACCTAGGGAGAAATGTGTGTGTGTAGTTGTTACAATATGTAGTATACCTGCATGGTTAGTAAAAGCATGTGTGCTATCGTGGAATGTTGTTGTTGTCATAGTTTCCCCCATTTGACTCCTTGTGTCTCATACAGATGGACCTACAAGGAGAAAATGATCAAGTATTCAAATATGTATGTATGTAAGTGTAAAAACACAATGTAAAATATGCATGTAAGTGTAAAATACGCAAAGTGTAAATGGAAATGTAAATGTAAATGGAACATGTGTACCTGATCCATGTCGAGAAAGAGTGTAGAAGGATATCCAATACTACGATTTTTTTGGGCAATCTCACACCACCCGGCTGAAGAATTATAGGGAGGAAATGCTACATGTCCTCCAAACTCTAACCGCTTCTACTGAAATGTGTGTGAAGAGATCTCTGTATTGTCATAGTTTTTTGGGTGATCCGACGCCACTGGCTGAAGTAGCGTAGGGAGGCACACCCACTATAACCCCCAAGCCTGTAACTTCTTCCTAGAATGCTAAGGACACCATGTCCTCTAAAATCCATGGTGTATGGGGTTTGTAGATTGGTTTTAACCCACTCGATGTGTGTAAGTGCAATGAATTGAACTGGTGTAAATACAATGTGTTAGTAGAAACCCCCAAATGATGCCCCCTCTTTGGGAGCACATACGATGTCACTGATAGGAGACATGTGGCCCAAAAAGAGGGCCAACCACATGTATGTTGTAACCATGGAAAGTTCTTGGTAAAAATTAAAGCACAAAAAATAAATAAAAGCTAGCCACGAGAAAAGTGTAAACACGCATACATGTAGAAAATAGTGTATAAGCTATGCAATCAGTGTAAAAGCTACCAAGAAAAGTAATGTAAACAAGTAAGAAGAAAAGTAAGTTGCACAAAGTGGGTTATAAACATGGGACATCACTCACAATGTTGCAAGAAAGGCAAGGCAATCATGACCACAAACAAAAAATACGTATGCACACCAAACATAGGGCAATGCCCGCAAACAATAGTAAACAACAGAAGATAAAAACAGACAGTGTAACAAACAAGTAGTCATGGAAACGTATAGTCCTACAAAACAAGTGCTACATATGGAACACATATTAACATGTTAGATAAATAACCAATATGTCCAAAGCGTGTATGATCAAGTAATTTAAGATGTTAAATACAAAAATGAAACAATATCACCTGGATAAGACAAATGTGGATGCCCCTAATGACCAGTATAGTAAGGGTAGCAGGAGAACATCCATGCCACTGTAGGATTCTTGTGTCTGCAATCACACTAAAAAAATGTGTGAATGCACATGTGTGAATGGCATAGATAATGATATATAAGAAATAAATATAACATGTGTAGTAAAGTGATCATGTAAAAAACTAGTAAGCAAGAATAAATGCCCCTAAGACAATGCAATATGTCATGGATGGATGGAATGGAATGCAAGATGGAATGATAGGATCCACGTGCCCCATGAGTGGATGGAAGTGTATGTAATGAGGTTCATTTTGTTTTCCCCCTTAGTAGTCCAGAATGAATCGTAAATGAAAGTTTGTCATCGGGAAATGGTTGAGTAATTTTTGTTGTGTTTAGTGCATTGCGATGAATGTGTATGCGTAGTGGTGATGGGATGCAAAATTTATAAAGGATGTGCATGAATTCTATAGCTAAAGCGTATATCACGACTTTTTAAATGGTTGAGTGATTATTTATCCCTAAGCGTATATCACTATAAGATGAAAAGATGAGTGATGATTTAACACTAAGCATATATCACTATAAGATGAATGGATTAGGAAGAGTGATGATTTAACACTAAGCATATATCACTATATGATGAAAGGATGGGTGATGATTTATCCCTAGGCGTATATCACTAAAGGAGTGGTGATGTAACCTAAGGTGTATGCCACTATAAGATGAAATAATGGGGGTGGTGATTTAGCCTAAAGCGTATACCATTACAAGAGGAAATGATGAAAATGGGTGAAAATTTGGCCTAAAGCATATGTCATTATATGATGAATGGATGAGTGGTGATGTAACCTAAGGTGTATACCACTACAAGATGATATGGTGGAAGTGGTGATCTAACATAAGGTGTATACCACTATAAAATAATAACAAAGGTGATGATTTAACCTAAAGCGTATGTCACTAGTCTAACGATGTCACAATATAGATTGTAGAATGGTAAACATGTGATGAGTGCAAGGTCCATTTGATTTGTAAACCCTCGGCAATGAGTATGGACCGAGGAACTAAAGTACACTATAGGGTGGTGAGTGTAGCTTGTATAAATTAATATAGTATATGTATGTTGAGACTAGACTACCACGTGATGAGTAAGATTTGTAAATGCATTGTGTAGCGCGTATAAAACAATATAATCAAGCCACGATTTCCCTAATGTGAGTGGTGAAGAGAGAGGGGTGTATGGAAGAAAAATTATCGAGATGAAATATGCGGAGATCATAGGCTACAGTAATAATGACATACCTGTGATAGAGATGGGGAACGTATGGAGTAGGGTGGAGATCACAGAGAGTAATTCCTAAATGATTAAAGGCCTCATGTGTGCAAACAATTTTGTTGCATGTAGGATTGAATGGAATGTGTTCCCAAAGTATGAGTTATTCATGAAAAGAATGCAAGTGAATAATGGACATGCTAAGGTAGATGGTGTAGGCAAAGGTGAGTATGAGAGATTGAAATTTATAGATTGGACAGTATTTGAGAAGGAATCATATCAGTAGTAGCAGTAGGTGGTACATAAGAAACTATGTCTATCACACAAATGGTATTGTCAAGTGGTGGCAAATGAGGCAATTATTCTATAGGCTAGGGGTTATTGGTAGCCTTAGTACACGAAATGGGGAGACTAGTGTTAGGAGCATAATCAGAATATCAGAATGGATCACGGTCATGGGGCATAGTATTTTCAATTCCGTCATGAAGTAATTTAACACAATGATGCACAGTAGATGCAATGGCTTGCATGGCATGAAGCCATATCTTGCGAAAAAATAGTTGTAAGTAATCGGGAAGTTAATGAAAAAGAAGACAATATGGATAATATTTGGACCAACAATAATGGGTAATGTAATATGACCAAGACATGGGTGGATAGAACCATCATAAGCACGTAATGAAATACTAGACAGGCTAATGTAACGAGCAGAGAAACCAAGGTGCTGGAGGAATGACATAGGACATAGATTGAGTTTAGAACTATTATAAATTAAGGTGAATTTGATTCCTACATGATGAATATGACATATGATATGTAAAGGTGGATCATTGTAAAAAGGAGCAAGATCAGCCAGAGGAATATATGGGAAAGAAATATGTTGAGAGAATGCATCCGCAAAGGTATTATAAACTATATCAGGATGAGTGTCATCAGGGATTGGAGTAGTAAGCAAAAGAGTAATGATACTAGTTCGCAATTCAGGATGAAGAAGTAAAAATTCATGGACAGAGATAGCCATCATGCAAGAAAGAGAGGGTACCTTCAAAAGGAAGCATAAAATTTTTTGGGTTCACCAAAATGATTAACAAAAATGAACTAAAATGGGATAGTGCAAAGTAGTTAATCTAATCTAGGAGGACATATAACGTAGTAGATAAATGCACTAAAACAATATGTAAATTAATTATCGAAATAAACTAATGAAATAAAACCCTAATGTGTAAGGAAAGAGAGAGAAGAGAAATCAGCGATATCCGGAGATTGTTGTAGAGTGTCACGGGTTTGACTAGAAATTATGGGCGCATGAATGAAGACGTCGAAGCCCCGAAAATAATGAATCTGGAGGATATGCGTGGGATAGGGAACCTAGGGCTAGAATGGGGTGCCCACGAGCTCTATGGTATGAATTTTGGGTGCTCGGTTTAGGATAAATGTCTAGAACTAGTTTTTGTAGGGTTAGAAAGCAATCTAGAACTCGCCTACTTGTTGCACTAAATTATGTGTGTTGCGCAAAATGCTCTTAATATCTCAAGAAGAATGAATGACTTGTAAGAATCCAAAAAAAAATCAAAAGCCTAAAAAAATGCATATGAAGGGGTCAGAATGTCCTCAGCTACCACAATGGTGGACTTACTAACTAAGCGTTGCACTACATCTCAGACCCAATGTAGTTCTATGTGCAAGTGTGTATGAACATGCCCTAGGTTGCTCTTGTGCTAGTCACACTTTGTGAAGTAGAAAGTAATAACTATATGTAGAAAATGTAATAGAATGTGTGCATGAAATAGAATAGAATCCCTCCCCCTATGAAGTGTGATGTAGATGTCCTAGCTTGTGCCTTGATGATGATGGAGCTATGTGGATGCCAATGTAATAGATGGATGCAAATCTAGATGGAGTGATAGTAGATAGTGATGCTAGGTCCCTCATTATGGTCTCATAAATTTATATTTATAGGGTTCTCTTGGTCTAATTTCATAATTAACCCCGAAAAGGATGACCTCATAAAAGATAAGGATGAAAAACAGCTAGAAAAGACCCAAGAAAAGGCGAGAAAGTGGAAAAGGGACCAAGGCGCCCATGGGCACCCCAATACGAAATATGGGCACCCCAGTTAGGGCTAAGACGATGTGGGATCTTCAGAAATGGCTGGATAAGTAGATGTAATTGGTCACAAAATATGAAATAAAATAATAAAAATGGCCAAAAGGACGGGGGTTAATTAGTAATTTCTTTCCTTGAGAACCTTCTAAATAGTAGTATGAGACCGAGATAAATAATTGTCTAAAGTGCATGATTTTGTGACTACGGTTGGCATTTGAGATATTTTACACCATGTTGGACATCTATGGCTTCATAATTGCAGTTGGTAATAACTCAAAGTTATTGATGCCATACAACAACAAAAAGGGGTCACGAAGCCATTGAGTTGTGTTATCGCATGACATCCTCGTTAGTGTTTCCACTCGATAACATTCCCTTATTACTGAGACATTTATAGTTCCATGTTCGTATCCTCGACCAATGGGCTCCTTCCTTTCCTACATATATATCCATCCCCATTCATTTTTTCCCATTTACATTTGCAAGTTTATCCACACTAGATTTTTTCGAACATATGTCACTATTGCAAATAGTTTGTTCTTCGATCCTCATCCACTTCAAGTATTAGCCACATGTGACATGTCTAGATCTTCACATCATAAGTACACAATATTGATAGAAGTATTTGTCAACACCTCTTTTTTTCAAAATTTCAAGATTTAAGAATCATGGAACAAAGAAAAAAGTTGATTAGCATGCCGCCATTTGTTTACGAAATATATTGTATCTATAGTTACTAAAAATACTAGAATACCCAAAAATTAAGAGTCAGTATGATTAGATTTGAAATTCATGGTTCCATGTACTTCTTTACATGCCTCAGTATGAAATAGAGACCAAGTTGTTAGAAAATTTAATGCATTTTTATAATAGTTATGATGGATCTTTCATAGTTGCATTACCATCACACCAATTTGTCATCAGAATAACCCCAGATGATATTCATCATATAAAGAGGCTACCCCATCAAAACAAATTGCCTATATCCACAAAAACCATTCTAAATAATGAACAAAAGAATATTTTTAAGTCTCATTATAAGCTTTCTGTTGAGGTTGAGGTTAATAATCCCTCCCAAAGAGGGATTAACACATAATTAATCAAAGACCCCTTTCTCCTGGCCATGGTGGAATTTTTCTAGGCCCGTATCATTTTACAGGGATGATACACCAACTTTCCTCAAAGTGGGCATTATATTACCTTCTATAAACCCTTTCCGGTGTTATATTCTATTGGTGTACATATCTTTCAATAAGGATTTGATTTGAACTTGACAAAGTAATTGTGAACCCTAGTGTAATTATTTCTTCTTCTTGTTTTATTCTTACTTTCTATTATGAGGGTTTTTACACACTGAAATCAACAACTATTCCAACTACTCGCATGAGAAGATGGAAAAATATGCAATGTCTATGGACCAAAAGTTGGTGAGTATATTGTTTTAAAATAATTCTATCTTGATTCTTTTCATAAAAATAATCATTTTTAAATGAATTATGAAAAATATATAATTTTTTTCAACAGGTTCAAGAAGGTGAAATAATGGATTGACGTCTTTGTGGCGGTTTGCATGCACATAACCTCGCTTTAGGACCGAGGGGTCCTGGTGATAACGTTGTGGTTGATCTCACTAGGACCGATGACTCTATGAGCGTCACTAGCACCCAACATCCTAGAAGTAGAAGCAAATGGATGCACGATTCTTTTGAATCATCACACAACCAAGACAAAACACATATCGAGGCCAATACAATTTTTTAATAAATCCATAATGCATAATATCAATCATGTTAATTTTGATTAAATTTGTTTATAGACAAATAATAATCTTAGTCTTGACAATGACATGCCATTTTCCTAATGTGCATCTTTATCCACAAATCAACCATACACATGATGTCTACTATTGCAGACACTACTTACATACTCGAGAAACATGAGATTCAATCTACAATTCCTCACCCTTTAAGTTCAGGTATGAATAAATTGTAGATTTGAATTTTATTTATATTAGTCTTTCTTTTAGGATTTTATCATTAAATTTAACTATTTTCCCTTAAAATTAGGGCTTCCAATGCCGCTACCCCCTTCCATTCAATGCCATAGTCTATTGATTATGGACAAAAACATTCAAAACGTAAGAAATATATATTGATTTCTTTCTTTGTAGGTGTTTAGTGTTCTTTGGTAATTGTTTGACTTCGTAAATACAACATACCGATATTGTTAAATTATTGATGCTCACAAAATTTTGCAACCTTAATCTCATGTTCAACCCATGGCCACCCCCACTACTTCATGCTTAAGGAGTATAACACACCCACCTCCCCTTCCACCTCATCATAATGGAAAGAGGATAATGTTCCTTAGAACAAGTAAGGGGCTACACAATCATATAGCTTGAGTTTCTGAATTTTCATTGGGCGACATGTAGAGTGCCAAAGGCACTTCTATTTTAAATAATATAGATATGGATGAGGAGTATATTGGTTTTGAAAACCTTTATGACATGGAAGAAATAGGGAAACATAGTGAAGATATTATTCAGATCTACACAGAAGGAGTTGTCAATGCCACAACAACAATCCTCTTCAGATCCTCCTTCCCCAATTGGGGAGGAAAATTTGGATGATGATGGGAAAAAAAAATGGTTGTTACTCTTATGGTTGTTAATACTACATCCTTGTTGATGGAAAATGTTATTCCTGATATAAAGGAGCTGAGGATATGGGAGATCAGAGTGAAATCTCTGATCAAAGAAATTAATGAAAGATATCATAATTTTTCACACAGTAAAAACTTTTTCATTGATTAAAAATGAATCGGTGACGATTGATGCTTTACTTGCTCAAGAACAATATGGTAATTTTTTCACCAACAATATTTACAATAATGATAATGTTTTAACTATAATTCTTAACAGTTGGCAAATTTGAACACTAAGGCACAGTCTTATTACAATAAGTGGAATAGAGAAAAAAACTTGTCACTATTGCAAATGCTGAGAAAGACTTGGCCTTGGTAAGTACTTAATATTTTGAAGATTATATTTTATGTTGTTATAGTTTATCTACTTTCTAACTATGTGTTTTTTACGTGCAGTCAAAATACCAGATATTGAAGAATGAAGTGCATGTGTTAGATGAGAACCTAAAAAAGTGATAGAAAGTGTACGCGGTGCAATCGCCTTCAAAGAGAAACTTGTTCTATTAAACAAGAAAAATAATACATTATGAAATATTATAAAGGAGCATGGATTGGATCCTGATATTATGTTGAAGAAAAAAACTGATGAGGATCCTACTCTCCTTTCAGCAGGAGATGCATCTAGTGAGAATCGACACAATCTTTAAAATATTAATGCAATTGCACAGAATTAGTCCATTCTAGTGTTATAAAATATAGTTCAAATGTTGATGTTATAGAAGCTCCTCAAGGACAAGGATCCAAATGAAGGAAAACTATTGATGTAAATCATTTTATTTTTCAAATGAAAACATTATCTTGATGTCAATCATTGTATTTGTCTCATGTCTATTATCAAATGAAAACATTATCTTTTTTCAAGCTTGTAGCCTTGTACAGTTGATGAATAGTAATACATGGATTTACATTGTACAATTTAGTTTTAAACATGTATGAAATCAATATTGAAAACTTGGATGTACATTTTCTCTTGAATCTTGATAGTTGATTCTTCATGTATAGATAGATTATAATTATAGTGTATTTTCAAATCTGTTGAATTAAATATAGAAAACATTATCTCTAGACTCCTATGTTTTTTATTAATCCCCAAAATCTTGATGGGATATATGGATTATAATATATTTGCGAACACGTGTGGATTCAATATTGAGAAATCAAAGATTGAACATACTTTCCTAGTAATGTAATTAAATTTAATTACATCATCCAGTTTGTAGTTTGCACAACTAGTTACTATCTGTTATTTCCAAACATTATAAAAACATAAAAGTGATTATAATGTATTTGCGAACACGTGTGGATTCATTATTGAGAAATCAAAACATACTTTAATAGTAATGTAATTAAATTTAGTTACATCGTCAAGTTTGTAGTTTGCACTAGTGATTTCTGTTATTTCCAAACATTATATACAAAATATATGTAAAGGAAAAATAACTAAATGACGAGTCACAAAATATATATTTTAGAAAATGAAAACGTTCAACTGTCTAGTAATTGAAACAACCCTATCCTTAATGGTCCTTCATCACTTATTTTATATTTTGCAGTTGTTGGTCCGCGAGTCCAAGTCAATTTCACCATAATATGAGTCTCCATTGGTTGCTATTTGATTAACAACTCTCCACTCTACAAGGGATGTCCAAGTAGCTAATGCTCTTTCATATGGAAATGTGTCCACTCCATATCTTGAAACATACAGATCTCAAACAAGTTTCTAGATTTTTTTCCAATCATTGCGAAGTTTTGATTTAACAAATGTTAATGCACTAAAAACCCTTTCATCTTCAACTGACCCCATAATCATTGTCTGTATGATTTCATACAGTTGAAGTATTCACTTATAGTTTCCCTCATAATGCTACTATGATACAACTTTCTCCACAATAGTGTGATAACTCCCTTTTTTGTTGGTTCAGTAAGAGTCTTATATTGATCACTCATTGTCAAGGAAAAATGTGTTGACTATGATATGAGTAATTTTATATTCAATATACCATTCAATTCTCCTCCATTAACATATGAAGATTTGCAAAACTGATCCATTAGTCTAGACATGTATTTTGTAAAAAGTTGAGTTGTTTGTTCTTCACCAATCATTGGATTCTAGAAATTGGGATTTACAACTCCCATGGCCTCAAGAATCACTATTCTAAAATTATTTTTGATATCGAAGATAATGTTTCAGATATCTTCATCAATTTTTTCCATGTATTAGACAATGTAACATCAAATAGAAGGCTTATCACTAGTACTTCCTCAATATCAAAACCTAGGACATAAGGATCTCTTTGGAAAGTGTGCATTGGTATATTTTCCCATCAACTGAGATACAAAGATGACCATTGATATTGAACTTTAAATAATTTTAGGATCTTTTATATATGTTAAAACCTTCCAACTACTGAATATTGGCTTCTAAAACCAGTCTTGGCTGGAATATAAGTTATCCAAAATCATACATACATGTTTCCTTAATTTGATAAAATCAACAATGTATATAGATCTTTCCTAAGCTTGTTTCACCAAGTTTTTATTTCCTTCAGCATTGGAAAAATACCACATAATGTTAATAATGTCTCCAAATCAGTCAAGTGATATAGAAAATATTTCACCTTGTCAACTTTTCTACAATTCTTGAACATATACCTCTTAATGACTTGTATTCCTAAAAAATTCTGCAAGTTGGATCATACAACGATATCCATCTTGTGTCAACATCTTTTAGAAATTTTTTACCATTTTTAATTCCAATAGAAAATTTCTGAAACTCCAAAATATTTTAGGACTGCTTGACATGTATGAATGCAAATCATGTATAAGATCTTCCACTTTAGTAACATTTTCAAAATTACTTACAATCTTATAAGCAAGATTCATTCTATGAGTCATGCAGTGAATATGTATCATGTACGAGCAAAAATTGTTTGAAGGTGAATATAAAGCCCAATTTTGTGACCTTACATGACATATGCCCCATCAAACCCAACATAAATCAACTTCGTAGATATTGAATGATCGTCCATACTAACTATTTCTTTCAAATTTTTAATAACTAGTTTGCAAAGGTTCTCAGAATTACAATTCTCCATCATTTTGTTCATAGCTAGTAGATGATTTTCCCTCAAATGGTTATTAAAATTGAAAGTGTAGACATGCATACAAACCCACGATGTATTTTCTATTGTTGTGACCTCATCAATCGACAATGAGATAAAATTCACATTTTGACCTTCTCTCTCAAATCAAGTGATTTCAATTTCTACCATACACTTTTCCATTTCCCAAGCACTGGTATTTGACCAATGTGTTGTTGGAATGTTTGGAAACCCATTACATTGAAATAATATATTATAATCAATGAGATCTAAAATAGGTCTACCCTTTTTTAAATGTGAAATATTGTTCGAGAATTGTATAAGTTTTTCCTGAAGACTTACATCAACAAATTTTACAAATTTAGCCTTTATTGTTCCACCTTTCTCAATAAGGTATTGAAGATGTTTATGATGATTTTCATATTCTGTTGCATATCTCATATGTAAACAATCTTCTTCAGTTTTCCATCTAGATGTTTTTATTACTATTCCATCTTCTTGATTTTTGACTCATATACTTTCCCATAATGCTTCTCTATTGTGTCCAACTTCAATTGCATTTTGTGGTCTTTTCCTAATTTCCAACTACATATAGTACATCTACATTCAATAGTGTTATCTCGGATCAATAGGTTCAATACATAGATATTTGGATGACCATTCAAATTTATAAGTCCTTCCTAAAGTCCACTTCCCACTCTTACGTTTTTGATGTTTGTTTCTGGAATATTTATCTGAAGTTTGAGTTTGATGGCAATTGGGATTATCACTACTATCAATGTGAATTGAATTACTCTGCTGATTACAAATTTCATCTGGCATAAATTCATTGGTAGGGTTTTCTACATTTGAAATAAATTGAGTTGCTTATTGCATCTTTCAGTAAATCAACATATAAAGTAACATTAACATAATAAGAGTCAAAATTACCTATTGACACTAGTGTTACTGTGGCTCTGACTGAAATATTTTTAAATTTCCATGTTGCATTTTATTTTTCCTTGATCTCTTTTCTCATTTGCACCAGGGGCCATTGTATGGGTGATTTTGAAGTCTACACATGTGACAAAAATATTAAAGTTTAAAATAAAATCTGTAAAAAATAAATTCAAGACATTGTGAAAAATAAAGCTCATGCTACATGATAACATGGTAACATGACTTAGGCTACCGAAAAGGTTATTTGAATATGTTATCGTACCACCACACAACTGTAAACATTCACACCATCGAGTGTAACCAAGATTTAGGTTACTATCTAGTAACATGTGTTTGCTATTGTTCGACGTTGTGTAATCATCTTACCAGGTGACATCATGTATATAGTTTGCCTTCCAATAATGAGTTCTACAAAAATGCCTTAACAATCCTAAAAATTTCACTTACTTTTTTTGCTTATACCTATAGATTTTTGGATTATACTTTCAGATTTTTCATAGGATTATTTTCTTTTGCCTTCAGCTTCAACTCCAGATCTCAAAATTAATGAATTTTGAAATTATATTGTACTACTACATTATGGAGAATTAATCCCATATATAATAGTATATTATAACATAATGATGAATATACCAACATTGGTCGACCCTTAGTGGAAACACTAAGGTGAAATTAAGGTCAAATTTATTTAGGACTGTAGATTTTTGTGAATGTGCTGCCGCATTACGGTAGTAAAAAAATCACCAATTTCAAACTTCTAAAATCCTAATATTCGCCAATTTATGAATATTCAACCCTAAAATGAAACTGGTTTGAACCATGTGAACATAGGACTGAAGATAAGTGGAGAAAGAAGAAAGGAAGTGTAGTCACTTTTGCACCCACTAAGAACAAGGGAACCTCATGCATGCACCGACCTATCACCTAGCGGGCACTGGGTGCTCACCCGAGGTGCGTGAGAGGGAGCCGATTCTCTCTTTTATGTGAGTCTAGTGGAAGGCATAGTTCATGATTCTGACTTAGTGATTTAACAGACATGAAGAGCTATAAAGCTCAGGATAGCTTCTACACCGCTTTAGTCATAATAGAAACAAAGCACACAATAGAAATAATAGAACCAAGAGTTGTAAATCCACTAATATACTTAACCATTCAAGTGAGGTCCAGGATTATACAAGATCAAAATCAGAGTAAAAACATGTAGATAATACAGAAGGATATCTTAATGTAAACATGATGGTAACCTTATCATATTTATTCAGATTCTTGCTACAAAGTATCACAGAGGGGCAGACCATAGTCATGCGCCATCTCTGGATTCATACATGTATTCCCACAAAACAAAAATTTCATTCCCCATTTTCCCCATTACATCCTTACTAGAATTATGTACCCATTTTCATCCCATAGTTCTCGCAGTAATTCTATAGAGCTCCGCTACCTCTCTTCCCGCCTCTCTTCTTTGCCAAGGGTGCATGTATAAATAGGCCTCTAAGCTCTAACAAACTCCTCTGCAGCCTCAAATCTGGCCCCAAGTGTCAAGGTATGGGTCGCCCGGGCGCATGCCTCTCCATGTCATGATTAACTTTTTGGATCTTTCTATCGCAAGGTATATTCCCTCTAAGACACCCTATCGCTAGGATGGAACCTTATCCAAATGGAACACATTCTTCATGTGTCCTGCCCAAAAGGCCAAAAATGGCTAAGCACCACGGGTTCTCAAGAAGCCTTTTGAATACTGCCCTGCGTGCCTTAACTTGTGCACTTCCTCCGGCCATGTGCACCTATGCGCCTTAAGATTTGGAAGCTATGATAGGGGCCCAACATTACCCCACACTTCACCTATTCTCTACCCTCGGGAACCTTCTCAAAGAATGCAGTACAAAAAGAATGCAAGGCCTTGCCTTGGAAAAGAATGGGGAAGAATAAAGAATGGGGAAGAGAAAGAATAGGGGAAAATTTCCTAAAGAAGAAGAAGGGGAAAATTTTGCTGGAGGTCGGCCTCTAGTGTACTCCAAGCGACTGACTTCCCCCGTGCTTTAGTGCAGATGTCACCAACCAAGGTGCTCACCTCGTCGAAGGTTATCCCCTCCCCTTGTGTGGTAATGGTTTCCACCACAATCTCTAGTTCTTTAGCATGATCTTCTAGGGAATCCATCTTCCTTGTGATGACCTTATAGAGCTCTTTTAGCTAGGTTTTGATTGAGACTCGCCGGTTCTCAATGGCTTCAGATTTATTTTCTACTTCGGCTATGATCCTTTCCCACTCGGCTCTATTTCCTTGATTATTTTCTCTCCGAATTCCTTCAAACTCCTTCATCATTGGCAAACAGTATGCTTGTCACTTTGTCTTTTATCTACACAATGGTCATAAGTGAACCCTGCAATTTATGTAGCTATTCCTATGTCGGTGAGCACCTTCTTGTATTCGGCCATGAGCGCGACGACCTTCAACTTGTCTTCTTTCTCCAAGTGTGCCGCTACCTCTTCTTCCGAATCTAATGTTAAAGGATACCTCTCCATGGTGAGGATCGAGTTAAGTCCTCTAGACATTCCAGGGAGGATCTATACTTTTACGCGGGAGGGTTAAGGTCTGGGTGCTTCGTGATAATCGATTGGGAGATGAGCTCCACCTTCTTGGAAACTTTGTGTACCTTGGCCTTTTCCTCCTGAAGCTCCCTCTGCAGTTGAGCGCTGATTAATTTCTCAAGGCTAAGATCCTTCGTTAGCTTCACTACTTCTTCCTTCCTCTTCTCTAATAGGTCCTCCAAGACTCTAACCCTGTCATTCCTACCGAAGAGCCTAGCCTCAATTTCCACGGAGACTTTGTTGAGCGTGTTACACACTTGCTCATCTAATAGTTGTTGTGTGTTTATAATGGGGTTGTCCCCTTTCCTTTGGATAGCATTAATACCACTCCTTGGTTAATCTTGAATTCAGGCTCATCGAGGTGGGAGTCGAATGCCCATGATAACATCTTCCTCGTTCGCGGGTATCCACCCTTAGGGTCAAAGGACTCCATGGTGGTGAGCTCCTTGGTGGGCACGGTACTTTGGAAACACGTGTGAAAAACTTTGTTGGGGTCATCAATGTAACCCATCATTGTTCTTCCCCCTTTCGTGTGTTTACTTCCCGTGTGCACGCCTTGGGAATAGTTACCAAAAGAGTTGGGCCTTTTGTGCTACCCACACTCTTCTCCCTCTGCTCTTCTTTGAATTCACCGAGCACTAGCTCCACGCTGCGCTCTAACTCCTCTTCGACCAGGTATTGATTATCTTCTTTGCCTCCCTTGTTGCCTTCTCATTCACCTCCTCCTAAGTGAGCTTGGGCATATCTGGCTCCTTGGTACTAGCTCCTTCGCTCCTCTCTTCGCTGCATGCGCCTTCCTCCCTTTGGGCACCCTTCCTCCTTACAAAGATGAAGGCATCATTTATATCCTCTGCTTCCTCTCCCTCTCGAGTCATGGACATCAATTGGCTCTTGATCCACCTCCAACTCTTCCCCTTCAACATCATCCTTTTCACCTAGATAGGTGTTCGGGTCATCTACATCTTCAGACCCTTGTTCCTCCATTCCTTGTTCTTCTTCCCTTGCAGAAAACTCTAGAGTCGGGGATCGTTGTCTTTTCTTCATCTGAAGGTTCTTCAGAGGATGGTGGCTTCACAAGCTCGGGGTCTTTTCCCTGACCACCGTTCTCCTTTTCTTCCGAGAAATAGGTACTCAGCCCCGCGGTACCTACGTTCTGCCTTTCCACTACCCCTTGTTCTTCCTCTTCTCTTCTTCTTCTTTCTCCTTGTGCTTTGGCACTAACTTCTTCCTTCCAATGGGGTCGTCCAGGATGGATATTTCATTCTTTATGCACGCGCCCTTCTCAAACTTCAGCATTATGTGCAAGTAGGTTCTGGAAGCAATGCTCTCAACAATCATTAAGGTTATCGGCCTTACGATGTGCACGTCCTACGAAACATACCTTTCAATGTATGCACACTTCCCTGGGTAGACCAACTTCTTTCTCATCTCTCTGTGTTCACTATCAAGGGTGGACAGGTTGAGTTTTAACTTCTTTGACTCCTTTTACCTGTTCACTCCCGCCTAGAAAAATTGGGCTAGTAAATGAGAAGGGGAGTTTACACCAGGGACTCTAACTACCATCCACCAAGATGAATCTACCAATGCAGAAGTGCTGGTATACCGTGAACTCTGCCTCTCCTTCATTCGTCGCCATAGGGAGTTTCTCAGGGATTTTCCATTTAGCCCCGAATGCATTCCTAAGGCGCGTGTACCATTTATCCAAGCGCGGCTTGTATACCCTGTCATTGAATCACAAGTATACTTCTGGAACCTATCCGCGGGTGAAGGGTCTTCATCGGGGTACTCCCATACGAACTTATCAAATGCATCCGACACCCCAATTTCTAAGAACACAATGGTTAATAGAATGTTCCCAAACAATATCTTTCCTCCATTCTCCATGCTGCTTATGATCTCTGTCTGCTATGTACTGGGAGATATTGTACATGGTGCCTTCCACGACCTTCCTATAGACATTCAACTAGGGATTGCTCACCTGGGTCCACCTCTCTTGTCCATTCAGCTTGGAAATAAGGTGTGTGGCCATTTTCATCACCGGATCATTGATATCCGTGACGTCGTAGTACCTTGATCCCTTCTTATAATCCTGGGATGCAATGGTTTCCTTAATTGCCTCCTCATCCTAGAGGTCATCTAAGATCACATCCCCTTTACAGCTTAGGCCTATAAAGTGTGAGATTAACTAGGGGTTATGCGCATTTTGTACCCTACGAAAGAAGAAATCTTCATGTACACACATCATTAACCATTGGTATAGGCACTCGGGCTTCCTGAAGTATGGAAACTCATAAAGCTGGAGAAGCCCTGCCTTCTCCATTTTCACCTTGACTACGTCATTGTAGATCAACATCCTATCAAGTGTTCATTTGTTTTTGGGGTGCACTAGCTCCAGCGCCATTTCCTTTGTAATTATACTTGACCGGTGATTGTAATCGATTACGGTCATCTGTCTAATATGGGACTCCCACTCTTGCCCTAGAAAAACCCCATCCGGTATTACATCTCTGAGTACCATTCCTCATTGGTATCCAAAGGGATTTCTTCTTCTTTCTTCTTTCCTTTTCCCTTACCCTTTCCCTTCTTGGATTGTACTACAGGCTTATCAATTGGTTTTGTGGCCGTCATTTTACCCTTTGCTTTCATTCCCTGGTTACTTTTGAGTTATTTGAGAGTTTTCCTCGTGCGCCCCATGCCCTAGAGTACAAACCCTAATTTCTGATTTTCCTCCTTCGATCACGGTGTTCTTTCACAACATTCCCCACACCCGTGAATCACTTCTGCTCCGGTTTGTAGATCTAGCAGACCGATTGTGCGTGAGTTTTTGAGATTTTCCTTCACACGAGTTAGCTCTTGAAACCCTAGCTCTTGAAAGAAAATTGTTCTCCTTGTTTTCGCAAAGTAAAATAATGAACTGCCCATCCTTGTATTTATAGATTTTCCCACTTTTACACATTAAAGGCTAGGATACCTACCACCGTATGACAATATTTAATGTGGCATTTTTCAAACAAACGACTTCAACGCTTTTCCTTGCACGCCCAATCCTTGCGCGAAAAGTTTTTCACCCGCACCCAATCCTTGCACGAAAATTTTCCAACCTTCTGGTGCGCAGACAATCCATCTTGATAGAAGACTCTTGCACGTGTGTTACCAGCACCAAAGGCACCTCTTCCATCCTCATGATTCTTGCTTTCACCTACCTCGTGTTTTTGCACTTTCTCCTTTGTATGTGGATTTCCAATGTAACTTTATTTTGTCATCCATCTGCCTTCCTAATGCATCTTTTCAATAGGGCCAGTTCGAATGGTCTGCCAACCCAATCCTCCTACAGAATAACTTCATGCCTCTTTTTATCACCTCACCCCACACTAAATTGATGCGTGGTCCTCTGCGCATTCATAAGTCAAAAAGTAATAAGGTTACCGATGCCCAAGGTGCAAAACTAATTGGTAGAACTACCTTATTTACAAACACCATGAAGCATTATTTATAATAGGGCTTGACTTACTCCCATTGAAGTGTCAGGGTAATTTTTTTCCATCGGCTCTCAGAAGCACGCGCCTGCGAATCAAGGATGTATGAAATTATAAAAGGACCCAACCAATGCACCTTCAATTTTCCAGGATGGCATAGAAATTTTGAATCATATAGCAGTACCATCTGGAAAACCTCAAACTGTTTGTTTTTAATGTGCGGTCGTGTCATGCCTTTTGCTTAGATTTTTCAATTGTTTGGCTCCATCTTGCTAGTGAGCGCCTTTCATCCAACTTTATCAATTCATCAATTCTTTCTTCCAATGCTTGTTCATTGTCCAACCCTCCTGCACATGCTATACGTAGAGATGGTAACATGAATTCAACCGGCAAAATAGCCTCCGCTCCGAACACCAATTGAAATGGTGTGGCCTTGTTCAACCTTTTATACGTTGTTTTGTATGCCCAAAGGATTGCTGAAACCTTGTCATCCAAATCCTACCTACCCACATCACATATCTTAGTCAATGTGTGGCTAAGGGTTTTGTTGAATGCCTCTACAATCCCATTTTCCTAAGGGTGATAAGGGGTAGTCTTGTGATGGGCTACCATGAATTCTGCCAATAGAATCTGATTTTTTCATTTAAGAAGTGAGTGCCCCTATCACTTGTTAAACTTAATGGGCACCCATACCTACTGATAATGTTCTCCCACAAAAATCTAGCAACCGTGGCTGCGGTGCAATCCTTAGTGGGCACGGCCTCTGCCCACCTTGTCAGATAATCAGTACAGGTAATGATATATAGTGAGTTAGTCCTTCACATAGCTGGTGAGATTGGTCCAAAAAAATCTATTGCCCACTTTTCAAAATGTTCCACGCTGTGCAATTGGGTGCAAGGGCATCTCATCCCTTTTTCTAGGTTTTTGAGGCGCTCGCAGTGGTCATAGGCCTTGCAAAACTCAATACAATCTTGGTGAATCGTTTCCCACCATAGTCTAGTGACTAGGATCTTGTGCGCGGTTGCATTCCCTGCATAGTGTCCTCCAGCAATCCCACCATGGGCTTCTTCTATTATAGCTACACGTTCATGTTCTAATACACACCGCGCAAAACCTCATCGTGGCCCATCTTATACAAATCCCTATTGATCAACATGAAGGGTGTGGCACGTATGGCTAACATTTTCCTTTCTAGAGCATTCATCCCTTTGGGTGCCACACCTTCTTTGAGAAAAACAACAATGTCTTCTAGTTTTGAGGGTGCGTGCCACAACCTGAATAGTTGTGCGTCCGACATGGATTCCTCGATACTCTGCGCATCCTCTCCGAATCAATCCTTGATAAATGATCTGGCCCACAATTGTTCTTTCCCGGTTTACCACCACTTTGAATTCAAATTCTGAAATAAAAGTACCCAACGGCATATGCGCCCTTGCAACACTAATTTGTTTACTAGATACTTCAAGGCCATATGGTCAGTGTAGAATATGAAGGGAGTTGCCAGTATATATTTTCTGAATTTGTGGAGCGCATAGATCATTGACAATGCCTCGTGCTCGGTCATTGTATAATTTTGTTCTGTTGGTGTCAACTTTCTACTTGCAAAACACAAGGGATGATCAACAATCCCCTCTCCTGTTTGAGCAAGAATGGCTCCCATTACTATACCAGAGGCATCCACGTGGACATGGAAAGGTTTATCCTAGGATGGGAATCGTAGAATTAGTGTGGTGATAAGCCTTTCTTTTAGAGTGTCAAATGCTCTCTACTGTGCCTCTCCCCAATTAAAGGCACTCTTGTGTCTGAGAAATATTTCCAAAGGTGTGGCGATCTTGGCATATCCCTTAATGAACTTTCTGTAGTACCTAGTGTGTCAAGAAATCTGCACACTGCACTTTGGCTAGTAGGCTCCCCTAACCCTACAATAATTGCAACTTTCGCAGAATCCATCTGTAAGACCTCTTTGCATATGATATGTCCCAACAATGTTCTAAAAGGAGTTGTAAAGATACATTTCTTGATGTTGAGGGAGATCCTCAATTGCCAACATATTTCAAACATCAACCTCAAGTTATCACAATGGTCCCTTACCAATCCATACATTGTCCAATCATCCAAATATACCTGAAGGAACTTGTGGATGAAGTCCTTAAATGCTTGTACCACTATGCGTGAAAATACAACGGGCACATTCTTCAGCCCAAAGGGCATGACCGTGTATGCAAAGCTTCCCCACTCGGTGGTGAAAGTTTTATTTTCTTGGTCTTCCTTGGAAATCCTTACTTAGTGATATCCCGAGAATCCATCCGTAAAGGAATAGACCTCGCGCCCAGCAACTCCTTCCGAAATCTCTTGATAAAGGGGGTGGGAAAAGGATTTATGCTACAAACAACATTTAATTCCCTATAATCCACACATATCCTAATCTTCCCATCCTTCTTTATGCTGATCACCATTGGACTTATCCACTTTGATTCCTCCATAGCCTCAATGATACCGGATGCTATCATCTTGTCTAGCTCTTCTTTAACCCTTACGTGCATGTTGGGATTCATCTTGTAAGGCCTCTTCTTGACCGGGCACGCACCATCTTTAAACTTTATCCTCATTTCCCCCAATGAATGGTGGACGCCTTTCAACTCATGGTATCTACATAGGAATAAATCCTCAAATTTGTGCAAGAGATCGATGATCTTTGATACTTCCTTGTCCAGACCAGTAGTCCCAATGATATCTTCCTTGGGCTCCTCTTCCAAGCCAATGTTAACTTTCTTGGTTTTGAGTGGTTCATGATATGTGCGCACACATGCATTTGCACTGTCAACTAATTCACGTACCCAACCGAATGGTTGACATTTAGGCTTTCCATCTCCTCTCCATCAACAACATATACCATCTTTCCTTTCTCCTTTTTAGCACACGTGCACTTGAATTATATGTCTTCTGGTTCCTCCTCTTCAAACCACACTTCTAAGCTAGGTCCACCGAGTAAGTTTACTAACCTATCTTCTACCATGGCGCAATCCCCAGAGTGAGGTGCTTGATATTTTGCAACGCCTCATCAACTAGTTGCTTGGTACTTTGGTACTCGAATGTGTGAACCAAGTCAGCCGCTAATTCCTGCCAACTTCCCATTTGGTGCATGTTTCAGAATGGATATACCAAGCGTGTGCACAACCTTGTAGTGTTGAATATAGCTTATGCACCCAAAGGGAGGGTGGTAAAGCTTCCACGCCTTCTCCCTGACCCTCTCACATGCCTAGATGTGGGAAGAGGTGGGTCCATTGCCATTGTAATCCTTGATAGCGGTGGGTATGTTGCTTTTTGAGAATCAGACAGTGAGTGTAATTCAAACTTCATGCCATTCCAACAAGTTCTCACTATGTGCAGCCCACCACCTTATTATTGTGCCTATCAAAACATAACCTAGCATACTTCATCGCTCGTCCTCCCTCTAGTGAGCTTCCATCTCTCTCAAAAAGACCTCAGGGTATGCATCCCTAGAATACTTGGTTATTGCCTTCCCTCCTAGGCACTAAATTGTATGTGCTATTGTTACCTTGGTTACTGATCCTTTTAGATGTCACCTAATCAATTCATAAGTCCCATGCGCCCAATTATCGCATGTTATACTGGTAGTATCACTGATAGATTGAGCATCATCAAATTGGATGACTCCTTCTGTAGGGTGGATGGTCTCTAGATCTCTTATGGAGCGCACATATATTACATCCGGGACTTCATCCCCAAGGGTTCAAAGTATAGAGGTAAACTTCCCATCAACCGGTGGTATAACTACTTGCTCTTCCTTGTTTTCAAAGCTTATGTATCCCTTGTTAAACCGGAGATGTGCATTATTCTTATAACACCATGGGTACCTAAGTAGAGCTAGGGAATTATCTGCCTCAGCAAGTGCCAAGACTTCAAAATCCCTAGTGAACCTAGTCCCTTGAATGATAATGGTCACATCCTTCAAGACACCTATGGGCATTTCCTTTGTCTTATTTGCCATATACAACACATTTGAAGATGGTTGTAATGTATGTCTTCCCATTTGATGCCAGGCATCTAGAGTGAGAACATTAACCTTTGTGCCTGTGTCAATGAGGATGTTGCTAAGAAACCATCCATCCACTATTGCGTTCAAGGTAATATCTTTTTCATAATCAAGGTTGTGAGGTGGGAGGTTTGCATGCAGGATCTGCCTTTCATGTTCTTCCCCGGTGCACGTGGCACCTTTTCTCTCAACCATGCCCCTAGCAGGGGAATAATATTCTCCTACCTCAGCAGTTTACACACCTCCTTAACCTCATCCAAGTCATCCCTTGGTGCTTCTACGGTTCTCCTTTGCTCATCCTTTCTAGTCTGCTCTTTTAAGCATTGGATCTCCCCTTGTAAACTTTGAATTACGTCCATGGTTTCCTGGTAGACTTCTTTCTAGTGAGCTGGGTTTGGATACTTCCCATGTACTACTTCTCTCAAAACCAGAGGTCTCTACCTAGGTGCTTCCCTTGCGTGTGTGGATTCCACCCTTGTTGTTACCATAACAAGCTCTAGTTCTAATTCACGTATTACTCGCAGGAAGCCATTGCGCGTTAGCCTTCTTAATACTCACCATGGCAGTGCCCTTATCCTTCGGTATTGCTGACTCATATGTTCATATAACTCTGGGAACTCTTCGTACTTATGTTTTTTCCACACTAGGAGCATTGTAGAAGATCTGGACATTCGCGCTT
The DNA here is from genome assembly GCA_018340775.1 of Taxus wallichiana var. yunnanensis. Taxonomy (NCBI): domain Eukaryota; kingdom Viridiplantae; phylum Streptophyta; class Pinopsida; order Cupressales; family Taxaceae; genus Taxus; species Taxus wallichiana. The sequence goes on from CM031237.1 coordinate 222,471,163, forward strand.
ATAATGGTCTATGGCTCCACAATTAAAACATGTCCCACATGGGAACTCACTTCTTCCTCCATGGTTACCATGACCACAAAATCCTCCACGAAACCCTCTTCCATGTGCATCTCCATCTTTGTGCTCCTCATACCGACGTTCATCCCCTTTAGAACTACTGGCAATGCTAGTCTGGCACACACCAAGATCAATTGCCTCATGAATTTGGTCAATCAATCTACAATCCTTGGTGTCATGTGTGGTTGAGGTACATATTTTTCAATAATAAGATATGTTTTTACGAGATCACGACTGCAACAAGGGGCACCTACTTGCATCATGGTCCTCGTGACATATTTTGTAGTTTACTACTACGGTGCATACCACCTTCCGAGTACATATCCCACCATTATCCTTTGTGTGTCCTTCTACGTTACAATCCATGCACCACATCCCTCTGCGAATCTTTGGAACTGTGTTGGCAGATAATTTCTCCAATTTCTTAGCCATGGCAGCAATCTGAGCCTCAAAAATGGGCTAACACCAGTGTCAACACTACCAATTACCTCGGTGCATAAAGTAGCTTCCAATGCTTCGGCGGGTACGTGAATGTTTTATGAGATAAAGCCCTCCTAAATTGTGCGATCAACCCTCCGAAAAGCTCTTTGAGCATGTTGTGAAGGGTGGATATCATAAGATAGTTTAGACAATAGAGTTTTAAAACGTGCATCATATTCCCGCATGCTCTTTGCCATTCCCTGTTGGATTTCTTTGAGAGAGCTAATGCTCTTCTGTTTAAACTCAAGTATGTGGAATTCCACCAAGAATGCATTTCTCAATGCGGTATAATCCACAATAGTCTGATGAGGGTCATACTTTCTATACCAACTATGCACGCATCCTTGCAAGGTTATCAAAAATTGACTGGCCTTTCAATCCTGGGTCGTGATTCCCTTCATGCGCCATAGCAGCTCGCACTTATGCACATGCTCCACGACATCTTCTATCCCACTGTAATCTGGTAAGTGTAGATACATCTCAAAAAATACTTGAGGAGGTGGCTGAGGCCTTTACCCTCTGATCCAGTCCCTTAGTTTCCTCTGGTGTTTCCTCCTCCACCGGATCCACTAGATCCTGAGCCACCAACTCCACCACTTCCACCTCCAGATCCTCCTGTGTTAGGTATAGGGCATGTGTTTATCATGCTGAATGCTCCTGTCATCCCACTGAATTACGCGCCGATAGTTTGTGAACTAGTACCACTCCCAGTCGTAGTTCCTCCACCACTTCCTAACGTGCTTCCAAAACCAGTTGTATATGTGCCTTATCTAAACATTCCACCAAATACCAGAATAGTGTGTGAAGCCATAGAAGTCCCAAATGATAAATTATATGTTCTAGGCACCGATCGGTTGCTTCCACTGATATCAAATGGATCAACTATACTTTTCCCTCGTTCAAAAAAAAAAAAACCAAGCGCGAGGTTTGATCTTTGGGTGGGGTCAGATGCATGCCAATGACTCTTCTCTCTCTATGTGATGGACTCTCATCAGAAGCCGCAAGGTTTTCTCTCCCATGCTTACCAAGATGGGGTACCACAGACTATTCGGGTTCCACATCCTCCGCGTGAACCTCAACTCCTTTCCACCATCTCGGCTCCATAACCCACTTGTAATCCCACACTTTGTCTATCGATCTCCTTTTCACACACTTTGTTATACTTGAGCCATCTCTCCTCCCTTTCCTGTTTAGTCGTCAGATCAGCCATCCTTCCCCAACCTGGCTTCCTCGCCTAGCGCTCAGGGTGGTTTAGCCGGCCATAGGAAATGCCTCTAAACCCATGCTTACCATTAAGATTTTGATCATGCAAGGGAATAACATGTAGGAATGATCCCCTAGGCTCTCAAAAGAACTCAAACTTAGCAACACGGACGGGAATATGTGGAAATGGCATATTCCAGAGTGTAGCTAGTCAATACTCCCTTCCACCAATGATCTATAGCATGGGTCCACGTTAGATCAGCATCTTATAGGTTCTGATACATTTCTTGGGTCTAAGGGTGTGATTTATAACACCACCTTGATCTAGATGTATAAGCCAAGAGCCATTCGAATAACTCTACTGGGAAACAATAGAAGAAGGTTTCGTACAACTCATGATAAAGAGTGTCTTCCACCCATCTTCGTGTATCAAACCTAGATCGGTACTAAATCTCTGAGTGAATTCATCCTCCGTGCTCTTAAACCAATCTTCAACACCTTCAAGTGTTAAGCACTCCGCCATCACTTTTTGTAGAGATCATGATATATGCCATGTTCCACTACAACTTCGAAAAGAGGTCTCTGGCAATGGAACCAAGATGTAGTCACTTTTGCACCCACTAAGAACAAGGGAACCTCATGCGCACCGGCCTATCACCCCGGGCACGGGGCACTCACGCGAGGAACGAGAGAGGAGCCGAGTCTCTCTTTTATGTGAGTCTAGTGGAAGGCATAGTTCATGATTCTGACTTAGTGATTTAATAGACATGAAGAACTATAGAGCTCAGGACGACTTCTACACCCCTTCAGTCATAATAGAAACAAAGCGCGCAACAGAAATAATAGAACCAAGAGTTGTAAATCCACTAATATACTTAACCATTCAAGTGAGGTCGATTATACAACATCAAAAGCAAAGTAAAAACATGCAGATAATACAGAAGGAGATCTTAATGTAAACATGATGGTAACCTTATCATATTTATTCAAAGTCTTGCTACAAAGTATCACAGAGGGGCAGACCATAGTCATGCGCCATCTCTGGATTCATACATGTATTCCCACAAAACAAAAATTTAATTCCCCATTTTTCCCATTACATCCTTATTAGAATTTTGTACCCATTTTCATCCCATAGTTCTCATGGTAATTCCATAGAGCTCAGCCCGCTACCTCAGTTCTGCCTCTCTTCTTTGCCAAGGGCGCATGTATAAATAGGCCTCTAAGCTCTAACAAACTCCTCTGCAGCCTCAGATCTGGCCCCAAGTTTCAAGGTATGGGTCACCCTGGGTGCATGCCTCTCCATGTCATGATTAACTTTTTAGATCTTTCTATCACAAGGTATATTCCCTCTAGGACACCTTGTCGCCAGGCTGGAACCTTATCCCAACGGAACACGTTCTTCATGTGTCCTGCCCAAAAGGCCAAAAATGGATAAGTCTTGAATTGTTCTTCGCGTGCCTTAGGTTCTCCAAGAAGCCTTTTGAATACCGCCTGGGGGCCTTAACTTGCGCACTTCCTCCAGCCATGTGTGCCTATGTGCCATTAAGATTTGGAAGCTATGATAGGGGCCCAACAGAAGATCATCAAGGAGATATAGTGTTTCAAAGGCATATCTTAGGTCGATGGTTAAGGAATCAAGTTTCTAACCTCAAGGGAATTTAGATGTCTGATTTGTAATGAAAATTCATAAGTGAGGGTTCCATCAAAGGTGTAAGATCTGTAAGTATGATTGTAAGAATGTTCAAGTGATCTGTGTGTGCTCTAAGAATCACAACCATGAAGGAAATTTGTGTAGGTAAAAATTCAACAATCAATGAAGCCTTATAGTGCTTAAGGTCATGTGAAGGACTATGTATGGTATCTTAAGATTTGTTGAAGATGTGAATATTTCTTCAAGAGTTTCTCAAAGATCAATTTTTTTCTCGGTTTGAAGTCTAATTTTGTTATGTATATGCTCATGAAATTAATTTTTCTATTGTGTATCTAGTTTTTCTTCATACATATGGTGTTATTGTCTTATTTTTTTAGTCTATCTAAGTTAATGAAAAAATTTGAGTTGATTTTGAAAGTGTCATGAGTCTAAATTGAATTCATGTATATAGGTCTGTATCAAAATTTTGAAAGCTTTGTGTCTCGGTCCTATTTAAATAAGGTTGATACAATAAGCCCTAAAAGATCTACCCCGAATTTGTGGTGTCATGATATATAAAGTCTCAAGTTGGTCTTAGTCGGTGCTTCAAATTCAAGGGAAATGTTTGCATCACATAAATCTATATGTGTGGTTATGTTTTCATGTTGGTAACAAGAAATTTATGTTGTACATGGTCAAAGTTCCTTGAGGTCTAAAGGTCTTATGTCATGTGTGTCTAAAGTATGTTGAGAAAATTATGTACCATCATCTTGAGAGTGTGGAGTCATGTTATAAGGAATGAAAACATGATGGGACTACTATCTCGGTATATAGTTTGCAAAGATGATGAAACATGTCTTGAGAAGTGTTTCTTGAGTAGAAGAAGGCTTGAAGTTTGCGAGTCTTGTTCAAGGTTGGTCATGAGCTTCATATGAAGGATTGGTCAAAGGTTGAAATCATGGTCCAATTTTATAAAGTATCAAGAGGCTCGAGATGGTTTTCACTCTAGGGGAGCATGAATATCTTAGTCATGATTGTGATCCAAAGTATAGATCTATTCTAGCTATGTATGAAGACAAAATAAATGTGTATTCCATGAAGGACAAGAAAAGGTAGATGACATATTTTAGAATTTGCTCAAGAAGATTCATATGAGCAGTTGAAGTCTCGCATCGAGACTCCAAGGTCTCGAGTTTGAATATTTTATCTATGGTAATATCATGTCAAAGGAGGAAAATCATGAGGTCATAGGCTATTGCAAGAGTGGTATTGCTTTATGAATTTTAAGGTTTATGATATCAAACATATAACATAGGGTTCTTCAAGGTGGGTACTAGTTGCAAGATATCAAACACTGATTCTTGAAGGCAGAGAGTTGATGGCTATGAAAATGTAAGAAAGGTTGAATATGCACCTTGATCAGTGCTATGAAGATGATCACATGCTCCATCTCTATTGTGAAATTCTACGGGATGAGCATGATCTACGAGACGAGTTTTGAGGCTACTCGAAATAGAATTCAAGTTATTGAGTATGAAAAGGAACTATCATGAAGATTTCCGTTTATTTACTATCTTATTCACCAAAAGGATTTATGAGCATATTGAAGACATTTTCATGACGTCATCAAGGAATTTAAATATCAAGATTATACAAAGGACAAATAAAGACAATGAAATATCGACACCAAGAATATTGAGATCATTAAAGTATGTGGTATTATTTTTTTGGGCTAATATTGTGTGTTTGAAACCTTATGGAGGTTTGTATCCCCAAAGATGCAAAGTAAGGAATTAGGTTGTTTTTGAGTATGTGTCTTAAGACATTGTTCTCAAATCAAAATAGATCCATTAATGGGCTAGTTGAAGTCTTGTTCCAAGAAGGTGATTCAAGATAGATTGTAGATCAATATACAATCATCAAAATTTTGTGAAAACTATGCAAGAATATTCATAAGCCAAGGTTGAGGGGATCTGGTGTTGATCCCCAAATAGGTGTCTAAGTTGTTATGAAGATAGCCAAGTATGTTCATGTGTTGGTTGAGTTTACAAGGTGTTCCTTTAGTTCTTGACTCGGGTTTGAAGGTTTATAACATGTTTGAAAACTTAAAATCGGGGTAGAGTCATGTCAAGAAGGCATGTAGCAGATTATTTAGGGTTCAAAAGTGATCTCAAGTTATGCATAGAAATATTGGAGCATCAAAACATGATAAAAGAGAGTTGATAATAAAAGGTATGAGTATATTGTTGAGGGTATGAAGAAATGCATGTACATATATCATGGAGAAAGTTTTAAAATTTTATCTCGATTGAGACAAGTGTGTAATCTTGTTATAAGAGGTTGTGATAATGGATCAAGCAAGGTCATTATGCCATGAGTTATGGGAAGACAAAAGAACTAAGGTATGTCTATAATATTTCCATTTGAGAAGATAAGCTGTGTGTAGAAAGAAGAAGAGTGCCCTAATTCTACATGAGTATGATGATCTTAAGTTTGTTAGTTGTGTCAGAGCATATTTAATGATGAATAATTTCTATGGTTTGATTAAGCTTCATAAGCTTGTCCTTTGCATTAAGATAGGCCTAGATAGCAGGTATTTGAGATGCTTTAATGATAAATGGAAGGATTGACAAATGTGCTTTGCAATCGAGAACAAGGCCTAGTATTGATTCTTTTGGCTAAAAAAATGTCTTATCATTAGTGATGATATAAAGTTGTAGGGGAGATTGCATTGTTTCAAAGACCATGATACTTTAAAATAATGCTATTTGTTCAAGATTGTGTAATGGCATATTGATGGTTCTTGTTATAACTCTAGACACCCAAAATTGGGTCACAACCCTCTAGGCCCCCTTCGACTAACATACCTCTTACCATGACCCCTCCACACATTATTATTAATTTAACTACCCATATTAAGTTAATAATTCCCTCATTCCTACACCTCACCTCTCCACCTCACCATGAACCCTTTCCAAGCCTATTTATTAACCTAGACTAAGTAATTTACTTCCCTAATTAATTATGACCTCTTTTAAACCTAACTATGACTTATTCTACACTTATCTCACCTATTTACCACTTCATTTAGTGATAGCCCACACTCCTAGTCCATAACAAACCTTGACCACCACCAAAAATGGAGAGAAAAGGCTATTTTTGGAAAATATGACATTTTTTCCTAATTGATGCCGAGTTATTCATTGGCAAGCACCGATCACCTAACCGTCATCGATTCCTTTAAATAAGGAATTCCACTCCTTCACCCAAGTTCCTTCGATCTTGGCTTTTTGAGTTCTAGCATTCTCGGCTCTTGGATCCAGGCGTTCTAAACAAGATTCCAATGACCAACAAAATATTTTAGTACCCACACTCTTCACCAAAAATCAACCTATTGCACGCAGCCCCAAATCATTCACAAGGGGAAGCACCGTTCCTTTATCACTACTACATTGGATTGGGACATGTTTATCCTCCAAGAATCTACCAACAACCATTTGCTATTAACCTTCAATCTCTAGATAAGTATTTTAATCTTCTTGTTTTGTTTCATTAGCTTGTGGTATTGATTCATTTAATCTCTGATTGCTTCTCTCCCATAGCACCTCCACCCAACCACCTATTTTACCATCTACGAGTCTTCATATAAATCCTAGCACTTAGCCTAAGCCTCCCAACTCTTTGTGGAATCACAAAGAGATCTCAACCAACCCATTTTAATTTTCTCCTCTAATTTCCCCCTACGACATCGGTTACCTAACCATCGTCGGCTATTGCTGTGCAGCTGAGTGCGGGTTAGCTCAGCGATATCGGTCACTATGTCACAGTAAGTTTTCCTAAACCAACAAGCCCATAGATCACCCAAAACCTTTCCCAGACCTCACCCAACCTCACCCGGACCTTCATAAACACCTCTGCTACACCTACTGATCCTTGATAACATACCCCGTTTCTTGATCGAGTCTTGTATTCTTTATTAGATTAAATCTAGCTTATTATATTTGTGTGAGACACCTAAATCATACAACTACAGTAGGATTTACTTCTTCATGTTATTTATTTGCATTAAGTTATATTTAAATGCGGATTGACAACCTTCTAGGAAGCATCCCGCTAGGTAGTCCACCGACCTATATTATTAATGCTATCTTGTGGTCTTGATTTGCTTTATAGGTAGTCCTTCCTAGCCAAAAAGAGCTCTTCATGATTAGCCTAGTATTCTCAATGATGCACAACCTTCTTGACTTCACATGTATTCCTTCTCACCTCACCTTTACCTTATCTATTTTATATGCAGCATTGTGGTGAAATATTTTGGAATGCTTGGTGGAACCTCATTTATGGGTTCCTTTCTATTCATATAGGTTGTATCTCGTGTGTTTACATTATAAATAATTATTCACTAAATCTTATTCTTTGGTAAATAGCTCCTTCTTTAAAATTGCTCTGAATGAAACACTTTTGTTGGTGCATTTAAAAATAATAATTCTTTTTTTTTCTTCCAAGTTTGCATTCTGAAATTCATCCTTCTTCCCATTTACTCTTATTTGCATTGAATATCATATTTCAATTTGGGGCTTAAAACACTTGCATTTCATCCCTCTATGTATGCATATTTAGCTCACATAGTTAAGTATAAATCATACGACGAAGGTCATGACCATTTTTTGATTGATAAATAAAGCGTAGTTCACATTTGTGCACACACTCCTTATCCAAATCACTTAACACAATCTACAAACTTCTTAAACATTCCCTTCGAGGAAGAAACCTACAAGGATTTTAAAACCTATGTGGAACCCACCTAGTGTTGGACGATTTATCATATCAGAGCTCGGACCTCATGTACCGAAAGGTATATCAAGGAATCCTTCACAAAAAAACATGAAACCAACCATAGATTACTTTCTAGGTACATTCGTTATCCAAAAATTGTATATCATTCAATGATTCATAGTCGAGTCTTAAGGAATAAGCCAACTAAGCACTAAAAATCTATCCTCGGATAATGTGTTTATTTAGTTTTTGCTTGTTCAATTGTGTCACCTTTTTATTGTCTTTTTAGTTTTATTTATGAGGACATATTCACCACTTTTTCTTCTTTTTACATGTACTTAACCATCATAACTAGTTAATTATGGTTTTTCCTAAGTGTGTTACTCTAGATTTTCTATACACAACTTCTCTTTAGACTTATTTTGATGAAATCAAACTCATATTTTTCAAATTTCTTCATTTTCATAGTAATTGACATCGGTTACCCTCCCTAAGGCATTGGTCTAACGATTGACATTGGTCTTTCTACCCAACCGACCTTTGGTTAACTAAGCGGTATCGATCCTTTGTGTTTTTTATTTTTATCAAAAATAACAACCTATTTCTACCTTCCGAATTCACCAACCATCTATTTTGGAGTTCACGCTTCGGTTTTGCGAGCCTAGAATACCTATCTTCTATTTCTTATGGTTTGGACTTGCCAGCGAGTGCACAAGACTTTACCTTTCATCATGCTAGTCACATACCGTTACCTACTTCACCTTCGCCGCCATCTATTTCTTCACTAATGGACCCTAACGTTCTTATAACTATACTTTACGGGTGACAAGTAATTCATTAAATTCCTCGATCATAATGTCATAGCCTTACAACACTACCTTTCCCACTCTTCTACCCGTGACTCATCAAGCATTGCCCAATGTTCGGTATGCCTACTTCCATACCCCTACCATATCCATGAATGTTACTTTAACATTACCTACTCCCATGTCAACACCACCTACTACACCCTCGACATCCGTCACTTCTTTGGCATATGTTGCACCTTCCACATATGTCACTCCCCCGACCTCTACTAATGCCTTGACATCTGTCATATCCTCATCCATGGCTCCTAGTATAGATATCCCCACATAATCAGTACGTATTACTTCACAACCACCAGTTGCATTGTCATCCTATATCCCCTTTCAGAATTTGGTCCTTTCTATACCCCAAACTCTTCCACCCATCACTACGAGGGTCTTTACACAAGCTCCTCCTACCTGACAACTGTATATAATATCCACCTCATATCCGGGTTACATGCCTACATCATCTATTCTTGCCTACGTACCCACATCTTATTTCACATATTTAGCTTTGCCATACAACTTTGGTATGTTGTCTACAACCTATTCATATGATCCACTCCCTTATCTTTGGGGCAATCCTTAATATAATCCTACCAAAGATCTTATAAATATGATGATGGATAAGATGTAAACAATCGAGGCCTCCATTTTTGGATCTCGTAATGTCCTCACTTATGATGAAATTTGTAACGATCCCATCCACCCATCCATACCTATCCACCCTTATCTCATGCAATGGGAGTTACCCAAGTTCAACTATTTCAATAGAAAGGAAGACCCTTAACAACATTTATGATCATTCAAACATGTGTGCTATTTGATTGCCCATAATGATGCCTTTCTCCTTAGAACTTTCCCCATGTCATTTTCGGGAGCTGCTCTAGATTGGTAAAATGAGTTACCAAGGCACTCTGTCTTCTCTTTCAATTAGTTGGACCAAACCTTCCTTGATCATTTCTCAATCAATATCTCTAAGAAGGTCTCCATGACTGATCTCTATTCTATTTCCAATATGAGGACGAATCTATTGCAGATTTTTTCGCACATTGGTGAGGCCTCATCAATCAACTCACCTTTCAGCTACCACAAGTAGAGATTATATAGTTGTTCACAAGGGCATGTGCTAGACACATTTCCTTGACTCTCCAGGTTCAAATGTTTCACACATTTGATGAAGCCTTCACCATGGCCTAGAAACTAGAGATCCGTGCCCTTGAAGAAGAGAAACTTAAGTTACGTAACAAGAATGCTAACCGGATCGAGCGAATCTTTTTCTAAATAGCCAAAAAACCATTCTAATAATCATTCCAAGGCAAAAGGATCCTCCAACATGGTGATTCTAAAATTCGGCCCCTCTCATCCATCTAATCAACCAAAACCACTTGTCAACCTCTCTCATATTCAAAACTTCCAATACAAGTATGAACATAAGACTTATATGCCTATCGAGAGAACCATATTATTCTATGTTAGAAAATATTTTAAAATATGGAGCCATCACCCTTCCACCTATCAAACCAAACACTAGTTTTGATCCTTCTCATCCTACACCATCGTGGTACAAAGAAAATGACTTCTGTAACTATCACTGAGTTAGGGGACATAGCGATGACAATTGTAAAACCTTCAAGAACATTGTCAAGGAATGTTAGATAATGGTGATCTCATCCTAGAAAACCCTAATGCACCTTCCAATGCTAATATGGGTGTGTTTAAGAAATATTTTCCTAATCATACACCTTCATCAAACTAGGTTGTGGAGACCTCTACTAGTGACACCAATGTGCACGAGGTTCATGCCATTTTCAACACAATACCTATTCCATCTAGCCAACTTCCTCCCATAGCGTCTATCGAGGAAATTCTTTCACAAAATCCTATATCCACAAAGGATCCTATCACACCTATGCCTCTACCCATGGAGGATCCTACCCCACCTATTTCTCTACCTACTACAGAGCATATCACACCTATTCCTCTACCTAAAGAGGAGCCTATCTCACCCATTCCTCTATCCAAGAAGGAGATAGCCCTATCCACCTTTCTACTTAAAGAGTATTCCACATCACTTGTTTTACCTTCTCCTTGACTCATAGAGGATCCACTCTTATCTCCTCTTCTTATAAGCGATGCTTCTCCCAGGGTCTTCCAAGATCGTGTCAACCTTCTTACATCACTCCTTCTCTTGAACTAGAGGTGAAAACCTTCCCCTGTATCACAAGACTTGGATTTTTGGATGGGTTTCACCATGGGTTTGTCATCTTCTAAACAAAAATATTATTGAGTTTGGTGGAATGATTAGAGTATGTTGATTACTTCACACTTTGGGGTGCCTCCAGGCACCCGGTATCACCCAAATGTAGATGTTGTCCCCAGATACCTCAACTATCTATCTTAAGGTATTCAAGTTAACTAAAACCATAACACTTGCACCAATTATATCAGCCCCTTCTTCTTCAGCCTCTCCTTCACCCAAACCCCTATCCACACCTAAACCTACCAATTCCGTAGGGGTCCCACCAACACCTAGCCTCTTGCATCCTGAAGTGAAATTAGACTTTTCTACTCAACCACCGACCATCACAAAATTGGTTCTTCACCTAAGAGGAAAACCCAACCTCCTAGGCCTCACACCCTAGTCTCTCTCACATCTCCTCTTTCACCTTTTCCTCTACCTTCGATTTTAGGACCAAACCCTTCCACCTTGGTTAAGTTACCTCTTCACCAAGGAAAATCAAGGTGCGAAACACGCATCTCGAACCTTTACCTTCTCTTTTTCCCACACCTTCACCTTCATCACCTCTTTGTCTACATCTTATCCATTACCTACAACCACATTATTTCCAACACCACCACTCTCACCCATGATTTATAGGATACCCCCACCTTCTACATCTCCTTCTACCTCATGTACCCCTCTTACACCTTTACCCAAGAAGGTACACTCTAAACCAAAATAAAAACCTTCACTACGTACCCAAAATGTAGTCACACCTACACCACCTCCCGTAACACCTCTCCCATGAAAATCACCCGTACCTTCATCCAAGCCAACTCTAACTTCTTATTGTGATCCACTAGCAAGATCCCATTCTAACATACTCGTTAGGTGTTAGAAACCTCGATATCTCACTGCCACTTATTAAGCTTTATGATCCACTCAAACCCAAACGGTAGGGTTTCGCCGACACCAAAATCTACACATATCATCAATTGCCAAGGCATGATGTTGAAAGTTCTAAGGCCCTCGAAAAAAATTCTCCTTAGATTTTGTACTTGGATAGTCTCTTCAACAAAGATGACATGTTGGAGGAGAATTCCATTCCCCCTTCGCTTGTCGCCACACATTCTAGTCCTATATCTATCTAGCAGCCTTTACTTACATTTCCAAAATCCTCTTTTCCACCTCTAACCTTTGAAATAAATATAGTCCGAGTATCCACTTGATTGCGAAAAGATAAAGAAAAAGAGAAAATTGGTAACCCATTCAGTAAACCTTCACCCATCATTCCACCTACACTTGCCCCCAAAGTAATCATCCATTGGCCAACTTATCCTGTTTCTGATGGATTCACACATCGCTCTATGATTAAACAACTTCATCAATCTCCTTTGAAGATGTCTTTGTATGACCTAATTCAAACCTCCAAGTCTCATCATCAAGCCCTCATTGAGGTCTTGCAATCTATCAAGGTTCCACCAAATGATCCTACACTTGTGGCCACCCTCACCACTTTGCCTTAAAATTCTGCCCCCATTACCTCTCCCCAAGTTTTTACCGTCAGTTTTATGACTTAGAGATTACCCCTCTACAATCAGATGATCTTGATCCCTCTCTCTTCATCTCTTCTTACATCAATGATACTCATGTTTAATGCGTTATGATTGATGGAGGTGCTAACATTAATATCATTTCTTCCCATGTGTACAAAAAATTGTGCATACCCACCCACTGTATGCATATAAACCTTGTTATGATATGTTCTTTCAATGATGCCATGAATTATAAACTTGGCACCACCATCTACCACATCCGCCTAGGTCCCTGCACAAGTCTCGAACTATTCTATGTTCTTGAGGGGGAATTTCAATATAACATGTTTCTTGGCGACCCTGGATTCATGTTATGGGGTGTGTCGCTTCAACCCTTCACCATTGCCTAAAATTTGAATATGAAGGGCACCCCTACACCATTAAGGAAGATCCTTCACCTTTTAAAACTTGCAACATGCTTTACCAACCAAATGATGTCCTTGTTCTAGTCAAGGTATCTACCACCTCTACCACTTCATCTTCTTCCACTACCTCATCTATCATACCGCCACTTCAAATTCTTCCACAACTAGCTCATCTATCCTCTTTTCCACCTCATCTTCCATAACTATCCCATCTACCAACCTGCCTATTTCACCATAAAGGCGATGCTCCAACTTCTCGGGATTAAAGTAGCTCATCAATCCTTGCTACCTAAGTATAAACCTCGACCCCTTGGTAGATTTTTTTCAATGCCTTTCCCTAGGAGAGTACTACTTATACAACATAGAAACTTTCCTTACTCATTAGGAGTACAAAATCCTTCACCAATACCCACATTATGATCATCGGGTAGGAGAATTTTTCTATATGGTTCTCCCCACCTTCACACCAACTTGGCATATGGGGGATTCAACACTTCTTATTCTCTTAAACCACCTACCCAAACCCAACCTTTCTCATCCGACTTCCAATACATCACTAAACATCATTTTCCCTCACTTTTCTTCATCGATGTGTCTAGAAGGGATTTGACTTTGGTCTCTATGAGCAAGGTCATCACACAGTCATACCTTACACCACCTGAAAACACAAAGACCATAGTGGTATCAGGTTTTCCATGCCACCTATTCCCAAGAAGGCTAGAGTCAACCTCGTAGAGAAGATAAACCTTTTCCGCCTAACTCACCTACCACACTTGCCTTCACCCATAGAGTCCATGGATCCAAAATCCATCCCTCCTAACTTTTTTTTTCATGAACACTATTTGTTTGGTACCTCGATCTATCATTGTAATGGTGATGCACCCTCTTCAATTATTATTCTTTATCCTAACATGTTAGGTGATGACACACCTTCTATCAATGTTGTTTAATGTCAAGATGATGATTCTATTCTCACTTATTTAGGCACAAAATACTCTTACATTCACCATTCATTACCTTACAAGAAATAAACCATGCTTTGAAAGAATCGAACATAGAGATCAACATTCACACTCGGGATGACCCTCAATTTCTAAAGATAGGCCAATATTCATATTACGCCGAATAGGAAGCCTTCACCTCTTTCCTTCAAGATCATAAAAACCCTTTTGCTTGGTCTTATGCTGATATGCACAGTATTAACTCTAAGTAGTTCAAAATATCGTGACTATCCCCAATACCAAACCTTTGAAGCAGAAGCTATGAAAAATGCATCCACGTATTGACCTTTTTGTTAAAGAAGAACTCCAACACCTTCTTTCTTTTCCTTAATTTTACCCATTGCCTATCCACTGATGGATTTCTAACATTATTCCTATCACCAAAGTTACTGAGGACTCGTGTCTACATGGACTTAGTGACCTTAACCTTACCTACCCTAAGGATGACTTTCCTTTGCCTAGCATCGACCAACTCATTGATCTTACAACTAGCCATGAGATGTTATCTCTTATGGACAAATTCTTAGGTTATAATCAAATATTACTCACTCGGAAGATCAACACAAAACCACCTTCATCACCCCTGGGGGACCTTCTATTATCACATCATGCCCTTTGGCTTGAAAAATTCTAGTGCCACCTATCAACATGTTATGACCTATATCTTCCACAATATCATGTATTACATATTATAAGATTATGTCAATGATCTTCTTGGTAGGTCCAAAAGTTATGTCGAATACATTGCAGTTCTTAAAGTCATCTTTGATCATCTCATCCAATCCTACAATCACCTTCAACAAAAGAAGTGTATCTTTTCCATTCTCTCCAAAAAAATCCTTGGTTTCATCATCTCATTACAGAGCATCGAATTCGATCCCACTAAAATCTAGGCTATTCTCAAGATGCCTCCACCTAAGAATCTTTGATAACTTCAGTAGCTTACGAGGAAAATTGTAATCCATTCAACAATTTATTTCCCAAATTTCCAACTGATGTCACCCTTTTCATCATCTCCTTATAAAGGATGTCTCCTACAATTGGAATGATGTGTGCCACAAAGCCTTTGAATCGTTGAAGAAATACCTTCTTCAGCCACTTGTGCTCATCCCACCTAAAGATGAAAAACCTTTTATCTCTATATTTCTGCCACTGACCATTCCTTGGGTGCCATGCTCACTCATCACGATGAGAAACACAAGGAACAAGTGGTTTATTACATAAGCCATACTCTTTTATACTATAAGACTAGGTGTACTCACACTGAAAAGCTTTACCTAGCCTTGGTCTTTGTGGCCACTAACATTTTCCACTACCTACTTAACCACAAAACCTTCATTGTCACTAACACCGACCCTCTACATTACATGTATGCTAAACCTTACCAACACCAATGCACTTTGCACATTGGATCATGCTCCTTACAGACCTTGACCTAGAATTCATTAATCAAAAGTCTATCAAAGGAAAAACCATTGCAGACTAGCTTGCAGAAGCTCCTCTTAATGGAAATCAATATTCTAACTTTGATTTCCCTAATGAATCTATCGCCACCATCTCCCTTGATGACATCATTTACCAAATGATACTATTTTTTGATGGTCACAAATGTAAACATGGGGGTGGTGTAGGAGTCATCCTCATTCCTCTTGACGGTGAGCCTATGCCTTTATCCTTCAAACTCGACTTCGATTGCACCAATAATATGGCCGAGTACGAAGTGATTGTGCTAGGCCTTGAGACTACCATTGGATTAGATGTTAAGTCCACTAATATATTTGGTGTCTCTCAAGTGGTGGAGAACTAAGTCAATGGTTTGTGCTAGTGTCATAACGAGGAACTTAAAAAGTATGAACATCATGTCGACATACTTTTGACCACGTTTGACCATTCTGCGATCCACAAACAAATTTTTGGATACCATTGCTTGTCGTGCTTCTCAAATACCTACCTCACCCTCGAATCCAACATATTTGTCACAAGTATAATGGTTGCAATCACCATCTTATACTATCTATGGCATAAATTTTGTGGGAAGAATTGAAACCGACCCACGTGACATTTGGTATAAGTAGTTCACTGACTACCTCTCCCTTTCAATTCTACCTCCAAATCTCACTCACAATGGACGAAGAGCCTTCTAAAAAGTGTCTCTCATTACATCATCATGGGGATACTTCTCTACAAATGTGGATTTGACGGTATCCTCCTACGATGCCTCACTAGTTCTAAAATTTTGTACACCATTAAAGAAATCCATGATGGTATTTGTGGTGGACATTTTAGTGGCCTCATCATTTCCAAACAAATCCTTTGCCTCGACTATTCTTGGCCCACCCTTAACCAAGAATGTTGTGATTATATCAAATGTTGTGTGAAGTTTCAACAACATGCTAACCTTCACCACACCCCAGTCATGCCTTACAAGTCGCTAGATACTTTTGGACCTTCTCTTAATGGGGTTTGGATCTAGTTGGAGAGATTCACCCTAATTCCTCTCAACTTCGTCAATGGATCATCATAACAACTGAATATTACACCAAATGGGTAGAATCCATCCTTCTAATTTATACAAAATCCCAAAAAATATTCAATTTCATCAACCATCGTATCATTTTATGCTTTGGTGTTCCTCATCACCTTATCACTGACAATGGAAAATAATTCAAAAACAAAACCCTATGTAAATTGTGTGACAACTTTGGCATTCAACTCAGTTTCTCTTCACCCTATTACCCACAGAAAAATGGCCAAGCTGAATCTTCTAACAAAACCCTCAATAAAATTCTTATGAAATTCATTAATGACACTGGTAAGGATTGACACACGCACATTCATTTAGCCATATTATACTAGAATTTGTACCTCTACCAATGCCACACCATTCTCTTTGGTCTATGATACAGAGGTTGTCCTGCCTCTTGAAGTCCAAATCCCATCTCTTCATATATCACTTAAATACATGTTCTCTGATGACAATTTTTTCTAAGAATGATTGACTTAACTTGAGATTTTGGAAAAACACCATTTAAATGCTCTTGACCATCTCCAAATCTACTAAAAATGAATCAAGTGTGCCTATGAAAAACATGTTCATGAATGAATCTTTAAGATTGGTGACCTTTTCTTGAAGGAAAACCAACATGTAACTAAAGCAAAGAAAAGTAAACAGGAAAGTTTGCTCCTAATTGTCTTGGACCCTACATTATCACCCATAACTATGGATCAAGAGCTTATCATTTATCTTCTCTTGAGGGTAAACCCGAACATGAGCCCTTAATGCCTTGCATCTTCGATCATTTTATTGTTGAATAAAGTACTACATCACTTTATGTTACTTATATGTTCATACCTTGAGAAAACCTTTCCTTTCATCTGCCTCTTTTAAGGACGAATGAATAACTTAAAATTCTATGATTATCCATCACCATTGACCTTGTCTTCAATATGAGTACCATAACTCTACTCATGGCATGATTCTCATCGATACTTTTTTAATTTTTGGGATGGAATCCCATGGTCGATTCATCACTTAAAAACCCTATTTCATACCTAAATTTTTCGTGTTATGGTTTTACCATCATAAAAAAGCCTATACTCCTTTTAGTCTTATCCATGACTTCAAGTCCAAAATAAGAAAAAAAATTGGAATACAAATACTCTCCTCCTTACGTCAAACTTCTTGCAAATAGATTATTCCCTCAAAAGAACATCTATGTCTCTCTATCTTGTTGCTATAAGTGTTTGCTCCTTGAAGGACAACTATAAAAGGCCATGCCACCTACTATATTTAGTCTATCCAAAAAGAAGAATAATATATATTTTTTAAAATTAAAAATTATCTTGGAGCTTCCCACTTTGATTAGCTTCACGAAGACCTCAAGGAGAATCTATTCGTCCCAATATAGAATTCTGCATCGATCATTCTATACAAATAAAAACAAAAATTCAAGAAAAATACAAACATTTGGTCATGGAATTGCCTATTCTGGTTTTGGGTATCTTACAGAAGGTGCATGTTGTCCCACAACAAGTTTACGCTAAAAAAACCACTCCACCCTACCTTATATTTATTATCTTCTAAATAAATTCAAGGGACGTGGTGTGTATTCTACACATTGTCATCATGAAAATTCTTTCACCTCGAGACCGATTGATCATGTAATGTATCTAAGGGATTTTTTTCATAAGCCTATTTGTATGGCCATTATGGTCCTTGCCAACTATGGAGCATCTCGCTTCTTTCTAGTTCACCTATGTTTACTTGTTGTTTGTTCAACATGACATGAGACCATCAAAATTGAATCAAGCATTAAAACAAAAAATTTAAAACAAAAATTTCATGCGGTAACATTTCTGTATAATGTCCTCCGTAATTCAACCATGATCTTCCTCCATTATAGATTTGTGCTCATGTTCCAATACACACACGAGTAAAACTTCATCACACCTAACTTGTATAAATCTCCACTGATCAACATGTAAGGCATGATGCGTATGGAAAGTTGTTTCTTCTCTAAGCTCTTCATCCCTTCAGGTGCCACACCAATACGTAAAAATACAACAATATATTCTAAGTCAGAGGGCATGTGGTTTAATTTGAATAGTTGTGCATCCAAAATTGTGTTCTTAATTCTCTGCGAGTCCTCACTTGAGTTAATCATCGACAAATTATCTGGTCCAGAATTACTCTTTCCTGGTTTTACCACAACTGTAAATTCAAATTCTTGAAATAAGAGAATCCACCAACATATGCACCCATGTAAAACAATATTATTAACCAAGTACTTAAGTTCCATGTGATTTGTATAGAATATAAAGGGAGTTTCTAGAAAATACTATCTAAACTTGTGAAGCACATAAATCATAGAAAAAGCTTATCGCGCTATGTAGTTGTATAATTCTGTTCATTTGGTGTCAACTTCCTGCTCGTGAAATAGATAGGATGATCAATGATCCCATCACCGGGATGTCTAACTTGTGCGATGGCCATGTCATAGGCATCAACATGTACATGAAATAGTTTATCCCAAGAAGGAAAGCAAAAATGGGTGCAGAAGTAAGTATTTACTTCAATGTATTAAACGCTATATGTTGTGCCTCATCCCAAAAAAAATATACTTTTATTTTCAACTATTCCTCCAAGAGCATGGAAATCATAGCATACCCCTTGATGAACTTTATGTAATAACTGTATGTCCTAAGAGGCCACGCACCTTGCTTTGATTGGTAGGTTCCTCCAAACCCAAAATAACTACAACCTTAGCAGGATCTACCAACATATCTTCCTTGCATATAATATGTCCTAAAAGAGTCCCAAAGGGTGTAGAAAAGATAAACTTCTTAATGTTCAACGAGATACTTAGTTTCATACATATCCCAAATATGAGTCTCAAGTTGTCGTAGTGATCCTTTATTAGTCCATACATAGTCCAATAATCCAAGTAAACCTATAAAAACTTGTGTATAAAGTCTTCAAATGCTTGCACAACAATGCGCGAAAATATTGTAGGCACATTCTTCAACCCAAAAGGCATAATTGTATATGCAAAACTTCCCCACTCTGTGGTGAAATTTGTCTTTTCTTGGTCTTCTTTAGCAATCTACACTGATGATAACCAGAGAATCCATCAGTGAAAGAGTAAATCTTGCGCCTTGCAATGCCTTCCAAGATATCCTCTATAAAAGGTGTGGGAAAAGGATCTATAACACAAAAAAATTCAACTCTTTGTATTCCACACAAATCCTTATCCTACCATATTTCTTTATGCTTATCACCATGGGGCTAACCCACTCTGATTCCTCAATGGGCTCAATGATTCCATATTTTAACATCTTATAAATCTCTTCCTTAACTTTGACACGTAGATTAGGATTCATCCTATAAGGCCTCTTCTAACCGGGTGCACAACTTCTTTTAACTTGATCCCCATCTCACCTAAAGAGGGATGCACTCCCTTTAACTTGTGATAACCTCTAGGAAATAAGTCTTGGAAGTCGCGCAACAACTCAATTATCTTTGACACCTCTTGTTTAGACCAATAGTCACCAATAATGGCCTCTTTAGGTTCTGTATCTATCCCAATGTTGACCTTCTTCATTTTCATAGGCTCATGATAAGCGTGTGCCTTCTCATCAACACTATCCAAGACCTTGTGCATACCTATAGTGTGATCAACATCCAAATTCTCTACTTCCTCATCATCAATCATGTAAACCAGCTTACCCTTTTATTTTTCTAGCCAAGCATGCCCAAGATGCACTTCATTTGTCTCTTCTTCTTCAAAGCGTGCCTCTAAGTCTAACTCTCCCTACATATCTAGCAGGAGTTCCTCGGTTGTTGCGGTATCCCCCATCATAAGAAAATTTATAATTTGTAATGCTTCATTCACAAGAATTTTAGTAGAAAAGTAATCAAAAGTCTTAATCATACCCGAGGTAATCTCCTGCTAATTAACTATTTACCTTGTTAACTCTATATGAATATACCATGCACGCACACAACCACTTAGAGTGACATCTGACTTATGTACCCAGAGTGATGGCGACAAGGCCTCTTGAACCTCTGTCTAGAGTCTCTCACACTTCTAGATGTGATGTGAAGCATAATCCTTCCCATGGTATTTATAGATATGTAAAGGTACATTGTTCCTTAGAAACCTAGTAGAGAAGGTCATTCTCACTTCTCACCACTCAAAAGGTTATCTCTATGTGTAGTCCACTAGCGTGCAACTATCCCATGTAGGGTATAAACTAGCATATTTCTTCTTTCTACTTGATCTTTCCACTTTGAGATTCCATGACACGCAGAAATACATCGAGGTTCCTTCACTTTGAATAACTAGTATAGGGAGGTACCTAGTTATTACCTAAGCACCTAACCATAAACAACGATTACATGAGTAACTGTGTTCTTGATCTCCCTCCTAACCATTTCATATGTTCCATGCACCTAGTTATCATAGGCAACATTGGTTGTATCACTCATAGATTGAGCATCATCCCACTAAATAACACCTTCCTTAGATGGCTCGAATGCTTCAGGATCTCTAATTGTACGCGTGTATATAATTTTCAAATCTTCTTCACTCAAATTTTCTACATATGGTGCAACCTTCCCATGTATCAAAGGAATAATCACACTCTCGTCTTTGTTATAAAAATGATATAACCTTTATTAAAGCATAGATCAACATTATTTGCGTAACACCAAGGGAACCCAAGAAACATAGGGAAACTATCTTCCTCGGTGATTTCCAATACCTCAAAGTCTCAATAAACTTGGCCCCTCGTATAGTAATAGTTGCATCCTTGGTACTCAATGGGTTTGGCTTTCGTCGTGTTTGCCATATACAACATATTTGAAGATGGCTATAATGGCGGTCTCCCCATCTGATTCCATGCATCCAAAGTGAGCACATTTACTTCTACATATGTATCAATTAGTATGTTACTTAACAACCACCCATCAACAACTGCATTCAAAGTGATCTCTTTATCATATTCAATATTGTGAGGAGGTAAGTTCACATGTAGAATTTTTCTTTCACTCTTAGATCCAAGGCATGATATTTTCTCCCTCGGTCATTCCCATAACAAAGCAATGATATTTTTTTAGTGCAACATCTTACAAATCTTCTTCAAGTCATCAACATATTTTTGAGGAAGTTTAAGCGGCTTCACTTGCTCTAGCTTCCACGACTAATTTTTCAAGCATTGTATCTCACCCTGCATATTTCTAATAACCTCCATAGTCTCCTAATAAAATTCTTTCGATGAGAGGTATTTGGATATTTTACATGCAATACTTCCTATTTTATAATAACATGTTTCTTCTTCAAATTCTCATGAGCACGCACAACCTCGACACATGTAGTCACCAACACGGGTATTACCTCACGATCAGGAACTAACTTCACATCCACTGATCTTCTATAATGGGTTGTACCTTTATCATCCCCTGTGCCATTATCCTGCTTGTGGTGCTTTCTCATATGATCATATAAGATGGGGCATTATTCAAACTTTTGATTCTTTCCACATGATAAAATAACATTTTGAAGGCATTCACACCCGTAATGATAAGGGGATCCGCATGTATAACAGGTTCCACAAGGGAAGTCACCTCTTCCACCACTGTGACCATGACCTCTATATCCTCTATGGTAACCTCTACCTCTACCACCTCCATCAAAGTGCCCTTTATTGTGGTTATGATTATGATGTTCACCTTGGTCCTTAGAATTATTTGCAACACTAGTATGACATACACCAATCTCAATAACATCATGAATCTGATCAATCAACCTAAATTTATCGGTGTTATATTTGTGGGACTTGAAACTATCATAATAACAAGACACTTTCTTCTAGATCACGTGTTGAAACAAAGGGAACCGACTTAAATCATGATCCAAGTGACAGATCTCGTAATCCAACAATATAGTGCATACTAATTTATAAGGGAAACTATCCTTAGTATGTCCTTCCACCTCATAATCCATACACCATATCCCACTTTACGTATCATGTGTTGAATTATCGATAGTTTATCCAACTACTTCTCCATAGAAGTAATTTGCACCTCAAGAACATGCTAACTTCGGTGTTTACACTCCTAACTACATCAACACACAGATCTACCTCCAAATCCTTGTGCGTATCTCTAAACATTTTATGAGAGAGCACCCTTTTGAAAGGTGTGATCAAACTACCAATAAACCATTGTGCATGCTAGCTAGAGTAGATATCATAAGATAAATTTGATAGAAAAGTTTGAAAGCATGCATCATACTCCATTACACTCTCAACCATGCCCTGGTTAATTTCCTTTAAGACGCTCGATGCTTTTTTTTCAAACTCAGGTATATGAAACTATGGTAAGAAGGCATCACATAGCACATTATAATCTACAATGACAGTTTGGTTCGGATCATATTTTATATACCAACTATGAGCATGTCCTTGTAAAGTAGTAACAAACCGACTTTCCTTACACTCAAGGGATGTAATTACTTTAGCATGCCATAGTATCGCAAACTTGTGTATGTGTTTGTCACCATACTCAATACCTCGGTACTATGGTAATTGAAGAGACATCTCATAAAAGATTTACTACGACTAATGAGGTGCGGACCTTATCCACCAAATATGAAACTAGAACCCCCACCAATATCTCCTCCACCACAAGAACCACCTAATCCACTTTATCCCAAACCTCCTAATCCTCCTGAACCTCCACCTATAATAGGCACCGGACCATAGGATGATCTACTCGTGTTCCAATTGTTGTAACAAACTAAAATCCCTCAGTCTATGAAGTTGTACTACTTCTAGATGTATTTCTAACATTACGTATGCCCGCACTCTGTCCTAATTACGTGCTGAAAGTATTCCTCCAATCGGTCCTCCAAACAACAAAGATGTTGTCACACTGCAATGCCATAGATGTTGTCCAATGTACTTTTGTGCTCAACAAAAATGAAATCTACTGTCGCTACTCTATCACCAACACTAGCCTATTTCTCAATAATTGTTTTAGGAACTGGAACACCAAGTGTAAGGGAAAAGTCACTAGGTGGGATCAGATATACGCCTATGGTCCTTAGCCTTTCTTCTTTTGATGCACTCTCATTTGAAGATGAAGGGAATATGTTTTGCACTTTTATAAATGCGGAGTACCGTTTGCTTTCAGATTACATGTCCTTCGTATGAACCTCAAATCCTTCGTGCATCACCTATCTCCACAATTCCATAGACTCCTCAATGCCACACTTCTTCACTAATTCCCTCTCTCATGCTTCATTATACTTAATCCTCCTTTCCTCTCTTTCCTTTTCTTTTGTAAGGTGAGCCATATTTCACCACACCAACTCCTGCCCCGCACATGGTGGAGGTTTAGCTAGCCATAGGCCATTCTTCCAAATCCAGAGTCACCAACAAGATCTTAATTGCTAAAGGGATAACACGTAAATAAGATCCTTTGGGTTCACACAAGAAATGAAACTCAACAACCTCTGGACAAGAATAAGTAGAAACAACGTACTCAATGTATAACTATTCAAAACACCATTCCACCAATAATCTACAGCGTGTGTCCAAGTAAAATCAACATCATGCAGAGTCTAGTAATCTTCATGTGTCCAAACAATTGTTCTATACCTCCAATTTTTCTTTGATGCATATGTTACCAACCACTCATACAACTCTATAGGAAAACAAAGAAGAACATTTCATAGATTTAATGATACAAATTTTCTTCAACCTGGGAGCGTGCTTCAAAATTAGGTCCAGTGTTATATTTATGAGTAAAATCTTCCTCTAATTTTCTAATCAACTCTCAATACTGTCTAGGGTCAACCGATACATCTTCATCATGAAACATCCTTGCAACAACTTGAAAATATGTCTTGACAATGGAACCAAAATGTAGTATGTTTTCTTACTCAAACCCTAGATGCATTGAAACATCACTCAGCCTAGACTGAGTGCTCACCCGAAGTGCGCAAAGGTACCAGGTCCCTCCTTAGGGTTGTTGTAGTAGGATGTTAGCATGACGAAGGAAGAAACATATAGATCCATAACTAATCCATCATTCTACAATGCATGCCATATTCAGATCTATGAAAGAACAAACTTAAACAATAATCATGATTGAAACAAGAACATGCACTACTCAATTACACACAAGAATGACACTTAGATTCAGCCAATAACTCCCATCTATTAATAAACACAGAATCTCCTTACAATAATGGCATTCTATACTGATGCGCACATGGATCTGTTATAGTAATCCAGTCATTACCTCTTACGCTCTGCATATTCCTATATATATCTCCTCTCTATATCTCTATATATACTACTATGTGATTCACATCATATATATAGGGTGGGAATTTCCCTTCACCACTTATCTATTCCAAAAATATGCCACATGCTATTAATAGCCACACACCATTTATAGGCATAACTAAACATGCAAGTGTGCTATCTATAGACCTCTTACTGATTAATCAAGTGACAATCCTATTCTTAACTCATCTCCATACAAAACACTTCGATCGATCCTCTAAATATAGACAATGCATGGCATGCACATCTCTGCATCATTAGTGTGTTCCACATGCCATCTTCTAAAAATAGGCCTTCATGCTCAAAATTGGCTAAGTCCTAATAATACCGAACTTGCCTCTACGTGCACGGGTTCTTCCTATCCATTCGCACCCTTAAACCTGGCCTGTTTTCCCACGTGGACTTCTTGTGTGAGTTCTGTCAAGTGTTCTCTGATAAACATTACCCCACACTAATCTCATTGTCACCCCAGCAATGGGTATCCTCAAAAATTTAAGTAAAGAATAAAAGAATGGAAAAAATTAGAATGAAAGAATGTAGATGAATAAAGAAGTTTTATGAGGCAGCCTCCTCTGTATTAGTTTGAATTATCAACTCTGGATATTCCTCCTTTATTTCGGCCTCCAAGGCCTGTCATTTAGCGAGTGATTATTTTACTTTTTCTAGAATTTCCACAACAATGGACTCTAATTCATCCCTCGCACATTACTTAGACAGATATGAGTGCTCACCTGAAGTGTGTGAAGGTACCAGGTTCCTCTTTTAATACCAAATTTTTCAAGGTGTTAGCATGATCATATAAGTATTCCATATTCATAATAAGTAATTAATGGTAAAGCATAACAAGAATTATAACAAAACCATAGTGCATAATGAATCAAACAAGGATCAAGATCAAATTTACCATACAATAACCAGAACAAAATGTCAACAATCGAAGATCAACCAAAATGATCCATTATATTAATCCATCGAACAAATTATCCGAATACATCATAAAGCATCATCATGAAGTCATCCATGAAAATATACCAGCAACATAACTCATTACGGTCTCAAGGTGGTGTGTCTAAACTATGCATATCAATACATATATATAGGTAGTGGGGAATAACCCTTCACTACTCATGCACTCTCAAAAATAAGATGCATGCTCAAAATAGCCATGCGCCACTACAAAAGCAACTACATAAGCATGCAAGATTTTCTAATAATAGATTACCTATAAATAACTCTAGATCTAATCCTATTATTAGCTCTAACTCTACATGGAACTTTATCTTCCTCTTGGTCCCAAAATAGCTTTTTCTTCATCCATAAGTCTTCTTATGCTTATCCATTGTGTATTCAACACTCAATCCATTCTTATCCCATATATACAAAATGGCTAAGTTCCGAGATGTAACATTCCTCAGCGAGCCTTGTATCCACTGATCTTTTCGTTGCACGTACGCGCTTGCTTCCTACACACCCTAATCTCATGCGATTCTAGTACTTAGGCATATATATTTCCAACCAACAATATGGGACCCAGAGGTTTTGGGGATTCTTTTCATTGATCTTAGATTGTTTTACAAAAATAATTGGGTCATTTGATTATCTAGTTTTTATAAATAATCGTTAACAAGTTAAGTTGGAATGAAACCCTGGAAAAACCCTCCTCTAGAGTGACTTTAAAAGAAAATTGTTTGGTAGAAAAAAATTCTTAGAAAGAAAAAATGATGTATTAGAGTTGAAGAGGATTCCTCATATCTCATTTTGGTGATGGTTTTGTGTTCCATTTGTTCTAGGAGAGAGAGAAAAACCCTAGTTTTGTGGGTTTTTGTAATTTCAAGGCTGAGATGGAGGTTCTAGGATGAAAAAAAAATCCAATAATCCTTGGGAGGTGTGATATAAATCCATGAAAATATTAACTCATTTCTGATGGAGAAAATGGAAGATACAAGTGCTCAAAGTTAGCCTACCGATTTTGGTCTTAAGGGCTAAAATACTAATCTTGTGCTTTGGAGTGAGTTTGATCTTTTTGCATATTTTTGTTTTTTTTTTGCCATAGAAAGCATGCAGGCACTTGATATGTTGTGTTGAATCTTTTGATTTGATGTGGTGAAGTGATTTTCAGTTGAAGACCTATTGGCCTAGAAATCCCTAGTTGGCTTGCTTAAGAAGGTGATTGAAACAAGAGTGTTGGGTAAGATTTCTCCACATGACAAATTCTTCTTAGTGATTTTACATGTTTGTACAATTTTACTTGATGTGTTTTAGGTGATGGTTGATCTTGGACGCTAGTATAGAGGATTTTGTGATTGTTTCTATCAAGACTAGATCTCGAGTCCTTATAGCATGAATGAGTAGTTGTAGAGATTGAATTGGTTGAAGGCCTTCCACTATGAGTTGGAAGAAAAATAAGGTTTTATGGAAATTAGAATCGAGAGATATTTATAATGGTATATTTTTCGTGTCTTTATGATTTGATTGGATAGGTGAAACGACTCTATTTTGAAGACATAGTTTTAGGGTCTTGAAGCCAATTTGGAGCAGTTGCAGAGTTTGAGCTGTTTGGAGGTCCTCCACTTGGAGTTGGAAGAAAATGTGAGTTGTTCCAGAAACTATACTCAGAGATATTTCCAATTATATATGATTTGAGTCATGATGATGAGATTTTATATGTCAAGTTGGTTGTTCTTTAGGACTAAATTTCCATGTGTTGAAGATTTCTTGGGGTTTTCTTCCTCCTTGGCATACTTCATGATGTTTGGAACTATTACGAGAGGTTATTGGGATTTTGGAAGGCATGTAGAGAATTTCATGGTGTTTCATGATGATTTTAATGCCATAAAAGTTTTTATGTCCCTTAAGGTGCTTCTATACTCACTAGATCTTGGAGAGTGCATTTTGAGCTAGTTTGAGTGTTCTAGTGCTTATTCATGATGTCTTGAGCCCTACCAACATAATTGGGGTCATTTGTATTGATTTATATGATGTTATTCTTATATTTTTGAGTTGGGATGACCAACCTACTACTTCATGGCTGAGTCAAGAGGTGATTTCATCTAGTGTTGGGTATATAAGCATGTTATATTGGTCATTTGTGAGAGGTTGATGATGTGGTTATGAGAGAACTATAGAGGAATGTATAGGGGTTAAGAATATATCTAAGAAGATCCCTAAAGAA
Source organism: Taxus wallichiana var. yunnanensis (assembly GCA_018340775.1). Classification (NCBI taxonomy): domain Eukaryota; kingdom Viridiplantae; phylum Streptophyta; class Pinopsida; order Cupressales; family Taxaceae; genus Taxus; species Taxus wallichiana. Next base: position 222,499,371 of record CM031237.1, read on the forward strand.
CTGAAGAATATTGAAGACCAAATGCAAAAGGAAAATGTATATATTCAACCATGAAGGAGAGAGATTGAGCAAGTTAGGAGTGAGCTTGTTTAGATGAGGGTTTGGTGTGAGCTGAAATTGAATCACAATCAACTACGGGATCAACATATTTTAAGTGGTCATTCTTTTATCAACTCTCTTATGATGATTCATATTCATAGGATTCCTTTGTTGTGAGTAATATCAACAAAGGTTTAGGGATTGGTGCTCCTTGTGGGGTTGGTGCCTCACTAAACAAATCTTGCAGGATGTGCAATATTCTTGAAATTCCTTTGCTTTGAGTAATATAAGAAATGTTTTTAGTTGGTTTTATTCCCCTTTAGGGTTTCCAACTTATATTTGGTGTCTTTTGTACTCTCACTTGTGTTATGATCTTGTGAATGGTTAATACACATCTAATATGCTCATGTATGATGAATGGTTAATTTAATGATGAATTCTAATACATGGTAATTGAAGTTAAAGTTTTGAAGGACTGATTCACCCCCTCTTAGTCCATTATGCTTCCAACACTCTAGAATAAAGAATATGCTAAGAATCTATATTAAGAATCAAATATAGAGAATACATAAAATTGGGTATTTTCAGATCTATTTTTGGATCACTTATGCAATCCTACTAAACAATATGGATTTTTCGAATGAATGGGAATTTTAGAATCGTAGCAAAAATTCCAAGATGCACTAAAGAGGAATATTTGTCTTGAAGAGTAAAAATCGAACTTGAGATAGTCTTAGAAAGAATGTATTTATAGACAATTAAAAAGATTTTTTTGGATTATGAAACTAAAGAGAAAAAGGTAAAGTTTAATTAATAAATAGATTTAAATACCATGCATTTCATCTTGCGAGGAGTTGTAATTGTGTAATAGTTCTAATATAATCTATGTTACATGTTTATGTAAAAAAAGATATAAAAAGATATTATTGCATCAATAATATGGTATACATTGATGATTTTGGAGCTATCTAGTTTGGAAATCTATAAGTGGACTTTATACCTATTCTTTTTTTGGTGGAAATGGAGAAAAATAAAAAAAACTTGTGGTCGATTTTAATTATAATAAGAGAATATATACGTGTTATGCTACTCTTTAAGAATAAATAAGAGTAAAGTTTTAATTTTATTTAGATATCATTGTCAATGGAGGCCAAGAAGGTTTTTAGGATTAAAGAGGAAAAGATATAATATTGAAATACATAAAGGAAAAACTAAAAGTATCTTCAAAAGAAAAGAGAGAGAAAATAATATTGAGAAAAATTTAATAAGAAAATGCTATAGCATTAGATGGAAACATATTACGGAACTAATAAAATGGGTATTGCCTTACAAATATAGACCATGCCAACTATCTAGATATTTTCTCTCTTACAACTCTAATAGCCCAAAGTATGGAAGTATGAACTAGTATCCTTGAGATTACCAATATGTGATGGATTGAATTTGAGCGTGTCATGATGAAGTTGAAGTGCCTTATGGATAAATAAAGCTAAACATATTTGGTCCACATATTGAATGAAATTTCTCAAGGATTAATGAGATTTATATGAAAAATAATGATATCTTGCATGAATCTCATAGTAGTAGGGCACTTGAAAACAAAATTCTTTTCACTTTTAGGCTTATTAAAACTTAAATTTCATATATGCTCAACTTGTGGGAGGTCACGAGTGATGGAGAAAGCAATGGAGATCTTTGTCGGTGTGGTTTATGAGTTACAGGCTGGGTAGAATGTCTATGCACTAAGCTTAAAATTGCTTGAGGAGGCTGATCTCGCGCGAATCAGACAGTTGTAAGTAAGCATAAGTACGAGCGAAGGAGAAAGCAATGGAGGAATCTTTGTCAACGCAGTTTATGTAGTTTTGGTGTAGAATGTTTACGCGCTAAACCTAAGAATGCTGAGGAGAGGCAGATCTATGGCCAAAATCAGATGGTTGTAAATCTGCAAAATGAAAAAGTGGAAATGTTGGGATCCACACCTCTGGCCTGGAATAAGATGCTTCAAATCCCTAACATCAAAGTGGGTCCCAATAAAGCGGCGATTCACATGGGAAAAGGACAATGAGGGTGCCACCTGCCTGAGGGTCCTAGATGGATGTGTTGATAGAGCTTTAAGCAAAGTGAATCTCTCCCTTATTGGTAAGTTTCTTGGCTCTAGACCTAATATTGATTTCATTAGAAAATGGGCTTTGAGAAAGTGGAAACCTAAGGGAGACCTGAGTATTACCATCATGCCAAAAGGTTTTTTTCTGGAAAAATTTAATCAGCAAGAGGATTTGGAATCGGTGCTTCTGGGAGGACCTTGGTGGCTGGGTAATATGGGCCTCTTTTTGAAAAAATGGTATCCTAGATTTGACCCTAATACTGAAAATATAAACACCATCCCAATCTGGTGTAGGCTACCTGGACTACCATTGCATTTTTGGGATGATGAAATTCTGCTAAATATTGCTAAATCCTTAGGTGCTCCTATCGGTCTGGATGGGCCCACGAGAAACAGATCCAGACTTGCTTTTGCTCGTTTCTGCATCTTTTCTGAAATGGAACAGGAGTTACCAGAGCACATCATCTTGAAATCTAGATATGGGATATGGACTCAAAAAATTGAGTTTGAAACTTTTCATTTGAGATGTAAACATTGTCATCGCATAGGACACTCTGACAAAAGTTGTTCCAAGAAGAAGATCTCTCTGATGGAAGTTGAACAACTGTGGAGGGCTGGATTACGAAGCAAGGATTGTAGGGTTCCTAACATGGATAGCTGGAATGAAGACAAAGCCCCTAGTCAGAAGGAGTTGGATTTCAATAGAAAGGGGGAAAAAAGGGGTTTTAGAACTCAAATAAGGAAACATCTGGTCTGGCGTCCCAAAATCTCAGCAGCAGCTTTGCCTGAAGCACCTAACAAAGAGGACTTGGAAAATCCTGTAAAGGTATCCATGGTGGTGAACGAGCAAGAAGGCTCTGTGAAGATTAATATAGTCCCTAATGATCAATTTCAGAGCAGTAAGGAAGCCGAGATAGATAATCATCTGTGCATCATTAAGGAAACATCGAACAAGGACAATATGGTTTTTAAAGAATCTTTGCAGAAAAGCACTCCTAGGGGAGATGGTAAATCATCTACAGATATACCTCCTTGCTCCAAAGAACGAGATCAGCGATTTCACCTACTTTTCTGACAGACTGCAGTGATACACACACACCTGATAGGATTCGAAAGAGCGTGAAGAGGGAGAAGTTATGCCTGTCAAAGATGATGAGGATCCAGATTCTGGATTCACAAAGATCATTTCAAAAAAGAAAAAAAGAATGAAATGATTTGAAATGATCCCAGAATCACTCTACAGTGATAAGAAAAAGAAAAAAGACAACTGGGATACCTCAACATCTAGAACAACTAGATCTTCTGCAAGATGACTAGTTGACTTTGGAGGAAGCACAAAAAGAGGAAGGCCCTCTAAAAAGGCTCTTAGATCTAAGGAAACTAAGAGAGACATTGCAGATGGCATTCAGCGTCAGTTGAACCATCAGGCAATTCCAACTACCAATCATTCCAAATGAAGATTATTTCTTGTAACATTTGAGGCCTAAATGGAAACTCCAAACAGAGAATCATCAAGGAGTTATGGGATTCTAGTAGTCCTAGTATTTTGATTCTGCAGGAAACTAAGATGAAAGCTAAGGCCCTTGAAACTAATAAAAAGAGTTTCTGGGATAACTCTAAAATGGCGGTTGTAGACTCCAGGGAACTTCTAGAGGACTGGCTACTCTTTGGGATAAAAAGCCTTTGCCTGGTACGGTTCTCAATGCTAGTACTAATCATCTTGCAATCAAATTTATTGCTATTGAGAATAATGGTGAATGGATCCTTTCTAACATATATGCCCCTAATACGGTTAGTGGAAGAAGAAAACTTTGGGCTGACCTTAAAACATTTAGAAACCAACATTGTTCAGCTAACTGGCTTATTATGGGGGATTTCAACTCTCCACTAAACCCAGGTGAAAAGTATGGAGGAATCTCCAGCTTTTCTATAGGTATGGAGGATTTTGCTGATTTTATTGCTGAACATAATCTCTTAGATGTGGATCTTCATGGAAATAAATACACTTGGAATAATAGAAGGTTGGGAAAGGAGTTTATCCAGGTGAGATTGGATAGAGCACTGATTTCAGTGAGTTGGATTCTCAGTCAAGACTTCCACCTCTCTTCCTTGCCCAGAGTTGGATCGGATCACAATCCGATTGCTTTAAATTTTCTCAATTGGACTAAACCCATCAGAAGCTCATTCAAATTTGAAAAAATGTGGATGGAGCATGACAATATCTATGACAAGATAAAATAATGGTGGGGATGGAATGGTGAAGGCACTGCTCAATTTAGATTGGTTCAAAAGCTCAAAAATGTCAAAAAGCAAGTCAAAATCTAGAATAAAAGCATTTTTGGCAATGTGTTTGATAATAAAAAGAAGTTAAAACAAAAACTTCAGGATCTGGAAATAAAAATGGATACTATGGGGAAACCGGTGAAGATGAAGCTAATGAAAAGAATATTCTTTCAGAGTTGCATACGATTTGCAGCAGAGAGGAATCTTTATGGAGACTTAAATCTAGAGCTATTTGGCTTAAAGAGGGAGACAGGAATACGAAGTTCTTTCATATGACCACTTTGAAGCACAGAGCCTGTAATAGGATCTTAGAAGTATCTAAAAGTAACGGAAATATCATAAAAGATCCCAATAGCATCAAGAAAGAAGCGCTTGATTTTTATAAAAAGCTTCTTGAGGAGAGGAATATCATCAATTCTGAAGCTATTTCTTTTATGTTGGAGGCCATTCCCCAAGATAAAATTGAGGAACAGAAATTTAGAAATATCACCAAAGCGGTCACGCTTGAAGAGCTGCAAAAGGTTGTATTTTCTTTAGAGGGTGACAAGGCTCCTGGTTCGAGATGGGTTCTCCATAAATTTTTTCCAGAAATTTTGGGAAATCTGTTCGGAGGATCTTCTCAGAGCGGTGAATGAATTTTATAGAACGGGAAATCTTTTGAAAGAGCTAAACAACACTCACATTGTGCTGGCCCCAAAAAAATGGATGCTAAAGACTTCAAAGACTTCAGACCTATCAGCCTTGTGAATGCCATCTATAGAATTTTTACCAAAATTATTACTACTAGGCTTCAACTCATTATGAATGATCTAATCTCAAGGTAGCAGAGTGGCTTTATCAAAGGCAGGATTATACAAGATGGAGTGATTATGGTTCATGAGACCATACATTCTATGGAAAATAATAAAAAGGCAAATATGGCCCTCAAGCTTGATATGAATAAAGCCTTTGACAAGGTCTCTTGGGTATTCCTTGACAAAGTCTTAACTAAATTTGGTTTTCAGACAAATTTAGAAAAATTATTAAGGCTTGTATCTCTACGGCCAGATTCTCAGTGGTGGTTAATGGTGAGCCAATGGGTTTTTTCACTAGCAGTCAGAGGGCTTAGGCAAGGGGACCCTATCTCCCCCTTGCTCTTCATTCTTTTGGCTGATAGCCTTAGTAGAACAATTGACAAAGTAGTTAATGACGGTCTTTTAAAAGGCTCTAAGCCCACTTCCATCAGTCAAGCTGTCTCCCATCAGCAATTTGCGGATGATACTATCCTCCTTCTTCTGGCGTCAGTCATTGAAGCCAAGGCTACCAAGGCTTTGCAGCTCTACGAATCTGCTTCTAGGCAAGAGATCAATTATGATAAAAGCTCCATCTTCTTTTTCAACACTCCTGAGGAAAGGCAGCTTAAAATTGCTAAAATTCTGGGTTGTAAAATAAGTGCACTTCCAGCCACTTACTTGGGCCTTCCTCTTGACACTAGAAAAGTCTCTAGCAAGGTGTGGGATGATTTATTGGAGAGATTCCAAAAAAATGGCTAGTTGGAAAGGAGCCATTTTATCTAGTGCTAGTAAATGCACTGCTCATTAAAAGTACTCTTCAAAATCTTCCCATTTATGTCATGTCACTCTACATGATCCCCTCTTCCTTCGAGAGATAAGATTGAAAGGATTCAGAGAAAAATTTTATGGCAAGGCATGGAAGAGAAGTTCAAATTTCACTTAGTTGCTTGGGATAAGGTTTGCACCCCGAAGTTTATGGGAGGACTGGGTATAAAAGATATTGAGAAAATGAATGAGGCCCTCATTGCTAAAATGGGATGGAGATTACTACGAGAAACAACCCTAGATTGATTTAATCAAATCAAAATACCTAAATCATCAAAGCGTGTACTCTTTCTGCAAGATGAGCACCTCCCTATGGTTCCATCTTTTGGAACAATCAGTTAAGAGTAGAAGTTTCATTAAGCGGGCGATAAATGGAAAGTGGGGGATGGTTGGGATATAAACTTTTGGGATGATAATTGGTTTAATGGAAATCTCATGGATAGATTTGGGATTGTTAAGAACAATCTTGTAAGCAAGTATGGCATCAAAATCAAGGACTATATTGAGGGAAATGGCACCAACAAGAATTGGAAAAAACTTTCTGTGGAGAGAGATGATCTGATGCAAATTACTTCCTCCCTTCAAGATCAATTAGATCTTATTCCCTTAAGTCAACTGGATTCCAAGGATGAGCTGGTATGGAATAATTCCAATGATGGGAACTACTCTGTCAAAACTGGATATAATAATTTCTTCCACAGTAGTCAAACAGAGTTCAATTGGAATAAGATTTGGATGACTGAATTAACTCCTAAAATAAATTTTTTCCTTTGGCTGGCTATCAGAGGCAGGATTCTTACCACTGACAACCTGATGAGAAGAGGATTTATAATGCCTAATAGGTGTCATCTTTGTAAGAAAGATTCTGAGGATATCAGTCATCTGTTCATTCATTGTGAGTATGCTACCAGAATATGGAGTTTTGCCCTCTCTAAATTTGAAGCTCTCTGGGTGGTGCCGAAGGATCTAAATCAGCTATGGACTCAATGGAACCCACCCTTTAGGCATTGTGTTGTCAAAAGGATTTGGAAGCTGGTTATCCCTCATTTAATTTGGAGGATATGGAAGGATAGAAATGATATTATCTTCAGAAATAAGAAGCAAAACTATAAACTTAGTATTGGTAAAATTTCTAATGGTATCAAAGAGAACATTGCTAGATTTAAACCCCCCAAGAACAAGAGATATCCAGAGAATGAAGAATATATCTTATCCAACTGGTAGATTGGAACCGTCAATAGCCGTAGCAATCCGGGAATAACATTGATAGATCTTTGATTAAATGGCATCCTCCTGATTTTAATTGGTTTAAGTTGAACTTTGATGGGGCCTCTAAGGGGAACCCTGGGATTGCGGCAGGGGGAGGAGCGATACGGGATCATAAAGGTAGTCTGATTGCTGCGTATGTTGGGAAAATGGGAATTCAAACCAATCATTTTGCTGAAGCATTATCTACTTTATGGGGCCTGAGAATTTCCCAGACTCAAAATATCCAGAACCTCATTATTGAAGGGGACTCCCTGAATATCATTAATCTCCTTAAATAAAGTGCTCATCTCCAAGTTGGAGCATCAAGGATTTTATCTCAGAGTCCATAAGTATTTGTCAAACATTCAATAACATCAGGATCATGCATACTTACCGGGAGGGTAATAAATTGGCAGATGCACTGGCTAATTATGGCATTAATGTTAATCACATTGTTTGGGATAACAATAGCATCCCTATAAGCTTCAAAACAACATTCATGTGGATTTCTATACGCACGCAATTTCTTGAGTTGAGTTATGATTATTGGGCATGGATCAGTATCAATAAAACTCCCACACGTGTTGACTTATTGTCAAATAATCAAGATAGTGTGAAGTATATGGGGAAGTTCAAGTGGAGTTACATTGATATGAAAATCGCGCATGCGGGCAGCACTGTGCTTGCTAAAATTTGGATACAAGGCTCCACGGATACCGAAGACAGTAATAATGTAATTGATGATAGGGAGTGGGCTAGCAAAAAGGCCGTTATTCCCACATGTGAACTTCCACAGGCTCAGATCAGCAGGCACGTGGATGTTCGTGGGAAGAGCAACGGCTCTCATTTTCAACATTGTGCGGATTACAACAGTAAAAAGTAGGCTGGCTTCAGCGCTCTCAAGGATTTTGGAATTTGTTGCAAACAGTTAAGCACGGTGAAGATGGGGGGTCCCCCTTGCCAAATTGAGCCTAGTGCGGACCCGGACTGGAAGGATAATGTAGAGCTATGGAATATACTCAGCAAGGGTGGCATCACCAACTTCATGGAGAAGGTTCAGGGCCATGATCAAAGCATCTCAGTGTGTTTTGCGAAGGATTGGAAGGAGTGAACTATGGAATATGGGGGGCAGAAGATCTTGGTCAATGAGGAGCTTATTGCTGAAGTGACCAGCCTTGGCATGGAGGGCTACCATTTTTTTAACAAAAGGGTCGACAGAGATGCTGAAGAGAGGAGATTTGTGAATGGATCTGAGAAGCTGATCCATGCTATTGCGGAACTGCTTGTTAGCTCGATCCCTCCGCCTTATGATGAGGTTACCCGCATGATGATACGATTCATTTCTTTGGAAGGGAGGTTTGTCACCGTACCTGCTAAGCACCTTATCTTCCTCAACCACTTCCGTAGGAATCGCATGGTTTGTTTCCCCCATTATTTGCTGAACTCTCTTGAGCGCTCCATTTTGGAGTTTCAAAAGCATACCAGGTGGTTCCTTTACACCAGGGGCTTATTTTGTTGCTGCATAAATTATGTCTTCTTTGGTATCCTAGTCTCCCTTCCTCCCCTAGCTCAGTTCCCCCTCTCGAGTTACTGCCGCTTAGCCCCGTTTCTCCACTCTCTGCCCCGCCACCGCTGTTGTCACCCCCCTGCCAGCCATCTAGGCTTCATCTTCCATTCCCCCTACTGCTGCTCCCACCCCCTTCACTTCCACCTCGGCCAGACCGGTCACCAGGTCCTCTAGAAGGCTTAACCTTGATACCCTTCTTTGTGGGGAAGGGTCCTCATGAAATTGAAATTGCACATGACCTCCTGAATATTAGCAGTGCTAGTCCCCGGGATGTGCATATGGAGAGCTCTACAAAAAGGTTGGAAGCCTTAGAAGCTGATATGAAGCTGTTGAAGGATGAGGTTAAGAACTTGGCAAAACAGAAAGGTAAGAGGAAGGAGGAGGAGGTGGTTATTGATAACAACCAGATTGAAGATATCTACAAGAAGCTGAAATCCTTAGACTCCCATTTAGGGAAGGCCAAAACTCATCATGATTATAATATGGCCATTTTTAGTGTGATTGAAGAGTTCATTGAGCAACATGTTTGAAGTGTCTCCAATCTCAGTGGAGTTCGGCAACACTTTGGGGCACTGATAAGGAAAGCAAAAGGACCATTGATCAGCTGGATAAGACTGATGCTGCCCACATGACAACTTTGGGAATGTTCAAATCCTGGAAGAACATCAAATCCAGCATTGACAAAGCTACCAAGAAGTAGTTGTAGGTGCTTTAGCTGCTCTTGTATGTTTTTTTGTTGTTTTTTGCGGTCTCTTTCTTTGCTTTTTGCAGAGTTTTTGTTGTTTTTGTCTTGATGGGGTAGCTATTTTTTGGCTACTTTGGGATTCATTGTCACACTTGGATTCTGATCCTTTTTATTCTAGTTTTAATTCCTATTCTGGCTCCTAGGCCCTCTTTTGTACACAAGGGTATAGTCCCTTTCAAAAAACTATTTGCCAATAATAAAAAAACTTGTGGGAGGTCATGATGTGATTCCATATAGAAGTAATGAGACAAAGATCAAAAATGAGTTATAGGGATACTTAAGAAAGACAAAAGTATCATCTTAAAGCACTCAAGAATTCGAATTCAATAGTATAGAAGTACAAATAAAATGGAAATAATGAAGAAGCATTAGTGTCAAAGGAACTTTTGAATTATCCATGTAACTTTTAAATAATATTTGTTAATATTTCCATGAATATGTTTGTTTTCTTTTGATTTAGTGACCTTGTGAGTATCATATTGTTCTACTAGGATCAATACAGAACCCCCGTACACATTGAAAAGTTCTACAATTCCAATGGTAACGTGAAATATCCACGTAGAAAGAAAGAGATCGAATCGGAAAATGAGAATCTAATATGAAAGAAATAGGGTCTATAATTCTTATAGATTAAAAATATGAGGTATATATAGGAGTTTTGTGTAACTAATTTGCATGATACATGGACACAACCCTAACTAACCCTAATGACCTATGATCACACTAAGTGAGATGACTAACCATATATGGTGGAAAAAACACCAAATGATGGTGAAATAGGTCATATACACCAATACCCCCTTCATCGAAGTTGAGGTAGAGGTCATGGAAAGTCAGAACAAAAAGAGAACTCCCATAGAAAACTAAGAAATATGTGTCAATGGGGCCTAGAAACTAAAGTCCTGATAAGGTACCCATGTAAAAATAACAATATTTCTAAAAAAGAAGAAGAGGAGAAGGTAAACGGGTTTTGATAACTAGGCACGATGAGGTACCCATGTACAATAATGATCTCAAGTAATGAAGGAAAAACCCTAAGAGAAAAAAATCCACTTACAAGAGATAAAATACTCCCCTAAAAAACCTAAGAAATATGCGTCATATGGGTCCTAGCAAATAAAGGCCTAATAAGGTACCCATGTAAAAACTACAATATTTCTACAAGAAGAAGAGAACTATCCAAATCCTCATAAAGATGATTTCTAATGAAATCCCATGGAATCTGAAGGACCTGAAAGTCTGTAATTAGTGGTAGAGTGAGGAGGAACATGAAGTGTCTTAGAAGGTGGAAGAGAATCTTGAAGAGGAGAGGAAGAAAAGAAGGCCCAAAGAAGATGAGAAGATGCAGTGGAACTCACTCAGGATGAGAGAACAAGAAAGGATACTTGGCTTCAGAGAAGGGTTTGGTATAGAATTCTATAACCAGTTATGAAGTTTGAAACTCTATGAAGTCTCAAGAAGAGTTTTGATGATGTGTTCTTCCACGTGTAGACTAAATAAGGTCCATCCACATCAAACAATGTTCCTGCCATTAGGAATGATAGAAATGGAGTCTTTGAAGTATGCTCACTCCGCAAAGGAAGCTGAAGGAACCAATATGAAAAAATCTGGATCTGGGCCATGAAAATGTGGCATAGGTCTTACAAGTAAGTGCACAAGAGATGAAGGTAATGCCACAAATGTAGAACTTTCAGAGTATGAGAGAGGAACATCTAGTAAAAGGATGTCCAAGTTAAGTGAAGGTAAAATAACAAGCCTCACAATATTAGAAAGAGGATCCATAAACAAGGATATATCAATGACGATATCCAAAAAGTGGAAGTGATAAGTGTCCCGGGAAGGGGCACTCCCAACAAAGGATATGAGCGACTCCTTTGAAATACTTGTGGAAGGATGAGAAACTCCTATATGGAAACACAAGTAAGCATTGTGAAGAGACGACTAAGGTCTAACATATACCGATGAGGGTCGTTAATCCTCTCCATTAATAATGTCAATATAGGGCTGGTGTCCGATGGCTATATGCATTAAGACAAAAAAAGATCTTTGGAAAATAGTTTTGTTAAACACAATTCAAACTTGCATAAAATAAATCACACATGCATAAATGTAAAGGAACACTTGCATAAATAAATTTTACATGAAAGAAATCACACTTTGCATAAATGAAATTGCTGAATTAAAAATAAAGGAAAGATAAATAGGACACCTGTAGGTTCACAAAAGAAATTGTACGGACAAAAGAATTACATAACATAAAATCAGAAATCACAACAAAAGGAAAACGATAGAAATAAAGAAATGAACATAACACATGGATCCATCTTCCTTAGAATGAGTGGCCAACTCATTCCTTGGAAGAGGACTTAATTCATACTTTTAATTCAAAATTTGCTAGAATAATTTCTCTCAAAAGATTAATGAGGAAGAACAAATATATTATTCTTGGTAGTGAAAATTACATATAAGAGTGTGGGAGGTTGCATTTATAATTCATGCATCCAACCAAATCCTTATTTTGGGAAATACAATCTGATCTTATCTTTATTCCAATCCTAACAACTAAGATCTCCATCTCGAGAAAATATGGAGAGATATATTATTGGAGTCGAAGTCTTATCTCACTTATTTTAGGAAGATTTGATCCCAAATCTTCTCCTTATTTTTTGGTAAAAAGAATCACATTTATTTTAGTCCCCTACTTTATTAGAAGGACATTTTTCCTCAAAACATTACTTTGACCAAATACCTTTCCTAGATTTTCTATTTGACTTTTCTATTTCTGGCTGTGGAACTTTTGGTGCTCGTCCAATACACTTTTTCCTTGGATTGCAGCTCACTAAAAGTTATATTATTTTTGTTGGTAAAACTGTAGCAAATCTAAATGAGGTTTTTTTAAACACATTACTATGATCAAAAACCTCTCTTAGATTTTCCATTTGAATTTTTCTATTTCGGCTATGGAACTTTTGGTTCTTGTCCGATACACTTTTTCCTTGGACTATAGCTCACTAAAAGTTAGATTTCTTTTTATTGGTAAAACCTATAACAAATATGAATGAGGTTTTTGTTAAAAACATTTCTATGAAAAAAATCTCTCAGATTTTCCATTTGACTTTCTTGAACAAAGACCTCTCTCGAGAACAAACATCTCGAGAACTTTGACCTTTCTCTAGAGAAACTAGTGCTTTGGCACATTAGGATGTGTACAATTTCTTCCTTTGAAAGATGGCCCATATGCACAAAACACAACTGAATATAACTAAGATATACATTTAAGCACCATCCAAAGTGGAGGAAGCATAAAACCCTAAACTAAAAATCAAGGATCAAGCCAAAAAAAAGCTTCAAAAGAGATGCACACTCTGTAAGTAGGAGCGGGGACACATGTCATGACATGTTTTCCCAAGTTTTATGAGAAGTAGAAATTGACGGATGTCAGGTACCTATGATAGGAAGATCACCAGTAGCCTTGAATACGTGTCAAGCATAACTGGTGGGTGTAGAATCCCAATAGATGCCGACAGCGAGATGACAGATCATGCTTACAAACTTTCTTAACTATAACATTTTTTTATTTAAGAAGAAAATATCGCATATGAAAACCCAGATCGAATATATAAACTTAGTTAATAAACAATTAAGGATGACAAGGTTAGAACAAGTTCCAACATGTAGGCATGTTAATCAAAAATAAAATTTACTCAAATGTACTTATAAGTTGTAGATTGATCGGATCTCGATCGATATCTGAAGCCAATTCAATTACAACACCATTTAATGTTGTACTTGTAAGATTTATTATAATGCCTCAACAATTTTATAATTATAATGTTTAAAGTATAATATATAAAAAAATTGAAACTTCTTGTTTTTATTAATCAAAAAAATCTTGAGATGCTTATAATTTATTTCATCTAATAGAAAAATCGAATCAATTTTTTGAAAAAATCAAATAAATAGACATTTAAAAAAAACTATATACAAATGATCTAAAATGCAATATGCATCATTGTGATTGGCGATTAAAAAGTGAAAGTAGTTTTTGAATCCTATATACACCCTACGGCGATATAATGAATAAATTAGCTTTAAGTCAACCTTAGTTTTTACAACCTTCCTTGATTCGTAAAATTATTTATAAATCTAGGTTTCATTCTCCTTTCTCAATTTTTGGCTTATTCTTTATCCCCTATGCTTTCGATAAAGTGTAGATTATCGTCTTATAGATCCTTGAATCATATTATATATTTTCTTATGTGTAGGTCATATAATGATGTTATATCTATATACTAATATATAACATTGAAAAGAGAGAATAATCTATTGACCTTCTTAGCCCACATACATGTTACAATCTTCATTTTCCCTAATTATCCTTTGCTACCATTGTAAAAAATACATGGCTAGCATAATAATATACACTATCATCATTGACATAATCATTTGCAAAGTCATTTTAGATTCATTGGTAAACTCTTAAGACATATAATTTGTAGAAAACAAGGCATCAATATGATGAGACATCGTCGGTTGACTAAGTTTTGAAGAATGTACATAAGAGGTAATTATTCTAAACCCTAAAATAATAAAGCATAAAATTAGAAGACCAACCTAAGATAAGGAAAACATGAAAACCTTAGAGAAATGAAACCCTATGGTGGTGTTTAATTTATTATTAGGGTCCACCAATGGTCCAATTATGATTTAATTTTTTCTACTCAATGTATATAATAATTAAGATGTGTATTTCAATTGATGGAAAAAGGGAAATGTTGTTTCAATATGTGCGGGGTAGCTCATGTTTTGGCTCCGTTGAGAGTTCAAACTCATTGTGGTGAATCTTGGACTTAGCGACCGAGCTAATTAGAGAATTGGTTGAGTTTGATGAAGATTGACCCGGGTTCAGTCGGTGGATGGATAGGTTGATAGGTTGACTGGACAACCTACTAGTTAGTCAACTTAGTTGGATGGGTGACAGGTTGGTCGGCTCGGTTGGACAGGTGATGGGTTGGTTGGTGTCATCGACCACAGGATGGAAGATAGGTTAGATAGCTCGCTAGTTATTCGGCTTAGTTAGATGGGTGACAGGTTGGTCAGTTCAGTTGGATGGGTGTTGGGTTAGTCAAATGGGTGTATCGACTGACTTTTGTGGTGGCTCAAGATGGTGAGGTTACGATTGGTTGGATGGATGGCATACAGAGAGGTTGGTCGACATACATAGACATCATCTAACCCCTCGGGGTTTGATGGCCAACACACATGGATGACTTACAATTGTAAGACATGGTTGGTCGATCCATTAGGTTGGTCATCTCGTCAGTTCGTTGGTTACGAGAATGGATGGAACTCATGGGCCAGGTAGTTTTCTCAAAGAGGATGGATGACGTCAACCCAACATGGTTGGATGACAAACAGGATGGATGAGTTACAAGCCAAATGAGGGTAGGTGAATGAATGACATCCCAACAACCATAATTAATGAGGCATGGTGCCCCATGACCCCATGTAGGAAAAGTACCAAAATGAATGGTTTCCCATACCTCTTTAATGCATCTTCTGGTTGGTGACCCAAATTTCCTATATATTGTAAAATTCACCTCATTTGAGGGATATTTTTTTGAAAAGCAAAGGAACTCTGTCAAAATTGTTTCAGAGCTATTGTGAGCTAAAGGCCTCAAATTTGGGCTTATTGTAAAGGATTTTGTCTTGTGCTTATGATATAATGGATTGTGCATGTTTTTGAGAAATAAAATTCATGTTTTGTGGCCATTTTCACCCTAACTTGTATGAATTGCATATTTTTCCTTCCATTATATTTATAAGTATATTGTGCATGTATTTATCTCTTTGTAGGTCTATAGTTTGTTGTGCTTTATGAATATAGGGAATTGAATATTGTCTTGGACTGTGGCATTTCTACCAGCCCTCTCCTTCCCAGTTTTCTCCCTATCTTTCACTCACTTGGATTGTCTCACCCTTTCTTGGTGCATCACCTTCACTTAGAGTAGTTTTATTTCATGCATCTTTCTATCCATGTCTCCTTGGAAAGCATTAGGATAGGATTGGTTTAGCTTTCCATTCTCTACACTTTGGAGAAGTTGGCACTAGGTTAGAGGAAGAAGTCAGCTTTCTCTGGAGGATTATCCTACTTGCAAGGTCCCACACTATAGGATAATCCCATGTTATGCAAGGTTACATTGATTTCCTCACACAAAAATCACAAGCAATCAAGGGTGTTGTAATTTTGCATTAACAATTTTGGCATGCCGGTGGGACCAGAAGTCAATATTTTCAGTTTTATCAAGATTGATGTGTCATCTTGTGAAATTTATAGCCTTTGGAGGCTTTTACAACAACACATCTGGTGAATCCAAATATAAAATCAACTAGTTTTAATCCAATTAGTGGCAAGTTATGAGAAGGATTCAAACTCGGTCTAGAGAGAGAGAAGAAGGTGTCTTTGAATACTTGTAGTTATCACCAGAAGAGGAAGGAGAGGAAGAAGAGTACAAAGGTCTCCATCTCCACCAAATAGAACCTTATCCACACCTCCACCTAGTAGACCCTTCCTTCAATCAACTAGGGTTCTTAGGCCAATCATAATGGCACATCTACAACAACCACCACCAAGGGCCACCAAATCCATTTGTCAATTTCATAGGTGGTAGTCCACTCACCCTCAATGCACATAATCCTATTCTAGTGGCAGCATTGAAGAGCATTCCTTACTTCACTAGGGAGAATCATATGACCCCATTGATCATATTCAAGACATTGTGAATGTTCTATGCCATTCACGAGATCAATGAGATGGATGTTATAGTTAGGCTCCTTGCTTCTTCTCTCAAAGGTAAGGCACTACAATGGTTTAGGAGCCTAATAGTAGGGTCAATTACAAACTGGGATGCATTGTGTTCAGCCATGTGCAACTAGTTTAGAGAGAAGGTAGATAATTTGTCTTTGTTGGAACAATTAACCACAATCAAGAGGGCCCCGAATGAGCAGATGGCTGACTTCAACTTTAGGTTCTAAGTGGGATGTGGGACTGGATTCGATTTCATGAGGCCAACAAGTGGAAGGTGCATTCCTCTACTTTTTGAGGGCTCTAAATTCTGACATAGCTATGATGATACAATCGATGGGGGAACAACACTGAGGGCATATGATATAGCTATTAGAGTAGAAGAACTACTTAATTCAAGTAGGAAAGCTAGTGCCTAGGCCACCTATGCCTCTATATCTAGAATTGGGGAACCCCTCTACCAGTCAAGCACCTGAAATAGCCCTCATTCCAGCCCCCTAGAAATAGAGAGAATAGTGAGGCCTCCACTTCTTCTAGTACTTCCAAGGAACTCCAGGAAGTCATGAAGCAACTGAGAATTTGGGAATGAGTTGGTGACAATCAAAAGGTAAAAAGCTCAGAGCTCTCAAGACCTTACCAACCTCAAGCTCAAATGAATAGGCCTCCATATCATCCTAATAGGCCTCCCACTCAGGAAAAAAGAAAAAAATCCAAACCAAGGGTAGTCTCAAACTACCAGGCCATTTCAACCTTATAACCCAAATGTAGTTTCAACATCAATGGCTTTGGTTCCTAATAGAAAACAACATTGCTCAAGAGTATGAATGGTGTTACCCCTATAACCTACCTCATAATCAATCAACATGCTTCAATGTGCTCTGAATCAAGCCTTGATGGTGTAGACCATTGGGGTGACCCAAGAGCCAAGTGGAAGAAAATAAGCAAACAACTCAAAGCAAGAGACTCCTCCAACTGAAACCACGTTGGTCAATTGGCAGATGAAGGAATTTTGTGGGGTTAATCAATCTCCTTTCAGGGTGTGGTTATCAATACATGGTCAAAGAAAAGGAACATAGAGGAGGGAAATCATCTAGTCAGTTATTTCTCAGCCCACTCTCACTCAACAAGGAGTTTAGCAGGCCAAATCTAGCTCCTAATGCACAAAGCCAGCCCAAGGCAGCTATTGTAGTAGCCCCCAATGTGTAGAATCATCCCAGGATACCAATTGGAAGCTCATGGACCAACCCAGGTACCGAAAAAGGCCATGCCCATCAAGGGAAAACAAAGAGAAAACCCACCCCCTTTCAATATCATTGATCAGATGAAGAAGACCAATGTCAGTATTTCCATGTGGGAATCATTGGAAATTCCAGGGCAGTGAGATTTGTTGCAAGAAACTATGGAAAATTGGTCCCCTTCTAATGAGCCATCCAAAAATTAGGAGAGGGTTCTTACTAACACTGCATGCAACAAGGAGAATGTCATTAGGTAAGAATGTGAAGCCTCCACCATTTTATGTCTCATTGATCATTGGGGATAAATTAGTGCACAATTGCATGATCGACTCAAGGGTGAGAAACTTAGTAATGCCAAAGAAAATCACCGATAAATTGGGCTTAAAATATGAGCCAATATTAAAGGGAGTAGTGTAATTGGATGGGACAATAGTAAGCATAGTTGGAGTGATCAAAGAACTAAGCCTTATGCTCCATGCTTTCCGAATGTCACAGTTCTACAGGATGTATCGGTGATTGATTTTCCACCGCTATTTTCCTTGTGCCTTTGAGGATTTTATAGCTAGGATTGGTGGGTACCTATCAGTTGATTGGTCCCACATGTTATTCAAGACAAGGTATGGAGCTAAGGCTATGATCAGGTCAAGAGCCAATTTCCAATTTTCACATTGAGCCTTATGTTCCCAGCCCAATCAATGAAAATTGTACCATATTGATCAAGAAGAATGCTTGGAGGCTCAAGAGGAAAACACAAAGGTTGGGAGCATTCCGGACCTAATGCTTGATGATTGGGCTCAGAGGAGACATGCTTTTGATCCATACAAGGAAATGGAAGAAGTTGAGTTGGGAGTTTATTGTCTACATGAGGAGAACCTACCCACCCCTAGCCTCACCAAGCTAGAAAAAAAGGATGAGAATGAAGTGTGGAAGCTATTTTTTTGATGGTTCAAGGAGTAGGAAAGGTGTTGGAGGAGGTGTAATGCTTTTTTTTCACCACAAGGTATGAAGTACTACTCAGCTTTTCCATTTTCAGTTTTCTTGTTCAAACAATACAAGTTGAGTATGAGGCTTTAATCCATGGGTTGCATTGGGAAAGAAAGAGGGTATTAAAAACTTGCAAGTGTTTGGGGATAGTGAGTTAATTGTCAACCAGGTTAGAGGACAACATGCTGCTAAGAATGATCTACTCAAAGCCTACAAGCATTGGGTATGGGATCAGATTGAAGACCTTGAAGCATTCAATATTTAGGCCATACCACCATGGAAGAAGAATGAGGCCACGTGGATAGGCTCACAAAAATTGGAAAACATTTGATGTGGTGGACAATATCAAGAGAGATAAAGCACAACCACATATTCATGTCATTGTAAGGCCAGTTGTACCGGATAATAACACAAGCTGGTAGGTTTTGAGAATGATCAACATAGATCATTAATTTTTTATAGGAGGAGGTTGAGTTCAACTAAAAATTAAGAGAAATTGGAGCATAGTATGGGGATCAAATAGTGTAGCTATGGAAAAACAAATTTCCAAAGGGTTTAGTGACTTTAGAGTCAATATTCAACCCAAATGATCAATTCTAAAGAGAAGGCCAACATTCAAGTCAAAAAGGAGGATTCTGAGCCCATTTTGGTTGGAGAAGGTAAGATGCTCCAAATAGGAAAGATGAGAAGTGAACAAGAAAAATATGACCTTGTGTAGACTTTTCAGGAATTCCTAGATGTTTTTCACATGGAGCTATGAGGATTTGAAGGTTTTAACCCAAAATTGGCACAACACACCATTGAGTTGAATCAGAGGCTAAGCCCATAGGAAAAAAAGAAAAGGTTGGTCAACCCTCATATAGAGCCTCTCATGAAGAAGGAGTTGAATAAGCTCATTGAGGTGAGTATCATTTTCCCGATCAAGCACTCAAGTTGGGTGGAAAATTTGGTGCCGGTTAGGAAAAGGAATGGGGAAATCAGGTTGTGCATGGATTTTAGGATTTAAATAGGCCTCCCTCAAGGATCACTATCCACTGCCCTCCATGGAGTAGATTCTATAGGTAGTGGCTGGTTTAGAAAGATTCTCCCTCTTAGATGGATATTTGGGCTATAATCAGATTATGGTGAAAGAGGAGGATCAGTTCAAAACAACCTTCACCACAAAATGGGGCACCTATGCCTATAGGAAGATTCATTTGGGATATCAAAACATTGGAGAAACATTTCAATGAGAAATGGATATGGCATTTAAGGGCTATGTTAAATAAAATAGTGCTTGTATATCTTGATGACATCACTATATTTTCTAAAAATGTAGAAAGTCACCTCTTTCATCTCAAGACAGGTCTTCCAAAGGTGTAGGAGGTTTGGAGTGTCCTTGAACCCCAAAAAAGTGCATATTCATGGCACATGAGGGTAAACTTCTAGGCCATATCATGTCGAAGGAAGGACTGACAATTGATCTAGAGAGGGTAGAAGCCATCCATGCTCTACCATTTCCAAGTCATAAGAAGGCTCTCCAAAGCTTCTTGGGGAGGATAAACTTTGTTTGGAGGTTTGTACCAGATTTTTCCACTCTTGTGAAGCCATTAATGATGATGTTGAAAAATAATTTGGCTTTCAAATGGACAAGTGGAGAGGGAAAAGAGAGTTTTGAAGCTATCAAGTAGGCCATATCTCAAGCTCAACTCTCATTAATCTGGACTTCTCCAAATACTTCTTTCTATATGCCTTTGGTGGTTGGACACCATCTCCTGCAATCTTGGTGCAAAGAGTAAGGAAGGACTAGAACAACCTATTGCATTCTTCAGCCAAGGCCTTATGGACTATGAGGTAAGATATTCATTCATTGAGAAACATGTCCTTGTTGTGATTAGAAGTTTGAAGAAGTTCAGACATTTAGTGTCAAATAATAGGATTCATCTACTAGTCACACATGTTGGTATAAAATATTTTCTTTTAAACAAGGACCTCAATGAAAAAAGGGTTGGTTGGGTAACCAAGGTCATGGAATATGACATTGATATTAAGGTGACCAAGTTGGTCAGGGGGAAAGGGATTATGTGAACAACTAGCTTTGGGACAACATGTTGAGTCAAGTGGTAAAGGAGAGGTTGTTTTGGTGCTACACGATGATCAAGAGAATCCAATCATCACCCGATCCTTGTTGGACTCAAGATATAGTCCATTTCCTTCAAAAACAGTCAAAAGTCCTCAAGGGATGAGAAAGGCCAAAAGAAGATATTTAGGCTCCATTGTATCCCCTTTGCATTGGTTGATGGTATCTTGTTCAAGAAAGATGTAAATGGTGTCCTCCTAAGGTGCCTCAAGGTAGATCAGATAGAGAAGGTGCTACATGAATTTCATGATGGAGAAACAGGTGGCCATTTTTCCCAAGGGTGATAACTCTTAGAATTATGAAGGTAGGTTATTATTGGCCTAACCTTTTTCATGATTGTTATGCATGGATTAGGAAGTGTAAAAAGTGTGCCTTCTTCATAGGAAAAGAGAGGTTAAGCAACCCTTCCACTCCACCCCATTTCTGTAAATGAACCATTCATGCAATGGGGGCTGGATTTCATTGGGGTGATTAATCCAAATTCTAGCTTGGGCCACAAGTGGATCCTCACATAGCCACATATTATTTCACCAAGTGGATGGAGGTAGTTGCACTCAAGGAAGAAAATGAGGCCAACATACTAGATTTTTATGAAGGGATAGTGATGAGGTTGGAGTTCTAGCCACCATTATATCAGATAATGCTTTGGCATTCCTAGGTGCCAAGATCATAGAGTGGGTAGTCAAAAATGGGATATACTTGAGCACCTCATCAAATTACTACCCATCGGGGTAATGGGCAGGTCAGAGTCCACAAAAAAATATTTTGAAGATTATAAGGAGAACTCTAGATGAGAACCAGAGAACTTGGCATGCCAAGTTGAAATCAGCCTTGTGGGCTGATAGGATTACTCCCAAGAAGTCAACAGGGAACTCTCCTTACAGGTTAGTCTATGGAAGGGAGGAAAGGCTACCTATATCCCTGAATTTCTGCATTGGAACTCATGAAGAAGCAGCTAGAGCTATCGAGTTTGAACCCATGGAAGCTAGATATGTGAGCTCATGGAGTTGGAGGAGATGAGGAACCAAGCCATGCACATCATGGAGAAGGATCAAGCATTGATCAAGAGGTGCTTTGACAAGAAGGAAAAGGATAGAAACTTCCAAGAGGGAGACTTGGTCCTTAAATGGGATGTAGAAGGAAAAATTGGGAAGGCACTCTAAGTTTGATGTAATATGGAGTGGCCCTTATATGATTTCAAGGCTGCAAAGAAAACAATGCTTTCCAGCTATCAAGGTTGGATGGAGAAGAACTACAGATTCCAGTCAATGGAATCTATCTCAAGCATTGTTATTGAGTGAAATATCCTTCTTGTACATATTAGTTTAAGAGTTGTAATTCCTCCAAGTGCTTGTAGCACATTGCATTGTTTTAGTTTAGGTTGCTTTTGTAATAAGTGCTTGTGCACTCTCTACATATTCTATTTGGAATGTGTATGACCTTTTCTATTTGTACATAGTTGTGCCCTTGTTTCTCTTGCACTTTCTAGTTTCAGGAAAATTTTGGTGAAGAAACAACCAGTCCTCAACCAAGGATTTCTTTTGAAATGAAAATCCCTAGTAGTGCTCAGAAGTTGGAAGATATATTTTCAAGTGACGGGCTAGTTCCAACAATCAATATGACTCCATGCCCAATGGATCCCCTAAGGTCATTGGTCTTCCAAGATCAAGTAGGAAGATCATCCCACAAGTCACCAATTGTTATCCATTTTTCACCCCCCTATGAAATGGACAACTTAGCAAGTCGGAACATCGATAGTTGATGGAAAAAGGGAAATGATTTTTTTGCAATATGTAGGGTAGCTCATGTTTTGGCTGACCGATTTGGTTTTAACTTTGGTGAGTGAGCTGAATCACATGGTGAATCTTGGAGTTGGTGACCGAGCTTATTGGAGAATTGGCTGAGTTTGAGTTTGAGGAAGAGTTTGGTGGCCTGAGGTTGGTGGTGATGGTGGGTCGGTGGTTGGTGACATGTTGTTTGGATGGTGATGGGTTTGATAGGTTGATAGGTTGTATGGCATATGGTTGGATGGTTGGTGATGGTTGGTTGTGGTGGTGATAATGGTTGGTCGAGGATGAGTGGTTGAGCATCAACCCGGTTGGGTGGGTCCCATTGAGTTGAGTGATTGGTATGGATCGGTTTGGATGTTTGGGTGATGGGGTTGAGGTTGGTTTGCTGGTTGGATGGGTGATGGGTTAGTGGCATCAACCCTGGTATGGAAGATAGGTTTGATGGATGGTTGGTTGGTTGGTTGGTCAATGGTTGCATGGTTGGTGGTTGATGGCAGTTTGGTGATGTTTACATGGTTAGTTGGTGAGGTTTGGATTGGATGGTGGTGGTGATGGGTTGGGATGATGAGTACATAGAGGTTGGTGACAAACATGACTTTTCTAACCCCTGATCGAGGGGATGAGGTTATGATTGGATGATGATGGATTGATGAGGTTGGTCAACATACATAGACGTTGTCCAACCCCTCGGGGTTTTTGACGACCAAGAATGGATGGATGACTTATAGATGGACGGTGGTCATCCAACCTCCTAGGTAGGATGGCCCACAATGTGAAGATGGAAACTCTCTCGGGTTGGAGGAAGAAGCATATACGGGTAGAAGTTAGATGGTCATCCAAACCCCAATGAAGTTGGATGACAATCAAAGGTTAGATGACCTACTCACATTGTATGGATCATGGTTAGATGACTGTCTAACCCAAATATGGAAAGGAACTCATCATGGGCCAGGAAGTTTTCTCAAAGAGGATGGATGACGTCCAACCCAATGTGGTTGGATGACCCAAGAGGATGGATGAGTTACAAGCCATAGATGAGGGTAGGTGAATGAATGACATCCCAACAACTAGAATTAATGAGGCATGGTGCCCATGACCCATGTAGGAAAAGTACCAAAATGAATGGTTTCCCATACCTCTTTAATGCATCCTGCCGGTTGGTGACCCAAATTTCCTATATATTGTAAAATTCACCTCATTTTGAGGGAGATTTTTGGAAAAAAAAAGGAACTCTGTCAAAATTGTTCAGAGCTATTGTGAGCTAAAGGCCTCAAATTTGGGCTTATTGTAAAGGATTTTGTCTTGTGCTTATGATATAATGGATTGTGCATGTTTTTGAGCAATAAAATTCATGTTTTGTGGCCATTTTCCCTAACTTGTATGAATTGCATCTTTTTCCTTCCATTATATTTATAAGTATATTGTGCATGTATCTATCTCTTTAGGGTCTATAGTTTGTTGTGCTTTATGAATATAGGGAATTGAATATTGTCTTGGACTGTGGCACTTCTACTAGCCCTCTCCTTCCTAGTTTTCTCTCCCTATCTTTCACTCACTTGGATTGTCTCACCCTTTCTTGGTGCATCACCTAACTTTTGGTGGGGAATGTCAACTAGATTCCTTCACTTATCTATAACAATCACGATTTGATGTAATGATTCTTGTACAACATTAATTTTTCTAAACCCAAATTTCACATTCATGAAAACAAGATACCTTGAAAGAGGTTAAAATTTTGGGTTAGAATGACCTCATCTCACCCCATAATTATTAAGAGCTATCTAAGTACCATTATTCTAAAGAGGGCTCAAACGACACATTGTTCTACTACTTGTGTGCATGTGTGTGTTCGTGCATGTGCATGCATGCACGTGTAATTATGTGAAACTAGGTGTAATATACATTTAATCATTCATTTAGACTCGACAGGTTAGTCGTATGAAACTTTGACCTCATTTCATTCAAATTTTGCGTAAATGACTACTCTAGGACTACCTTTTGAATATTTTAGAATGTTTATGCTTGATGTGAAGTGAATCCAAGATATGTTAAAGATCCTTAGGTGATAAGAGTGTTTCAATAGTGTGAGAGGTGAGGAATGATCTTAGGAGTCATCTATATATATGTGGGAAACTATATATGTTGGAGACCCTTGGATGCTCCTACAAGAGTGGGAAATTTTCAAAAAAATGGGACACTACTATTAGATGGTGGCGATGAATATCTTCAATACTATTATGAGGATGGTAACATAGATATTATGATCTAATAATCTCATTTTAGGATTTCTAGTGTGTTCTTCACTAGTTCAATCTTATCTTAAATGAATATAATAGGAAGATTAGGGTGATTAAGATAGTAAGTTGATGAAATAAAAGAGCTAAAGTATTATAAAGATTCATATATATGTCAATCATCCATGTGTGTTAAATACAAAACTTAGGTGTTTACAACTTCCTTCTAAGTCTTATTTTGATTGGCTAGCAAACATGTACTCTTGAGTTTCAACTAATGTAAGTCATGATATCCTCTTCTCATTTACATGGTAGTTTATCTCTAATGGATCCCATAGTGTATTTCATACCCTACTAATTGTATACTCTAAAAATCACCTTTATGTGTATTCTCTTGTTATTTAGAGTGCATTTTTTGATGTGATTAATGGTTATATGCCTTCCTTTTCCCAAAATGGACTTGACAACATCCTAGTGGATAATCCCCCATCTTCTTGGGTCAGAGAAATAATTAAGATTTACCTTACTTTGAAATATTTTTCCTTTCTCAATTTCCTTTCCTCTTGGTTTTCCATCCTTTCAAAAATATTGTCATTCTATCCTAGCTACATCAACAAATTCATGCTCGGTCCTTTCCCTCAACTTCCACTATCCCATACACCAATCATTTCAATCTCTCCATGGAAAAATCTCATTTCTCTTATTTCAATCATGTGTTTAATTAAGAGGGTATCTTCTATATTGCACCTCATGGTTAATGTAAAAACTAATATTCTACCTTCTTCAATTATTAATAAGTAAAAACTAAAAAGTCTAGAAAATAGTTCCCTGTGTGCCCTTAAAGTAGATATCAATAACTTTACTCTAGGTCTCTTCCATCCTACTCGGCCTTCTACTACACCTTCATCTTTAAAAAAATAGGTGTGCTGCCCATTCTTACCTCTTCTCACTACTTATGAGGCTAACCACACATGTATTTGCTTAGGGGAATATACAAAGAAAATTACATAAAATTATATAGCTCCCGATACATGACCATTTTTAGGTACTTTATTTCTTCTTCTTGGATAATTACTTAAAAATTACACCTATTGATCCTAATAACATTATTCCACATGTTTGAGAGAGATCCTTTATGAAATTTCCCACCATTTCAATTATCCTATTTAGCAAGTATCATAACAATGGAAAAACAAATTGGTAATTTGATAGATATTTCATATACCTACGCAACCTATACATATGCCATAACACATAGACACTTCAATTTTTAGACTAGAATTTCAGTCATGGTTTCCCTTGAGCACTCACTGGAGCCAATGAGAGAATACTATACCTTTCTAGGTTAGGTAACAAAACCAACTTTACACATGAGGTATTTTATGTTCCAATGTTTATGAAATTTGAGAGAAGATTTTAGGGATTAACTATGTTAAGTTTTTATCGACTCATTTTGAATCAAAGTTTGTGATTGATAATAAAAATATATATACGATAGAGAGATATAGACCAATGCCTCCTTTAATAGATGAATTGGTCTATATCTCTCTATCAATATATATTTCCTCATGATGAATCATGGATTTTGATTTAGAATGCGTCGATTAAAACCTTGACACAATTAATCCCATTAATCTTCTCTAAAAATTTACACATGTCAACCATTAATAATTATTCAAAGCTTTATCTATTTTTCATAATAAATTAGATCTACTATAAACTTTACGATAGAGCATTGCATGCAAATTCATTTAATTAAGTATAAAATTTAAAAACAAAGTATAAGATTTTGTAGACACCCAAATTTGGTCATTTGGAATTTGATAATGTTGGTTTTGGCTTGTCCCTTATTTATGAATTATTTCATAAAGCGGTCCTAAATTCATTTCTTGTATTGTATCATAAGTCTTGCAAAGGTTCAAAATACATCATTCTAGCTCTCAATACCATATAGGAAGACTCACATAAGTTAAATACACATTATACCTCTTGTACCAACATCATTGAGTCAATATTTCAGAACTCAACCTTATAAGACAAAATCTTTTAGTAAAGACATGATTAGTTTCCAATCCTTTCCCCTCCTAATTATTGCATCCTTAACCTTATAACAACCATATTTACAAACAAATATCTTTATGTGATTTATTATTTTCCTTCTAATTTTTCCTTAGTGAAAATTTTTAGCATTTGATCAAGCAAGTGTTGAAAATAAATAAATGCTAAATCTAAATATGTACCAACACAATGATATAAACAATTAAGTACATATTTGATCCAAGCAAATAAGAAATTTAAATTTTAAACCCTAGTTGGAAATGAGGAGATAAAAAGACTTAGATGATTTGCAATGATCTCAAAAGCATGTCGACCTGATGAACAGGAGGAGGGAAGTGTTGCACCAATTTCTTAAAAAAAAATGTTGAAGTGTCTTAATAATCTGGACTAGGTCAAGGGCACTTGTGACTTCTCAGAAACTCAAAAATGATCTTCGCATAGTCACAAGGTGTTCGTTGCTTATTTCCTTTGATCGCCTCTATTTTTTTCACTCGTTGTTATTTGCATGAAACCTACAATAAGAAAGAAGAAATTGCAAAACCCTAAAATACATCAAATCCTAAAAATAAAAAATATGTAAATGGCGAGTCAGATTGACCCGAAGGTCACCCGAGTGAGTGAACTTACGATCCAGGTGTTGCACTACATTTCAGACTCCATGTAGTTTTGCATGTGTGTGAAAAATCATGCCCTAGGTAACACTTACGCGAGTCACTCTTGATAGTGAGAAATTAGCTAGATGTCAAAAATGTAGATAGATGCGTGGATGGAAAAATGAACTTCCCCTCCTATGAAGTGTATACAGAAAAATAGAGTCTCTTTCCCTTTTGTGAATGTTAGATGGATGCTTGAATGCTCTTGTGAATGCCTCTAAATGCAACCTTAGGTGGAGATAGTAGATGCTTAGTGCTTGGTCCTTTATTATTACCACATAGCTTTATATTTATATGATTCCTTTTCTCAAATTTTGTAATTAACCACTAAAAGGCCAACCACTAAGAAAATAAGATTCCTAATAGCTATAAAAGACCCAAAAGATACAAAGAGGTCGGGGCACCCATATGGGATGGGGGTGCACGGGCATTGGCATCCTGGCTGGGCACTAGTGTCCATGGTCAGAAATGTTGAAGTATGAAAAGACAAACTGGGAAAGAAGGTGTGTGAGACCAAGAAGGAAAATAGAAAGAAAGCAAAGAGGCCAAAGACAGTGGTCAATTAGTACATTTCTATCATAGGAATCATATAAATAGTAGTATGTGATTAGGACTAGAAATATACCTAAAGTGTGTGAATAAGTGTCTACATTTGCCCCCACTTTATTTTGTTAATAAAATTCTTGATAACATATAGTAGATAAGAGATGAGTACTTTATAACCATGTAGATCGATGATGAAAAGTGTGTTGAGGAGACAAGAAAAAGCGTGGAAGCTAAAAATAGAAGAGGAAGTAGAGAAAGGAGTGATGATGACCCTAGGCTGAGAGCGTATATGTAGATGTCCCATTGTTGATGTCATTTGATGTTGGATAATGTGACTAGAACTTCCTATAAGGATGGACCTGCAAAAGAGAAGAACAAACAAGTAGTTAAATATGTGTATATGAAAAATTTGATCAAAACACGTAAGAAAGTATGTAAAATTTTAAAAACGAACATGTTCACCTGATCCGTGATGAGTGAAAAATATAGAAAGGATCCTGAAGATGTTGTAGAAGAATGATTTTTTGGGCAATCTCACACCATTTGCGCCAAGTATGGAAGAAGTTTAGGGAGAAAGGTTTAGTATTATTCTCCAACCTTTGACTACTTCCTGAAGTATAAACACCACTACAGATGGTGTGTGTGAATCTAATCCATTTCAATCTAACGTGCAAGTAGAAATGAAGGTGTAATGCATGCATGCCGAGTGTTGAAGGATTATCTGTCATGTAAAATTTGTTGTGACAAATGATGTGAACTATGCCAAACTGAGAAAAAATGTGTAACTTCCCCTAGTCATAGGTACCCAGAAGGTTCGGTGGCCCCAGCGCTATTGTTTGTGTCTAGGCACTAGTTTTTGTGTTATCGAGGACCCAAGTCAAGATTTCTGGGTCATTTTTTGAGACCGAAGACTATTTTATACCGGTATTGAAGTGTGGTGAACTATGACTATAAACTACTAAATGGGTGACTGATTCACCCAATGATTCCCCCTCATTTGGGGTGCATATGACATCTAAAGGATTATCGCCTAAAGGATGACCCGACGTTGTGCTAAAACTAAATCCATGCATGGGGAAGGAGTGTGTTTGGTAGAAATCAAGGAACATGCAAAAAAAGTGGATGGAAAGAAAGTGTTAGTGTAAATAAGATAAACATGCATATAATAGAAAAGATGGAAGCTAACAAGAAAGAAGACAATGTAGACCATGAAAAATGGGTTGTAAGCATGGGACATCATTAATGATGTCGTAAGACAACCGAGGTTGACACGGCAAAAATATACAATGTGCACACACTAGAAAAGGGAAAAGCCCGCAAATAATGGCATACAATGATAGCATGCAATGACATACAATAAAAAAAGCAATGTAACAAAAACTATTGTAGAATATAGTTCCTGCAAAGAAAACATGTTGCACATGAAGCGCCCATTAGCATGTTACAAAGATATAAAGTATGTTAAAACGTTTATGATCTGATACAATGTAGTTTGCTAACATGAATAAGAACTAGTATAAATTGAAACAATAACACTTGTGATGTGTATGTACGAAAGTGGATTCCCTTAGGAACCTATTGTGGGATTGGTAAGAGGTGCAAAGTGCCAAACATCCTTGCTTCATGTAATGATCTATGTAAAGTTTTTTATCACAACTAAAATTCAAGTGAACACGTATGTGTGTATAGAAAATATAATGACATATGATGTATCTAGCTAACAAAGTAATCAATGTGTACATGTAAGCATAAGTATGTAAGAACAATGTGTAAGCAAGATATGCAATATGTTGAGTGTGAAATGGAATGGAGTGTAGAGTAATTATGAAAGGAGAAACGTGCCCCCAGAGCAATGCGGATGAGTATGCATGAGATGAGGTTCATTTATAAATTCCCCCTCAACAATCAATAATGAACCATAGAACAAGAGTGTGTCATCAGGAAATGGTTTGAATTTTACACTAGAAAGATATGATCGACAAAGCGTAGAGTGTAGAGAGTGAGTGAGTGTGGTGAGGTTCATTTTAGATTAATACCCTCGAAACCAAGTATGAACCGTGGAAAGAGAGTGTGTCATAGGATAGTGTGTCATGAGAAAGGTGTGTTAGAAATATATGTCATGAATGTTTTGAGTGTGAGATATGGCATGTGATGTGATGTGAAGTTCATGAACATAGTAAGCCCTCAACAATCAAGTGTGAACCATAGCATGAGATTTAGTCATCGGGTAATGACGATACAATTGTATCAAGATGTGTAAGACGCATGTAAGAGACTAGATGTGAAGTGTAGAGTATGTAAGATTCCTCATAATGCTATAAAAAGAGGGAAGAGTAAGCATCATGCCCCCTAAGTAGGTCAGTTACATAGAACTACCCGATGATGTAATAAAGACATTTCGATGGTGACGGAGTTGGAAATGTATCATAAGGAAGCATACTGTTACCATAATGGTGGGTAGAATAAGTAATCGATTTGGGGTAGAATGGAGGAAGTTGAAAGAGGCCATCTAGAATTTTCTTTTCTTTCTTGGTGAGTGGTTTTTGGCAATGATGATGTTCAAGAAGACGAGAGGAGGTGTTTATTGATTTTTATAGGAGTTTTCTTAGAAGGTGGTGATGTAGAAGTAGACTTAGAGAGAAGGTGATATATGATGGGCCTTAAGAGGTGATATTATAGTTTGAATGGATTGGATAAGTGATGCTTAGAGTGACGAAAAGAAGGAACAATACAAGTGATGGCATGATGCTCATTAGACATAAACGAATCAGATTTAGGAACCCATTGAGATGTAACAATTGGAGAGGACCATGTAACAAAACATTGTGCAATGAATGAGATAAAACCTTGACACTCAAGATTCTTGATTCTTTGTTGTAAAGCATAACAATCATTGTCATTATGTTCATTGATTCGATGATAAGCACAAAATGGGAGACCTTGATATTTGACTAGTTGATAAGGAGGATAGAAATGAGTAGATGACAAGTTGATTAATTGATGATTAAGGAGTGCAATAAGAATGTCATGTTGCTTAGTATTGTGATCAAACTTGAGAGGTGCTGGTAATGGTAAGACTTGAGGTTCACTGATATGAGCACATGTAGAAGACATAAAATGAGGATGAGAAGAATAAATAGCATGAGCTTGAGAAGCATCCTTAAGATGTTGGATTTCATATTTAAGAGATATAATCATTGATTCCATAGCTTGAATTTTGTCTTGAAATAAAGAATGTAAAGCTTGAATTGACTCGTAAATAGATTGATTGGAATTAGGACCAAGTGAGTCATTAGATAGATGATCAAAGATGGAATTGATTTGTGAAGGTGGCATATCAAGAGGGAGGTAGATAGCGCGTACAACCTTTTGGAGATCCTCTTAGCAAGATGGGTGTAATTGAAGCAATTGATACAAGGGACTTGAGGAGCTTTAGAAGCCATGAAAGAAGAAACAAAAGGATCCAAGAGTATTGAACGTAGGTTCACCAAATGATTAAGAAAATATTGAAAATAAATAAATGCTAAATCTCAATATGTACCTTTGCAATAACATAAAAAATTAAGTAAAAATTTTATCCAAGAAAATAAGTAATTTAAATTTAAAACCCTAGTTATAAATGAGGAGATAAAAAAACTTAGCCGATTCATAATGATCACGAACGTATGTCAAGTGATGACTTGATGAATACGAGGAGGGAAGTGTCGCACCAATACCCAACAAAATACATAAGTGTCAGAATAAGTTAGACTAGGTCGGGGTGCCAGGGTATTTGCAGATCTCCTTTGGGAATCATGACTGCTTAGAAAATCAGAAAATGATCTTTTCGAGTGGTCGTAAGGTGTTCACTCATTGTCTCCTATATATCTTTGTACTTTTTGTTATTCTTTTGAAACTTGTAATAAGAAAGAAGCGCTGTAAAACCCCAAAAGGAATCAAATCCTAAAAATAAAAAGATGTAAATGGGGATTCGGATTGACTCCCGGCGGTCACCCGAATGAGTGAACTTACGATCCAGGTGTTGCACTACATTTTATAGGCCATGTAGTTCTATGTGTGTGTGTGTGAATAATCATGCCCTAGGTGGCTCTTGTGCGAGTCATACTTGATTGTGAGCAAGTAGCTAAATGTAAACAAATTAGATAGATGTGTGCATGGAAAGATAAACTTCCCCTCCTATCAAGTGTATGTAGAAAATGTAGTCCCTTGCCCTTGTGTGAATGCTTGTAAATGCCTCTGGATGTAACCTTAGGTAAAGATAGTAGATGCTTAGTGCTTGGTCCTTTATTATTGCCACATAGCTTTGTATTTATATGATTCCTTTTCTCAAATTTTGTAATTAACCACTAAAAGGTTGACCACCAAGAAAATAAGATGCTCAATAGCTAGAAAGGACCCAAAAGATGTGAGCAAGATACAAAGAGGTCAAGGGCACCTAGGCGTTGGTGTCTTAGCTGGGAGCTAGTGTCTGGATTCAGAAATGCCAAAGTATGAAAAGACAAACTACTCAAGAAGGTGAGTGAGACCAAGACGGAAAATAGAAAGAAATCAAAGAGGCCCAAGATAGTGGTCAATTAGCAATTTTCTTGAATAGAAGTCATATGAATAGTAGTATGTGATCAGGACTAGAAATATACCCAAAGTGCGTGATTTAGTGTCTACACCATTGGATTATAATAAATAAAAATAAAACCCACTCATTTAATAATTTTCTATTTACCTAGAACTTGTAGGGATGTCATCTATTAAATACCCATCAAACATCAAGGAAGTTTCCATATTCTTCTCTATTCAAATAGTATACACTAGAAGAAGCCTCCATGTAGGTTTGAATAATTTTAAACTAGGTCAAGAACAAGTCTTATCAGTTAAAAAATCACTCAAATCCAAGTCAAATCATGCAATATCAAGTGTCAAAGAGAAAAACTCTAGTTACATACATATAGATGAAAAGAGGGAAATTGCAATTTTAGTAGGTGGGGAAATATATGGGTTTGAAACATCTTTGGAATAGTGATACATAGGTGCGTTTGGTACCACTCAACCTAAATAGATGACCCTTTTTTACAATACTTATAATAAGATAGGGTTTAAGAAGAGCGTGTTGATTTTAGTAATGTAATGAAATTACTTAGATAGATCGAATATCAACAGTAATATAACACCAAATAACACAAAAATTTAGAAGAATGATCACAATATGCAAGTAGAAATACTTCACCACTTCAAGGAGCAACCTCTAAACCATAAAATAAGACTCAATTTATCAATATCGTTCCCATATAACACATACTAACTCATATATATACCCTACTATACTATGCAAAGTACTAAACATACTAACCATAGGAATGCATAAATAAATATGATATCCCATGTTAGGAGATAATATTAGCTAAATGTTGGCTGCACATTTCATGATATATGAGTGAGGATTAATGGTGTAGCATGCCTCCCCTTCAAAAAAATTGTCCACAATGTTGGTAAGATTTGGATGCTACCGCTGAATACTTCATCGTCCCTGTGTTGCATCTCTAATGTTCAAATTCTTCTACTTGAAGATATACTCACCGATCTCTGTAGGATGATCATATACTCAACGATCAAATTCCTTCACTTCTTAGTGCATGTCAATAGGGTTACTTCAGGCTCCAAGATGATACAACCCTCCTTATCAATCTCAAGTAACACTATCTGAGAAGACACCTTCTACCAAATGACCTTCTTTAAGTAATAAACATGGAAAACTGGATGTATTTTAGTGGACTAATGAAGCTCTAGTTTATATGCCACACTACTAATTTTCCACAACACTTGATAAGGGACATATTATTTAGGTGAAATTTTGTTAATTTTTTCATTGATTCATAAACATTTGCTTATATAGATGCAATCATACAAAAATAAAGTCCCCAACTTTAAATCTTCCCTCACTTTGTGGTATTGATCAACTTGTTGCTTCATGTGGTTTCGATCCAGTGCCAAAATCTCTTTAAGACTACATAGCACCTTCTATTGGTGTTGAATGATCTCTTTATAACTAATCTTACTTTAGGTTGGACCTCAAGTTGGAGGTGAAGGATGGTGGATGATATCCATATAATGCCAAAAAGGGGACATTTAGGACGAGGTATGAAATGAACTATTATACCACCATTCTTCAAGTGGCAACCATTGAACACATCTCTCCTTATTTCTAAAGAAATTCAATATAGATACACTTCCAAAAAAAATTGTTCACTAATTTAACAAATATTGCATTTTTAAAACCCTAATTACAAAGTCACACGTGATAAATAAAATAATAAAGTACAAATATGGCCTAAGAAATAAGCTAAAGAAATATGAAACCCTAAGTATAAGAGAGAGGGTAGAAGACTTAGCTGATTTTGCAATTGATCCCAAAGCATCTTTGGACAAGGGAACTGATGAATAGGAGGAAACCGTTACAATTGTGCTCGATAAATTTTGCAAATGTCATATATGTCCAGGACCGGGGTGCCTAGAGTGGGTTAGGGGCACCTAAGCGATAAGGTCTTCTCTTGGGAACCTAAGACCGTGAAAAATGGTTGAAATATGATTCTTCTTATGTGGCACCAATGTCGCTAACCTTCATCGTTGATCACTTGTGTATCACACTCGTGTCGCAGAATTTGCATGTAACCTGTAAAAAAAAATCTCCTACAAAACTCCAAAACACATCAAATCCTAAAAAGAAAAGGATGCAAATTGAAATTTGGACTGACCCCGAGGTCACCCAAAAAAGTGAACTTACAACAGAGTCTTGCACTACATCTCAGACTCCATGTAGTTTTGTATGTGTGTGTGTGTGTAGAATTGTGCCCTAGGAGGCTCTTATACAAGATGCACTTGATAACAAGCAATAACTAGATGTACTAATGTAAATAGATGTGTAGATGGTAAAATGAACTTCCTCCTATGAATTGTATGCGGAAAAATGCAGTCCCTTGAATGATAGCTAGATGGATGCTTTGATGCTCTTAGAATGCCTTTGGATGTAACCTTAGGTAGTGATAGTAGATGCTTAGAGCTTGGTCCCTTAATATGATCACAAAGCTTTGTATTTATATGATTTCCTTAGTTGAATTTCATAATTTACAACTAAAAGGCTGACTCATAAGAAAATATGATGCCCAAAAGATAAAATGGGCAAACAAGATACAAAGAGATCAAGGGCACTCGAGAGGAGATGATGGTACCTAGGTGTTGGAGTCTTAGTTAGATGCTGGTGTTTAAAGTCAATAAAGATTAAACAATGAATATCATAATGCACTGTGGGGTGTGTAAGACCAAAGAGGAAACTAGAAAGAAGGCCAAAGATAGTTGTTGATTACTAGTTTTCTCACTTAGGAATCATATGAATAGTAGTATGTGATTAGGACCTATAAATGTACCCAAGTGCATGATTTAGTGTCTACATTTTCCCCCACTTTATGTTGTTGAGAGAATTCTTGATAAAATAAATTAGATAAGAGATGTGTACCTAATAACCATGTAGATTGATGGTAAAAGCATGTTGAGGAGACAAGAAAAATCGTGAAGTGAATAAAATGAAGCGTGGAGGATAAGGAAGAGGAAGTGACCCTAGGGGTGAAGTGTATGATGTTGTACCATGTTGTACCTATTGTCATTGTCTCTTGTGATTGATGTGTTTACTTATGTGATTGTTACTTCTCAAAAGGATGGACATGTAAAAAAAGAGAAAACGAGTAGTCAAATGTGTGTATATGAAAAAATCGATCTAAATATGTAAAAGGTGTGTAAAAATGTGAAAAAGTAGTAAAAGTAACATTTGCACCCGATCCGTGATGAGTGAAAAGGATAGAAAGTGTCTTGAAAATGCTGTAGAAGAATGAGTTTTTCAGGTGATCTCATACAAAGAGTTACTTTTTGGGGTGATATCATGCCACGATAGAATAAGTGTTGGGGATAAAGGTCTCGTTTTATTCTCGATCCCTGAATACTTCCCAAAATTATACACCACTACAGATGGTGTGATCCATGTTTTTTCTAGTTTGATTAAGTTTGATCCAAAGAAAATAAAAAAGGTGGTATAATGCATTTAGATTGCTTTGGAGGATTGTGATTTTACTTTGTAAAGCCCGCTATGTGCAATGCTAAAAACTATCATGATCTAGAAAATTTTATATAACCGCCCCTAGTCATAGGTGCCCATGAAAGGTTAGGAGTGCATAGGCGCTCATGTCTTTATCTAGGTGCTAGCATCAATGGTGTGTTGAGGACCCAAGTTATATTCTTGGAC
This sequence comes from Taxus wallichiana var. yunnanensis, assembly GCA_018340775.1. Lineage (NCBI taxonomy): Eukaryota > Viridiplantae > Streptophyta > Pinopsida > Cupressales > Taxaceae > Taxus > Taxus wallichiana. The sequence continues at coordinate 222,535,663 of CM031237.1, forward strand.
ATTTCATCAGAATGAAGACTTCTCTTTTCTTGTCTTGTGCGTGTGTCCGAATTGTGACCGTGTGTTGCTGAATGGGGTGAATGATTCACCCAATGTATTCCCCTCGTTTGGGGTGCATGGAACGTCGCTAGAGGATGTGGTCCATAGGAGAGGACTAGATGTTGATATGAAATTGGTACCTTGTAGGGGGAAGGGAATGTGCATTGTAAAAACTAAGGCACAAAGTGTTTGGAAACATGTGTTAATGCAAACAAGATAAGTACGCATAAAGAAGACAATGTGTAATTTAGAAATCATGAAGACAATATAGGTCGCATGAAGCGGGTTGCAAACATGGGACATCACTCACAATGTCATGAGATTATCAAGGCTGAAGTGGCCAAAAGAATACAAGAAGTGAACAAGCGAGACATAAGGTAAAGCTGCAAATAATGATAGACAATGGAAAATAGTAAAGCAAGCAAAGTATCGAAAACCATGGTAGCAAATAGTTCTTGCAAAGTAAATGTTGCACATGAAGCACCCATTAGCATGTTAGAAAGATAAAAATATGTCCTTTGTTGTGTATATATCGATAAATTAGTGTGTTATTAAAAATAGGTAGTATAAAATGAAACAATAACACCTGTAGTGTGTACGAAATTAGATTCCCCCAAGATCCTCTATGGGACTAGTAAGAGGTATAGTTCCAAGCATCCATGTTGTGTGTAAATTCTTCATCCATAACTACGAAAAAGTGAATGTGCATGTGTATATAGAAAAGATAATGATGACGAAATATCTGACTAGTATAGTAAGAAAAGTGTACATGTGAATATAAGTAAGCAAGAGCAATGCACAACCAAGATATGCAGTATGTTGTGTGTGAGAATGGAATGGAATGAAAATTGAATGTGATAGGAGCTGTGTTCCCCCCAACTAGATGTGTGTGAATGTAGATGAGATGAGGATCATTTATAAATTCCCCTTCAACAGTCAAGAATAAACCATTAAAAAAGAGTGCGTCGTCGAGAAAGGGTGTGGACTGTGCATTAGATAGATAGGTCAATGGAGAATAAATCATAAAGAGTGTGAATGTAGCAAGGTTAATTTCATATTTAGACCCTCAAAAATCAAGTATGAACCATTGAATTAGAGTGCATCATAGAGAAATGGTTTTAACCGTGCGCTAGAAAGAAAGAGCGTAAAGAGTGTGAATGTGATGAGGTTCATATATGTACTATTTCCTCAACAGATCAAGTGTGAACCATAACACAAGATTATGTCATAGGTTAATGATGATACAAGTTGTGTGTATCAATTAGTGTATGATGAATCAAAAATACTAGATGTGAAGCATGATGTGAAATAGTAGAAATGCGAGACACTGATAGTGCCAAAAGGGGGAGAGAGCAAGCATGATGCCCCAAGTGTGCCAATGATGGATATCTATGTGGTGATGCGAGAGATACCATGCCATTATGGGAGAGCATTATTTGTGTCATGATAAGAGAGAGAGAGATAGAGCCAACACAATGGTAGGAAAAAGCAACAATAGGACCATGTCATGGTGGCATAGTTTGAAATGTGTCTTGGTCATTCGTATAAGAATTAGTTTATTTGATAAAAATGATTGGTTGGAGCTTATGTGGGATTGATGACGGTGTAGAAGACTTAATAGGAGAAGAGGGTGGACTGATTTTGGGAGGTGATTACTTAGTTTGAATTGGTAGTGTCATAGATGACTTGAGAGGAGGAGGTGTTAGACTGATTTTGAGAGGCGATTGCTTAGGTGGAATGGGTTGAGTAAGAGGATCTTGATTGATGAAGAAGGAACATTAGAAGTGATAGCATGATGCTCATTAGACATAGATGAATCAGATTTAGGAACCCATTGGGATGTAGCCATTGGAGATGAACATGTAACAACATGTTGTGCAACAAATGAAATAAAACCTTAACGCTCAAGATGCTTGATTATTTGTTTTAAAGTATAGTAATCATTGTCATTATGTCCATTAATTCGATGATAATTACAATATGGATGACCTTGATATTTTTCAAGTCGATAAGGAGGATAGTGATGAGTGCATTATTTGACTTATTTATATCATCTATGTGACTATTGATTTGTTATTGTTGTCCACTCAAAATTTCCCTACTCTTAAGGAAGTGAAAATTTTAAAAATTTGAGTTTGGGTGTCTTCTCTGTTGTACTCCATGTTAAAAGTCGAGAATTTGGGAAAATCTACGTTTTTTGGGTCATTCTGTGTGTTTTTCAGGTCTGTCGGACATTTTTGTCCCGCGTGTCCCAAGTTCAAATGGGCGCTCTGTTCCCCGATCGGCCGTTTTCCCCGAAGTTTGTCTTTTTCGGGCCCATCACGCTTTCACGTCCCAAATGTCCCAAGTCCAATCGGGCAAGTTGTTCCATTTTCGCCCGATCTGGCCGAGTCGCGTGTTTCGCACACTTTTGTCCCGCATGTCCCAAAAGGAATTTGTGCGTCTTTTCCCCGCTTCGCCCGAATCACCCGAGCCACGTGTTTCACGCATTCGCGTCTCACTTGTCCCGCATGTCCCAATTTCAAATGGGCAAGTTGTTTCATTTTCGGCCGAATCACCCGAGTCGCGTACTTCCGTGCACTTTCATTCCGCATGTCCCAAAAGGCATTTGTGTGTCTTTTCCCCGCTTCGCCCGAATCGCCCGAGCCGCGTGTTTCGCGCATTCGCGTCTCACATGTCCCAAATGAACCAAGTGCCATTCGTGCTTATTTTTTCCCGCTCTACCCGAATATCTTGCTTATTCAAATTGGTAAATGCGCATTCATTATCTTTCTCTCTCCTAAACGGCTATATTATGAGCGAACCCCTATGCATTTTTCACACCTTGCTTCCATGCTATCCTTTGCTCAAGCCCTGCAATCTAAAATCCTCGCGTGTATCCCTTCCCTCCGTAATTCCTTCGGGAGTTTAGTGTGTGGCTCTACCCTCCGAATTACTATCAATATGAAGATCAAATGTCGGGGGACAAGTGAAGCTCATCATCTTGATTTTGGCAACTTTTGGTCGAGGATGGTCGATGAAAACCCTACACCAACAGCGCGAGATGATTCTATCATACTCATGTCGAGTTTGATAAGGAAATGGAGAAGTGCCCGGATTTTGGGCTCATTCTACAGCCCAAAGACGTCCCTCGTGGCGAGAGACATAGCCGAGGCATGAAGAGATTCGAGCAAAGTGAATTTTGAAGTCGATGGGTCCCTCCCATTCATAACCACCTGTCTTCTTCTCCTTATTCTTCTCTTCTTTTCTAATTCTTTTTCTCGGATTCATTGTAATTAGTTGAGGTATTGCAATTGGCAATCCTTAACTAATCTTTAGTTAAAAGAAGTAGTTACAAAGAGTAACTGATTTGTAAGCTATATAATGGCCTCTTCACGCCATTTTGAAAGGAGGAAGAACTTGGCTTATTTTCTGAAAGTGTAAATAGATCATAAAGAAATCAATACAGAAGGGCTTTTCATTCTTTGTCTATCTGATCTCTTTTGTCCCCAGCTTTTCATTTAATTTTGTGAAGATCATTTGTCTGTGTTATGTCAAGAAACTTTGCGTTCTGACAAATGTTATTTACAGAACTTTGTGTCTTTAAATTCCATCTTATTTATATGATACAAATGATCTTGTTTCAATTCACTATAACTTCGCATACATAAAGAATTACTCTGTTATCTATAATTCTGCATGTTGCCTTTCTGCTCATTCTCGTATTCTTATTCCTCAGTCCTTTTGTAATTGATGATCTTTATAGGAAACACTTTCGTAATATCCAAGTTCAACCAGAAAATCATGTTTTGTATATTTGTAAATAGGTTCATTTCTGAATAAGGGAACCTCTCCCATTAAAGAGGAGGGACTTCTTGTCCCCTGACTGTTGCTCTTCGTAAAGTCCTATTTGACGACCAACAGTTTTTGGCGACTCCACTGGGGAAAATCATATTCCAGTTCTGTAATTTTTGATCATCCTTTGATCTGGCGACTCCGCGTTTTACTCGAGGGAGAAGGGCCCTTGGTATTGAAGATTCTCAGTTTCAACTTTTGGAGCAGCAGGGTTTTCCTTTCCCTTCAACAAGAAATAGAAAGACTCATTCGACAAGCACTCCACCTGTTCAAGATAGAATTCCTCTATGGTGGTATTCCTTTAGAGCCAGCTAGTCCTAATCTTCGAGCTTTGATTCTTGCTGGTGTTGCAGTTCCTCTCCAAGCCATTTTTCCAAGAATGGCGGTACCATTTCCCTGGGGTCATCGTGTCGGGCCCCTTGCTCTTCCTCAGCCTTTGCATGAGTTACCCAAAGGTAACCGGAAGAACTTCCCTAAATTCAAAGGTGATGGCAAAGTGCATCCTGATGAACACATCGCAGCCTTCATAGTTGCTTGTGGAGTTCTGGGAGTTGAACATGAAGATGTCTCCGTGAGATTGTTCGTTGAGACGTTACAAGATAATGCTGCTGATTGGTTCTATCACCTTCCAGCTGGTGCTATCACTAGCTGGGACACCATGAGAACTAGGTTTGAAAACCATTTCAAACCAGCAGAAGATGTGCATGCCTTGCTAGCCCAAATCTCTCAGATAAAGAAAGATTCACCAGAGCCCATGAGAGAATTTGTGGCCCGATTCAACAGGTTAATTAATAAAATTCGGTAAATACTCGACCTGTTGATCAAATCCAAAAATGTTTCTTCCTAAATGCCCAATCACCTGAAGTTAGTTATGCGCTGAGAAGGGCTAATCTCGCAACATTGGTTGAGGATCAAACTCTTGTTGTTAGTGTCGAGGATGATTTGATCATGTCAGGGAAGTTGAGGAGAGACCCTTCCAAATCTAAGTCTGCTTCTTCCTCCTCTTCCACCCCTAGACCTAATACTGATCCATTGGTTCAAAAACTTGCGAATGATCTCATTGCCATAAAGAAACAATTGGCTCAGCATGCTCCTATGCAGACGTTCCAAGGAGGAATTTTCAGCCCAGAAATCATTTTCCTGCTTCTCAAACAAGATTAGCGCTTGAAGGACCTCCTGTTAAAGTTCCTGTCAATGCAACCTGTGAAGTTGAGGAACCAGATGATGATGAGGATAATGAAGCTTGCGAGGAATTTGTGGAAGAAGTTGATGATGAAGCAGATGAACTTGAGGGATCTCGAGTTAATTTCTTCACTACTGAGGGCATTGATGATGGAGATGATTATGATGAAGTAGTAGCGGACATGAATAGTGAATCATTCGCTGTCATGACTCGAGAGCAGACAAAGCAGAGGGAGAAAGTGACGCAGCCCCCCAAGAAATCTAAGGAGCAGCCGGCTACTATCCCTGTAATTGCAAAAAGAGGATCTCCTATCCCCGTCTCATCTACACCAAAGGTGAGTCCTGTCAATCCTGCTAGTAAAGTTACTTCTTTTTCTCCTAAAGTTGATAAACCTAGGATCTCAAGTGATGATGGCCCATCCACTTCTGGGTCTTTTGATATTATTGATCACCTAAAAAAGACTAAGGTTCAAATTTCAGAGGCTGAGTATTATCAAACCCATCCCAAAGCTTTTGCTAAAATGATTCACTTTGTCAATTCCCATTCTAAGACCACCTCTAAAGGCCTTTTACCCACTCCTCCTTCTCGCACCACACCTAGTCCAGTAGCATTTGTCACCTCACCTAATGACAAAATCAAACCATTTTATGTAACACTTCTTATAGCTGGCCATAGGCTCGAATTGTGTCATAGACTCAGGAGCCTCAGACAATGTGATGCCTGCTAAGGTAGCTCATGCCTTAGGCTTGACCCTCACACGCACTTATGGATCTTGTTACTCTATGGAGAGTAAGGAAGTGCCCCCAGTCGGAAGAATTAAAGATGCACAATTGGCTTTGCTTGCTTTGCACGAGAAGAGAGTTTTGGCTACCATCTTAGTAGCGAGATATTCCTCCTTCATATGGGATGTTGCTAAGTAGGAACTTCGTAAGGATGTGGGTGGAGAAATTCAAATGGATTGGTCACATGCACTCTTACCGTTAATGGACAAATGAGGAAGTTCTTTACTGAGAAGCCGATCTGAGTATATTGTACAAAAACGGATGATCCTAAAGCACAAATACTCTATGAGGATATGGGGCATGGTAACTATATGATTATGTCCCCTGATGAAATCTAACTCCCCAAAGTGTCACCTAAAGATCCTAATGGTGTTTGGATTTTAGAGTTTGATGGAAGTTGTTCCTCCTCGGTGCAGTTCTGGAGCTGGTGTCCTACTTTGTGTCACTGAAGGAAGCCTTCATCCTTTTTCATTCAAGTTGCGGTTGAAAATACTAATAATACAAAGCAGAGTATGAGGCTCTCATTCTTGGGACTGCAAGTGGCCAAAGAAAAAGGTGTAAAGAATCTTCTGGCTCGTGGTGATGCAGAATTGATTGTAAAGCAAGTGAGAAGCCTTTTCAGGTAAAAAATGGAAGGTTGAAACATTACCGGAATCAGGTTTGGGATTCCATTGAATTTCTTGATGCTTTCTCCATCGAAGCAATACCTAGGGAGAAGAACAGCAGGGCTGATTCACTAGCAGTCTCAGGGTCACTACTGATTCCTCATCTTGACTTCTCTCAAGACAAGTTCACCATTGAGATGGTCCATCGGCCTAGTGTACCTGATAATACCAATAACTAGCAAGTTTTCAATGATGATCAACACTTGCTTTCTTTCCTTGAACTCAAGGGTAATTTGAACAGCTATATTTTGAAGGAAGTGACAACCTGCCTCGTGAAAGTGTGCCCTTTGACAAAGCAGTCACCCAAGGAGAAGAAACGGATCAGGATGGATGCATCAATCTCAAAGGAAACAAGATTCCTAAAGGATTGGTGAGTTTGGAGGAACTATTTGATAAACATGACAGGTATGTGAAGTCTAGAGCTTCTACTGGACCTCAACAATCAGCTGAGTATGACAAGATTAATATTGGGAGTTCTACTGATCCTAAGCTCATGAACATTGGAAAATGTTGCACAGCAGATGAAAGGAAGAAAGCAATTGATCTTTTAAAGAGGTATAAGGATGTTCTTGCTTACTCTTATGAAGATTTAAAAGCTTTCAAACCAAAAGATATGCAACATTGTATTCCTCTCAAACCTGGAATTAAGCCTTTTAAGCAGAAACAGAGGCAATACAACCCCAAAATAGCTAACACCATCTTTCAGGAAATTCATAAGTTGTTGAAGGCCAAAATCATTTTTCCCATTCATCATTCAACATGGATTGCTAATATTGTGCTTGTTAGGAAGAAAAATGGTGAGATCCGCATCTGTGTTGATTTTAGGAACCTAAATCAGGCTTCATTGAAAGATAATTATCCTTTGCCTATAATGGAACAGTCTTTGCAAGCAATAATAGGATCTGAAATGTTATCTATGCTTGATGGATTCTCGGGATATAATCGGGTTAGAGGTTGATCTCGCAGATCAACACAAAACAACTTTCACTACTCCTTGGGGTATCTTTGCTTACAAGAGAATACCTTTTGGGCTCATTAATGCTGGTGCCACTTTTCGAGAGAACCATGGATTTGGCCTTTGGAAGTTTGAAAGGGAAGTGTATTGTCATATATCTTGACGACATGACAAGTGTTTTCTAAAACAAGGGCGGATCATTTTGACCACAGAGACAGTTTCTGCTTTAAGATGCGAGAGAACATGGGATTTCTTTGAATCCTCAAAAATCTGTCTTTTGTGTCACAGAGGGGAAATTGTTAGGGAACATCGTCTCCAAATATGGTATTAAGATTGATCCTGAGCGAGTTCAAGCTATCCAGCAAATTCCTCTCCCAACCAGTAAAAAGGGCGTGCACTCTTTCTTTGGTAAGATCAATTTTTTAAGAAGGTTCATCCCTGATTTTGCAGAGTTAACTTTGAATATTTCTCAAATGATGAAAGGGAAAAAAATGTTTGGTTGGTCTTCTGAAGGAAAGGAATCCTTTGAGGGTATTAAAAGAGCTATTGCTAAAACTCCTATTTTAGCCTGTCCTGATTTCAGCAAAGATTTTATTATCTATTGCTATGCCACAGATAATACCTTGGCCGTTGTTTTGACTCAAGAAGACTCTAATGAGCATGAACTCCCAATTGCATTCATGAGCTATATTCTGAAAGATCATGAGTTAAAATACACCATGATGGAAAAACATGCTTTTGCAGTGGTCAAAGCTATTAAGCAGTTTTGTTTTTACATCCTCAACTCTCATTCCATGGTGTTGGTTCCAGATACAACTGTTAAGTCAATTCTCACACAACAAGAATTTGGATCCAAGAGAGGAGGCCCGGGTTCTTAAGGTCCAAGAATATGACATTGACATCAAACCGACCAAGCTGGTTCGTGGAAAAGGTCTTTGTGAGCTCATTGCTGAAGGAGCTAAGCATGAATTACTGGAGAACAAAGTTGGCCTTCCTACCGTTCTGTTTCTTAGCTCAGTTGATGAATGGTATGCTGATATTGCTCATTTTCTCACCTATGGAGAATGCCCCTCTCATTTGACTGCCAAAGAAAAGAGGACTGTTAAACTTAGGTCAGTGCAGTATGTGTTATGGGAAAATGCCTTGTTCAAACGTGGGTTAGATGGAAGATTTTTGAAATGTGTGGACAAGGAACAGCAGAAAAAGTTGCTCTCAGCTTTTCATGATCAGGCATGTGGAGGACACTATTCATCAACGGTCACTGCTCATAAGATACTTCGTGGAGGATATTACTGGCCTTCTTTGTTCAGAGATGCATCCAAGTGGGTTGATAAATGTGAGGCTTGTCAGACCTTCGTGGGAAGACCTAAATTGGCCTCTTTGCCTCTTAAGCCAGTTGTAATTGAAGAACCTTTTCAACAGTGGGGTTTGGACTTCATTGGAACACTTAATCCCGCTTCTAGTGCTGGTCATACTCATGTATTAACTGCCACGGATTATTTCACCAAATGGGTAGAAGCTATTCCAGTTAAGAGTACTACTTCTGAAGTGGTGTGCAGCTTCATCAAAGAGAACATCTTGGTAAGGTATGGTGTACCTAACAAGATTGTGACAGATAATGCTTCGAATTTCTCTTCAACGAGATAATGGATTTTTGCTATGGGTATGGCATCTCTTTGGCTCACTCCTCAGATTACTATCCTCAGGGAAATGGGCAAGCAGAATCCACTAATAAAAATTTGGTGACTATTATAAGGAAATTAGTCAATGAGTCTCAACGAAACTGGCACAAAAAGCTCTATGATGCTCTTTGGGCAGACATGATTACACCAAAGAGAGCTATTGGAATGTCTCCTTTTCAAGTGGTATATGGAGTAGAAGCTCAATTTCCAGTAACAGTGGAGCTGCCAGCCTTGCATCTAATGAAGGCCATTGAAGATACTAGTTTCAGTGATGCTTTGGATAAGAGAATTATGTACCTTCACAAACTAAATGAGGACAGATTGGAGGTTGCTGATAGGATATCTGTTCACCAGCAGAAGGTAAAGGTCCTGTTTGATAAGAAAGCTAGGTTCAGAGATTTCCAAGTTGGAGACACTGTGTTGTTATGGGATAAAAGGCATGAACCTCGTGGCAGCCATGGCAAGTTCGATTCCCTTTGGCTCGGACCTTTCAAGATCAGACACTTTGCTGGTAAGAATTCATTTTATCTTGATTACATGGATGGTTCTCCTCTCCCACTTCCGTATAGTGGGCAGTACCTTAAGTTGTTCAAGTCATAGGTGATTAGGGGGTCCTTTGTATATTCTGTACAGCGTTTTTGTTTTTCTTTCCTTTTCATTTTTGGTGTGTTGTCCTCTGTATTGGTTTGCTTTTTGACTCCGTGGCCCAATGGATAAGGTACTGGTCTGCTTCCCGAGTTTGTCTAAGTTCTTACCTTGTCCCATTCCTTGAATTTATGCCAAGTCATCCCCAGAAGGAGCCAGCTGTTGTCCACTCAAAATTCCCCTACTCTTAAGGAAGTGAAAATTTTAAAATTTTGAGTTTGGGTGTCTTCTCTATTGTACTCCATGTTAAAAGTTGAGAATTTGGGAAAATCTACGTTTTTGGGTCATTCTGTGTGTTTTTCGGGCCTGTCGGACATTTTTGTCCCGCGTGTCCCAAGTTCAAACGGGCGCTCTGTTCCCCGATCGGCCGGTTTCCCCAAAGTTTGTCTTTTTCCGGCCCATCGTGCTTTCACATCCCAAATGTCCCAAGTCCAATCGGGCAAGTTGTTCCATTTTCGCCCGATCCGGCCGAGTCGCATGTTTCAACTTTTGTCCCGCATGTCCCAAAAGGCATTTGTGCGTCTTTTCCCCGCTTCGCCCGAATCGCCCGAGCCGCGTGTTTCACGCATTCGCATCTCACTTGTCCCACATGTCCCAATTTCAAATGGGCAAGTTGTTTCATTTTCGGCCGAATCACCCGAGTCGCGTACTTTGCGCACTTTCGTTCCGCATGTCCCAAAAGGCATTTGTGCGTCTTTTCCCCGCTTCGCCCGAATCACCCGAGCCGCGTGTTTCACGCATTCACGTCTCACATGTCCCAAATGAACCAAGTGCCATTCGTGCTTATTTTTCCCGCTCTACCCGAATATCTTGCTTATTCAAATTGGTAAATGCGCATTCATTATCTTTCTCTCTCCTAAATGGCTATATTATGAGTGAACCCCCTATGCATTTTTCACGCTGCTTCCATGCTATCCTTTGCTCGAGCCCTTGCAATCTAAAATCCTGCGCGTGTATCCCTTCCCTCTGTAATTCCTTCCCGAGTTTAGTGTGCGGCTCTACCCTCCGAATTACTATCAATATGAAGATCAAATGTCAGGGACAGTGAAGCTCATCATCTTGATTTTGGCGACTTTTTGGTCGAGGATGGCTGATGCAAACCCTACACCAATGGCGCAGATGATTCTATCATACTCATGTCGAGTTTGATAAGGAAATGGAGAAGTGCCTGGATTTTGGGCTCAGTCTACAGCCAGCACGTCAGTCCCTCGTGGCAGAGACATAGCCGAGGCATTGAAGAGATTCAGGCAGCGAATTTTGAAGTCAGTGGGTCCCTCCCATTCATAACCACCTGTCTTCTTCTCCTTATTCTTCTCTTCTTTTCTAATTCTTTTTCTCGGATTCATTGTAATTAGTTGAGGTATTGCGATTGGCAATCCTTAACTAATCTTTAGTTAAAAGAAGTAGTTACAAAGAGTAACTGATTTGTAAGCTATATAATGGCCTCTTCACGCCATTTTGAAAGGAGGAAGAACTTGGCTTATTTTCTGAAAGTGTAAATAGATCATAAAGAAATCAATACAGAAGGGCTTTTCATTCTTTGTCTATCTGATCTCTTTTGTCCCCAGCTTTTCATTTAATTTTGTGAAGATCATTTGTCTGTGTTATGTCAAGAAACTTTGTGTTCTGGCAGATGTTATTTATAGAACTTTGTGTCTTTAAATTCCATCTTATTTATATGATACAAATGATCTTGTTTCAATTCACTGTAACTTCGCATACATAAAGAATTACTCTGTTATCTATAATTCTGCATGTTGCCTTTCTGCTCATTCTCGTATTCTCATTCCTCAGTCCTTTTGTAATTGATGATCTTTATAGAAAACACTTTCGTAATATCCAAGTTCAACCAAAAATCATGTTTTGTATATTTGTAAATAGGTTCATTTCTGAATAAGGGAACCTCTCCCATTAAAGAGGAGGGACTTCTTGTCCCTTGACTGTTGCTCTTCGTAAAGTCCTGTTTGACGACCAACAGTTATTAATTGTGATTAATTAGTACATGGGGATGCTTTATATAGTTATATCCTAGTACGTGCAATATATTTCTCTTGTTTTTGTTTCATGCAACTTGTTGATCTGTAGAAATTACCACTAATCACCTCCGTGAGTGAAATGTGTAGGATAATAGTGGATATTTATTTCCAATGTTGGGAATTGTAATCAAGGAGTCCGAGTCTGTAGCCATTGTGCAGTCATGGAAGACTTTTTTCCACATGCAACGTATAAACATGGATCTTATTTTTAACGAGCCCATAGGACTTAATGAAAAATTATAGGGTATATAGTGGAAAAACTTGGTGCCTAAAATTTTGGCATGATGTGTAACTGACTATGTCTATATAGACATCTCATTGAGGAAAAATTTAGTAGTTATTTTATGTTGGTAATCTGCATTACAATTTATAATAGTTAGTATCTATTTTCTAGTTATGTACTAAGTATGTTACGGAAATTTTATGAATCAATATATTAGATGTTGTTTTGAATATCCTGTGTTGTTGAGATTACCTCCAGTCCCGAGGAAGAGAAAGGGCCCACTCAACCAAGGTGACTGGAGGCTTTTACGTTTATGTATGCTCGTGGTTTCTGATAAGTTACAGTTTGAATGTAATTACTTATTTCCTTTACTACAATTTCAATTCAATGTGTGTTATTTCCTTTATTGCAATTCCAATTCAGAGTGTGTAATTTCAATTCAATTTGTGTGTGTTATTTGAATTCTGTTATATTAATTCGGTGTGTGCATTTCAATTCCAACAAAGTATTTCCTTTAAATGCATTTCATTACAGTAATGTTGTTTTAGTAGTTTAGCATTACATTTCTATAGATTAGTAGAGACAGAGAAACATAACAACCAAAACCCCCAAAAAGAAACCACCGAACAACTAAGTTACATAAATCTTCATTGCATACATCCTTAGACACACAACCCTAGTTTTATAATGACACTAGCAGAAGAATTTGTTAGTTAAATGATTGGAGAATACAACAACCCATCATTTTTGGCACCATTTTTGGGGACACCATAAGAACAACACACCATTTTATTTCACCTTACATGTTATGGGTGTTAATGAATTCAATCTATGTAACTAGTAGAATTCTTGAGCCTTTTTACATGATCAATATTGATGCACATGCCATGTGACACTCAAGGGAGATTTATACCTCGTCATATTCAAAGAATATATCCAAAAACACCAATAGGGAACACTGAATCTAATACAACACCTAGAATCCCTTCTGAACATTCTACATCATCCTATTTAGAACCAGAACAACCTTTAGAAATGGGAGACAATGGGAATAATGAGAACCGACCCTTGGGTAGAACCTTTACCTATCCCATTGTCTTAGATGAAGATGAGGATGCACCTATGAAAAATATCTCTCCATCCATCCTCCCTATCTTCCAAGGAATGTCTACAGAAGACCCATATTAGTTCATGTTTGAATTTAAAGTTATTTTCCAGAAGTATGACTACATAATAGACAATCAAAAACTCAAACTATTCCCTTCCACCCTCAAAGACTATGTTATGAGGTGGTTCATGGGATTGCCCCTAACTCCATTCATTCTTGGGAGAACATACAGACATATTTTTGGACAAATATCAAGACTACTGTATGGGAAGAGATAGGAAAGAAGAATTCTTTCAGATAAAGAAAAAGGAAGATGAAAATATGGAAGATTATCTAGACAAATTTCTCTTTCTCCATCAAAGGAGTGGTTATGAGTTACATGCAGAAATCACTAAGATAGTTTTCCTTAAAGGACTTGATGAGGAAACTAAAGACTCCCTCCATCTTATGGGAGGAGGTGATGTGCACAAACTTAGCATGGAAGATATCACTAAGCTATGCAAAAGTTACTCTAGAACACAAGGAGGTATAAGGAAAAGAAAAACATCCAAGATTACCCTAGGTACCTCATAACTTCTGAAGGAAATGGCTAACATGAAAAAATACATCTTTTCACAATTAACATCAACCATAGATGGGAAAAATCCAAGACCAGTGTTGCAAAATAACCTCTAGACATATACTTCCCTAAATGTAGGAAGAGACATCCTTTGAGAGAGTGTCCTTTGGATGTCACAGACATGTGTTTGATTTGTGATGTCACTGATCACGATACTAACCATTGCACTTTCTTACCTTAGTTGAAAGAAATATTGAATGTCGTGTCTCAAGAAAATGTAGAGGTAAACTTTGTTCAAAGGCCAAATAATCAGTTGTGTATGCCCCTAGACTTGTTTAGAACCCCGTATAATGTCATGACCTAATCAAGTTGTTCAACCTACTTGGGACAACCTAAGTGGACACCACCAAACTAGATGGTTTACCCACATCCACCACCATGGATGACTCCATACAATCAACAGGGTTGGACACCACCAACCAATGCAAATCCATGGAAAAACCAATAATGGGAACCTCAACAAAATTCTAATCAACAAAGGAGGTTCCATAACCACAACAAGATTTAATGGCCCCACCAAAAATATCAACAACACGGGAAAGTAGCACAAACTCAACTTCCAGCCCATCCTGTAGTGAACCCTAAAAATCAATCAGACAACTTCAATTAATGAAGCAGGACAAAGTGATACAATGCAGGTTAATACTATCAATAATATGTGACTAAGGTCTGGGAGAACAATGAATAATCCTCCTATTGTTATCACAGAAATACCTGAGGAAAATTAAGAAACTGAACATGTTCCATAAACACAAGCCACTAGGAATGGTCAAGAAAAATATAAGAATGCACATGTAACTCCTTTTCCAGAACAATTACAAGAAACTTGAAGCTGGAAGAAACAACACTAGTTCAGGAGTTGAAAAAGATGAACATTGAGGTCCCACTTCTGAGAGAAATAAGGGACATTCTTGAGTTAAACTAGACCATTAGGGACTAGTGCATAAAGACACCAGGAAGAAAGAAGAAATACCAAAAATAGTCAAGGTGGAAGGGAATCTAGTTGATCTTGTTGTTGGAAAAATTATTTCACAAAAATATGGGGATCCTAGGAGTCCAGTCATTACTATTTTTGTAAATGGTTAGTCAATATCTAACATTTTGGTGGATCTTGGTGCTACCATCAATGTTATAACAACATATATGTTCAATATGTTGTCTTTAATAGGATTACAGCCAACCAATACCGTTCTTCAATTGGAAGATCAATCTATTGTTGTACCAGATGGAGTAATTGAGGATGTAATGGTCACGGTTGAATCTTGGGAGTATCCTATTGATTTTATGGTCTTACAACCTAAATATCGGAAGTTGGGATATCCAGTCATCTTAGGAAGGCCCTGGTTAGCTACTATTGCTGCATATATTGACTGTAGGTCGGGAAAAATGACCATTGTAAAAATCAAAGAATATTTCATTGTATCCTCCTACCTAGCCATATGTGGATGTTTGTGAACATGTATGGGTATATTATTCAGATACTAACCATTGAGTTCTTCTTATCTGGCCACCATTGCAAGTGAAAAATCACATGGAAGAAATTGTTGAGTCATACACAATGTCTGATGAAGAGGACACTGTGGCTACGTAAATTGGAACTGAGGCTACGAAACCATCTCGCTTCTAAAAAAATAGATAATATTACATTGATAAGTGATATTTCCAATGAAATTTGTAAAGAAACCTATAATTATCACGAGGGAATGTACAATCAATGATTTCTATTGTCATTTAACCAAGGTTATGTCTCTTGAAAATATGACTATTTTACACATGCTTCAGCCTCATGTTTTTCCCTTGAATTCTTTAATTGCTGATGCAGAGCTCGCTATTTTGAAAGATACCAAGCAAGTGACTGTTGACATAGGAAAAGAGTTGACCATTGGTAATAACTTAGAGGTTAGCCAAGAGACTAGGGTTGTAGAAATCTTGAGGAAGCATTCCCAAGCTTTTCTTGGGATTATACTTGATATGAAAGGGATCCATCCAAGCATATGCACTCACCATATCTACACCGAGGATGTTAAACCTGTGAGATAGCCACAATGAAGAATTAATCCAGCACTTAGAGACATAGTAAAAAATGAGATAGAAAAATTATTGAAGGTAGGATTCATCTATCTTATATCTGATAGTCAGTGGGTATCACCACTAGTTATAGTTCCAATAAAAATGGTAAATGGATAATCTATGTAGACTATAGGGAACTTAATAAATCCACCAAGAAAGACTACTTTCCCTTGCCCTTTATTGATCAAGTTTTGGACAATCTTGCAGGTAAGAAATATTTCTCCTTCTTGGATGGGTTTAGTAGGTATAACAAAATTATTATTACACTTGTTAATCGAGGATAAAACCACCTTCACTTGTCCCCAAGGTACATTTGCATATATATTCCTACCATTTGGGATTTGTAATGCACCTGCTACTTTCCAAAGAGCAATTTTGGCCATTTTTGCAGATCTTACAAATGACTGTGTTAAATTTTACATGGACAACTTCACTATCCATGGTTCCACTTTTGATGAATCTCTGAACAATCTTGAAAAAGTATTAACTAGATGTGAGCAAGATCGATTTTCCTTGAGTCATCAAAAATGTCTGATTATGGTTGATCAAGGAATTGTCTTAGGTCATTATATTTCTACCAAAGGAATATAGGTTGACCCCAAAAATATTGAAGTAATTACTCAACTTCCTACGTCAACAAATCAAACTAACATCAAGAGTTTCCTTGGCCATGAAGGGTATTATAGGCAGTTCATCAAAAACTTTAGTAAAAATTTTGCACCTATGTTTTCTTTGATGACAAAATATTGTGTTTTTAATGGTCTCCTCAATGTTAGCAGGATTTCGTGATTATCAAAGAGAAGCTAACCACCGCCTTAGTCTTGAGAGGACCCGACTAGGGGTAGCCTTTCCATATTCACATTGATGCATCTAACACAATAATGGGAGCTATTCTGGATGAAAGGATAAGAAGATCATATTTATGCCATTTATTTTATTACTAAGAATACGACCCATACAAAGAGAAACTACATCACTATGGAAAAAGAATTTTTAGTTATTTTTACTCTCCGAATAAATTCGGACATTATATTACTAGATAAAAAAATCTTTGTTTATACTTTGACCATTCTCGCCATAAGGTATTTGATGAATAAACCATTAGTGGGGGGAAAAATTATTATATGGTTACTCTTGTTGTAAGAATTTAACTTAACTATTATAGATAAGCTAGGAAAGACTAACATTGTTGTTTATTTCCTTTCAATATTGAATGTTTCAGGAGAGGATGAACCAGTCGATGATCAATTTCCAAATGAACACTTGTTTACAATATCAACTTAGCCTCTATGGTTTGATGATCTTGCAAAATACCTAACTACAAGGAAGTTTCCAACCTACTTTACCAATAAGGAACAAAAGAGATTAGTTAAAAATAGCTCAACATATAAATGGTGTAATGGAATTTTATTTAAATGTTGTCTTGATATGGTTCTTCGCATATGTGTTTTTGAGGATGAAGCATATGACATACGAAGAGATTGTCATGATGATCATAGATGAAGAAATTAATAAGAGAAGAGGGCAATTCACAATGTCCTTGGAGTTGGGTATTACTAGCCTTCTCTTCACAAGTCTGTCAAGAAGTACGTGTCACAGTGTGATGCATGTCAAAGAATGGGGAAGCCTACATTGTCCATGGAAATGCCTCTCAACCCTTAATTGGTATTAAAACCATTTTTGAAGTGGGGAATTGATTTCATTTGACCTTTTGATCCCTCAACCTTTGGGAAAGAGTACCTTTTGGTGTGCATTGATTATGTCATGAAATGGGCTGAGGTTCAAGCATTGGCATCTGCCAATGAAGATGTTGTAGCTGAATTTTTATACAATAGGATTATGCTGAGATTTGGCACCCTTAGAGCCATTGTATTTGATCAAGGACCTCAATTTGTGTCTAACATGATTGAGGCTTTCCTAGAGATCTACCGAATCAAGCATTGAAATTCATCACCATATCACCCCCAATCCAATGGGCAGGTAGAAGTTACAAATAGAGAGTTAGAGAATATCTTAACCAAAGTTGTCAATGCAGATAGAAATAAATGGGTACCAAAACTCCTGAAGTAGTTTGGGCCTACAACACAACCTGGAAGACCACTACTAGTTTCTCCCCATATGAACTAGTGTATGGGAAGAATCCATTGTTACTCATTGAGTTTGAATTGCAGACTTGGAGGAAAATAATGAAAGTTGGCATTGATTTGGACGAAGCACAACGTGAGAGAGTAATGCAACTGAACGAGCTGGATGAAATGAGGATGGAGGCACAACAACAAAATGAGATTCTTTAACACCAAAGAAAATATTGGCACGATGCTCATATCAAATACAAGAAGTTCAATGAGGGAGATTGGGTCTTACTTTTTGACTCAAAGTATCAACAGTTCAAAGGCAAGTTGAGGACATGATGGTTGGGACCATACCAAATCGAATAAGTGCTTGAAAATGGATCTATGAGATTATTTCCAATTGATGGAGACCGAATAACTCTTCTAGTGAATGGAAATATATTAAGGATGTATCGATGTCCTCGGATGAAGAAACCTTGAGAAAATATATGATGTTATGTAAGGAAATGGATTCGAGTGGAGGATCTGGCTCTTCCGTCGGGAGTAATTGTTTTTGAATTTGAATAAAGGAAGATGATCATGCTTTCAATCTTATTTCTCTTAGATTTTAGTTGTTTTGTTTGTTTCATGATTTCAATGAAGATAGACATGTCTATTGTTAGAATGTACACTAATCACATTTTCTCTATAAGCACGGGACATGGACATCTATAGATATTGATAAGTTGGGATGGCGAGGGCAAGTGCATTTTACTTCACTACAGATATTAACTTTTGAAGCACTCCCCTATTGCATTTACTTAACATGATTAAATCAATACAAATTTTCAATGAATTTATTGAGGATGTCATTCAAAATCTTGTGACATGAAATGCGGTCAATGAATCATAATTAGGGATGATACGTACGTCGTGCTAAATTTTGTTGGCTAGATTTTCTACACAACTAAAAACCTATGCAGTCATGAGATAAATATCCCTCATTTACTGGTGAGGCTCACGTGTAAGATTTCTATCAATTATGGATCTGAGTAGCTATTCGTGGGTTTTAATTTAACTACAAAGCTCGTGAGCCATAGCTAGAAAGTTTTGCAGCAAGTAAGAAGTTATCAATTAATATTTGCAGAAGAGGAAAATAATTGAATCCAGGAAGAAAGAAGAGAAAATGTGTAATCCAACCAATAGTTCGCAGAGTTGGTCTCATGCACATAGATAAAACAAATAGATCTCAAAATACAGAATTTAAAGGAAAGGAAAGTTTCAAATCTAGATCTGAGATAACACAAAGTTTATGCAAAGATCTACACATAAGTAAGAAACACAAGCACTGTTGACACAAAGTTCTCTAGAAATATGTCTCCTTTCAATTCCTTAGCTTTCAGAAAGATATCAAGGGTTTCAGCTCAAATTTTGGAACACAAGAATTTTGATTAAAAATTATTATTCTTTAACCCTTAGGCTCTTCCTCTATTTATAGTGTATAGAGGGGAAATTACAATTAGGAAACTACAATTGAATTAGAAAATGCAAAAGTTGTAAAGGAAACATATGGCAATCTTTCTCCTAAAATTCTTCTCTAAGTGACATGCATCTGGAGTTTAAGTCAAAGTTGTGCACATCTGCCACTTATCTTAGAGAACCTTTTCAAATAACTTAAAGTAATGGCTTTTAAACCAATAACTTTAATCTTACAATTTCATCTCGGGAACATAAGAAATAAGAGGAGAAAGAAGAGAAGAAAGAAGATCGCCAAATGTAACACCCTACGCTTTCTTTTTGTTCTGATATTGAATATACTTGTCGAACATGTAATTCAGCATTTTCCCATCTATTGCCAACATCCTGCATGCTAATTGCAATCACCATTAGTCGTGCTGGAATCTTTAGGCAATAATTAATGAATTGTGCATCCAACCTGATTATTGTCTTCCCTGTAACATCTTGGATTGTTTTTGAAAGAGGATGATAAGACATTGCACACTCCATAAAAATTCAAATAATTGCCCGTATGAGAGATGTCCTTCCGACTCTGGATCTATTAATTAAATCAATCATGGGTTTAGGGCCTATGTCTCTATCATTGATGTCAGCAAATCTGGAAGCTATGCATGATTCAACTGATCCTTCTCTTTCATCATACTTCATCATGGCTAGAACAATCTTTGTATGAGCTCTTTTTCTTTTAATTCTGTCAAAATCCCTTATAATTGGATCAATCTGTGCAGATCTAACAATTTCTTCTGATTCAGAAGATATATTCAATGTATCTAACATTGATTTAAAAAAAAATCACTAATATGAGCACTTGTGATGAATACCTAGGAACTTATACCAACAAGAAGACAATCATAATAACAAAAATCGGGCTATTCCATTTAATGCGCCAAAACTGGAAGCTTTTCAAGCACTAGAAAACACTCTTTAATGCAAAATCCTCCTTCCTTGGTGCTAAAACCTGTATGGGCTGCAAAATTCATCAAAAATAATTAACTGCTTCTCCCTTATGGCATCCCATGCTTATATAGTCATTTGCACGGGCTATTTTTAATAATTTCCCCTTTCCTATTTCTAGAAATTTAATTAATTAAAAGTCATGTCTCTTCATCCAATTTGGGCGCCCAATTCTGCATGCTTTTGATTATTTTTTAATGAATTTATTTTATTTATTTTTAGCATGCATCCTTGACTTCTCTTTATTTCATCCACTTGCATTGACTTTCCTCCTATTTATGGCGCCAAACTTAGCTAGGAATACCATTAAAAAATAACATTAATTACATGCATTAATGTTAAGGTGGGTCACACTTTTTGGCAAGGGTATTTTTAAAAAATATAAAGTCAAAGTGATGGGAATTTCCAACCTGCATTACTGACTTAGCTTCAAAACCCGATCTTTCACTTAAGTGATTTGACTTTCATAATGGGAATTTTCACCCTACGTTATAGGTAAGAAATTCCCACCTGCCTGCCATTGCCAAAATTCCCATTAGTAGCTTAAACCCTTCCTTCCAAAAAGTGTGACTTGCATGGAAAATAGCCTTCTTCTCAAAAATGTGACTTGCATGGGTGAATAAACTTCTTTGATGGGAAAATTTACCTGCATTACAGCAAGAAATTCCCACCGGTGCTTTAAGTGATTTTTCTTTATAATGGGAATTTTCACCCTACGTTGCAGGTAAGAAATTCCGCCTTCCAGCCTCCTCTGAAATTCCCATTGCAACTTAAGTGACTTTGACTTGATGGGAAAAAGTAACCTGTTATGTAGGCAAGAAATTCCCACCTTCCTACCACTGCCAAAATTCCCATTAGCAACTTAGATCTATTATCCCAAAAAGTGTGACTTGCCTAAGAGAGGCTTTTTCTGCTTAAATTCTTCTTTTCTGGTCAGAAGTCAGCACTCTGTGATTAATTTATTTCTTTCTGAGGCCATGGATGACTTACAGATGTTCCAAGTAATTAAACAAGCTATACAGAGTATAGAATAGATCAAGGGTAATTTAATGTAAAAAGCGGCAAAGAAAACCGAAAACAAAAGCAAAAAGAAATAAATAAAAATGAAAAATGTTGCCAGAAGTTGTAGACAATTTCTTTGAATTCATTCCTGGTGAAAACCCTATTGAGATGTGAGAATATTGGCATGAAAAACTTCAACAAGGTTCAACTGCAACACAATTCACATTAAACGGAACTTTATTTATTTAATAAATAATTAAATAAAATTCTGTAGACAAAACCTGGTAGAGGGATAAAATGAGTTTTAGCATCTGGGTATTTGTCGAAATTGGCTCATATGATTCACTGGGAATATCTTAATGTAATAGAGACAACTTTAGGCAATAAAAACACAAAAAGACCCGTTATTTTAAAAAGACCAAATTTTTTTAGGGGACACCAAATTTCTAAGAAAATGACGGGATACTTTATAAGAAGGAAAGGTGGCATTATTATTCAATATGATGGGGTGTGTGTTGTACCATGCATTAAAACTTCCCACGCATACTTGGTCCTATCAACTTTTCATGCCATTAATTTTGCACCGACCTAAGGCAATTAAAAGATTGCGGTATATTTCAAATGGTCACTCATTAAACACTTCATGCCATTGCTCTGAGAGTTCAAACACAATATCATTTTTCTACACAACTGTCTAAATTCATCTATACTATGGGGCAGAAGAAGAAATTTGAACCAGACTCTCCAGACCCACTACTCAGGAATGCTACAATTTCCCAGGTATTTTATGATGTTAGCTGGCTATAATTTATTAGGAAACTCGAGGGCTTCGATGAAAATTTAGTTGATGAGTTTCCGATAAAATTTTAAGCCACCTACTCGCAAATTAGGGGGAAAAAAGTATAAATAAGTAGTCAAGTTGTTTATGACCTAAATGGTTTACCAGACTTTGGTCTCAAGGTTATGACAAATGTTCCTCTTAAATACTGAATTCCCATGTTTCATGAGGACAACGAGGCTCTTCCATAAGTAATCCTCGCTTCATATGGTACTTGAAAGGGATTAAGCGGGAAATTTTTCCTGGTATTTAGAAGGAATTTGTTAAATGGGTCAACATGTACTTTATCGTGACGAACAACCATACGTGCTTGGAGGGATTCCTTTGAAGATTTTAATACATTTGAAGAAAGGCCGCATAAACCCTGCACTCAGGGTAAATTTACTTGAATATTTAGTTGATGTAGTCATTAAAGTGGGACAAAAATGTTAGAGTAGGTATTTACCTTAGCTCATGTTCACCTAGGTACTTTATTTACCTTTATTGTATTTATTCTCACCCACTTATGTGTGTGGATATTTTTTTTTATTTATTTAGATATTAAGGGGATACTATCTAGTTGTTAGGTATAGTTCTTTCCTTGATCTATGGTATTGAGTATTTATTTCCTTGATGTATGGTATTGACTATATCCTTGATGCCTAGTTCTCTCATAAATATATGGACTTAACTAGTTCTTTGATGACTAGTTCTTTCCATGATTTATGGCTTGATCTATGACCTTGATTGGTTCTTAGATTGTTATTCCTTGCCTATATAAGCAAGGTCCATCCTCATTGTATTTCATTGAGTTCATTATAATATATGATATTGTTGTTCATTTGTTTGCAAAGGTTTATGTAAATTTATTCTAGAAAATTACTTTCATCTAATTGACCCTAGTGTTTGATTAGCATATGTGTTCTTGGCTTGAGTACGATTTGGTTATCATTCCTTTTAAAAATATAAATTTGGAGGTGGTATGGCTGCATTGAAACACCTAGGGATTATTCAATTGATCTATTCACATTAGGTTTTTTACAGACCTAAGAGAAGGATCAAAAAAATAAGTGTAGGGGAGAGTTCCAAACAAAATAAAATCAAGAAGGTACCATCTCCCATTATTCGACCTAAGCTCGATTCGTCTCCTCGCCCTTCATAGGAGACTTTGGAGGAATCTAGTAGTTGGGATAGTACATCTTCTATGCCAAAAAATTCTAAGGGTAAAAGCACCTTACCTATTAATTCTTCTATCTCAATGAGGCCAAGAAGGTCTTGTAGTATGCGAGAGACACGGAGTTTCTTGGCGAAGTTTTCATATAGATTCTACTCCCATTATGGAGGAAAAGGAAGAGGTTGGTACCTCGACTATCCCTGATGAACAATCTAAGGATGATACATTCACAACAACTATCCCTGCAACATAAAGTCCAAATATTTTTACAGCTCTGGAAACTAAGTCGAAGCTCAGAAAATTCTTTCAAAGACTTGGATATATAGACCCTAGCTCCGAGAATGCATTACAATGGAGATTGGCAAAGCAAGTAATCACATGGAGATGATGTAATAAGGTGTTATCTAGATTAAATTACCTCCTGAAGGAAACTTTAAAAGCTATACAAGAAACCAACTTATCTTCTCAAAGCTGCATTTACACACGAAGTAATCGTAGAAAAAGTGTGGGAAATTACTCCTTTGAAGGTAGAGGCTAGCAGTTTCAAGAGACAAAGATATATAGGCCTTAAAGTATGGGATGATTTAAATTTGTTATCTCTTCAGAATAAATCATTCAAATTTAGGAAAATAAAAAGTTAAAAGAGGATATTGAGGCCAGTGCAAATGAGAAGAAGTTAGAATCTATTTTATACTTTGTTTGTCCATTGGCTTGTAAGCTTTTGTCTGTAGGAAACCTTCTTCTGTCTATAACATGTTTTTCCAAGAGAAATTCTATGCTTGGAAATTAATGAGAGTTTGTAGTCAAGAACCTCATGAAGCTCCTGATGGCAAAACCTTTTTGTCAATTTATCAAAACAGTACCCCTGAGATACAAAATCAATTGTGTGAATTTTACCTCCACAACATGTTGGTCACCAATGTGCCTGATTTCTTTATTAATCTATTTTTGGGATATTTTCAGTTGAAGGCCTTTTAGTCCTTGCTTAGGAACCAAATTACAGGGGAAAACAAATAGACATTTTCACTCAAACACTCACACCATAGGTTTCTACATTAGGCCTACCCATCACAATGATGTGGCCATGAAGAAAAAATCTGATCTCTTTATTATCAAGTTGGTGTTGGGGAAAATACTTCAAAGATTCTACTGAAATGTGTGTAGGATTTTGAGGCCTATAGTCAGCAGCATTTTGGTGAAGTAAGACAGGTTTGTGATAGAAGATGGGATACCTTAAACTTTCCATTAAAAAGGAGGGAAGTTATCTCCCCTCATAATCTCAATTGGTGTATGCGGAGGGGTGATGCATTGGTTACAATAATTCAATAGTTGTCTAAGAAAAATGAAAAGGAATACAGTGATGAGCGGGTAGGAACACAAGTGAGGCCACCTCTTCTCCTAGATCTGATTACTACCTGATAGAATAATGTTTCCCATTCACATGAAAGTTTCACGGCTTGGATGGAAGTTATTTCAAACAATCAGGGATGCAAATGAACCAATAAACAATATGCAGATTAGTTTGAGGAATATGACATGACACAAATGACTTGGCCATAGGTTAGGGCAAAGATGAGTTGCATATGGACATGAAACACGTATAGTGCAGGGAGATGATGAGTGCATTACTTGACTTATTTATATCATCTATGTGACTATTGAATTTTTAGTAAACATGATTAATTAGTACATGTGGATGCTTTATATAGTTATATCCTAGTAAGTTCAATGCATTTCTCTTGTTTTTGTTTTATGCAACTTGTTGACTGTAGAAATTCCCACTAATCACCTATGTGAGTGAAATGTGGTGACAAGTGTAGGATAATAGTGGATATTTACTGCCAATGTTGGGAATTGTAATCAAGGAGTGCAGTATGTAGCCATCATGCGGTCATGGAAGAATTTTTCCACGAGTTGCCTATAAACATGGACCTTGTTTTTAGCGAGTTCCGTAGGACTTAATGAACATTAATAGGGTTGTTAGTGGAAGAAATTGGTGCCTAAAATTTTGGCATGATGTGTAATTGACTATGTCTATATATACATATCCTTGAGGAACAATTTAGTAGTTATCTGATGTTGGTAATCTACAATACAGTTTATAATAATTAGTATCTATTTTCCAGTTATGTACTAAGTATGTTATGGAACTTTTCTGAATTAATATATTAGATGTTGTTTTGAATATCTGTGGTGTTGAGATTACCTCCATCCCGAGGAAGAGCAAGGGCCCACCCAACCAAGGAGAATGGAGGATTTTACGTTTATGTATGCTCGTGGTTTCTAATAAGTTATAGTTTGAATGCAATTACTTATTTCCTTTACTACAATTTCTATTCAGTGTGTGTTATTTCCTTTATTGCAATTCCAATTCAGAGTGTGTAATTTCAATTCAATTTGTGTGTTATTTTAATTTTGTTATATTAATTTAGTGTGTGCATTTCAATTCCAAAGCAAATTATTTCCTTTAAATGGATTTCATTACAGTAATGTTGTTTGATGTAGTTTAGCATTACATTTCCGTAGATTAGCAGAGAGATAGAGAGAAACATAACAACAAAACCCCCTAAAAAGAAACCACTAAACAACTAAGTTATATAAAGCTTCATTACATACAACCTTGGACACACATCCCTAGTTTTATAATGACACTAGCAGAATAATCTGTTAGTTAAATGATCGAGAATACAACGAACCATTAGATAGAAATGAGTAGATGGTAAGTTGATTAATTGACAAGTGAGGAGCTATAGAAGAATATCTTTTTGCTTAATATTGAGAGAAAAATTGATAGGTACTTGTAATGGTAAGCTGGAGGTTCACCGATATGAGCACGAGATAGAGGACATAGAATGGGTATGAAGAGTAGAAGAAGAACTAGAATGAACCCTAGAAGCATCCTTAAGATGTTGGATTTCATATTTAAGAGATGTAATTGTGGATTCCATAACCTGAAATTTATCTTAAAATAAATAATGTAAAGCTTGAATGGATTTGCAAATAGATTGATTGGAATTAGTACCAAGAGAGTCATCAGAAAGACAATTGAAGATAACACTAAATCGAAAGGGTGATGTATCAAGAGGGAGGCAGATAAAGTGTATGAATTTTGGAGAGCATATTTGTAAGATGGGTGCATTTGAAGTAATTGATATAAGGGGACTTGAGGAGCTTGAGAATCCATGAAAGAAGAAAAATGAGGATCCAAGAGTATTCGAATGAGACAGCTCACAAAATGATTTAACAAAAATAGAGATTTTGTAAAACCCTAAGATATTACATAGTCACACGTGATAAATAAAACAATAAAGTTCAAATATGATCTAAGAAATCAACTAAAGAAATATGAAATCCTAGATGCAAGAGAGAGGGTAGAAGACTTAGCTAAATTTGTAATTGATCCAAAATTATGTTGAACTAGAGAACTCGGTGAACAAGAGGAGGAAACCTTCATAACCATGCCTAATAAATTCTACAACTTTCATATATTTATGGTGGGGTGCCAGGACTAGGTCGAGGAACTTAGGTGCTAGAGTCTCCTCCTAGGTGCCTATGACTATGAAAATGGTCAAAATTTTATTATTTTTGTGTGGCACCAATGTCGTTAACCTTCTCTTTTGATCACCTTTATATCACATTATGTCCATAGAATTTGTATGTAACCTACAAAACAAATGATCTCCTGTAAAACCCTAAAACACATCAAATCCTAAAAATAAAAGGATACAAATGGAGATTCAAACTAACCTTGATGGTCATTCAAAAAATTGAACTTATAATCAATCCATGCACTACATCTCAGACTCCATGTATTTTTAGGTGCATATGTGTAGAATCATGCCCTAGGAGGATCTTGTACAAGATACACTTGATAGCGAACAAGAGCTAGATGTAGCAATGCAAATAGATGTATGAATGGAAAAATGAACTTCCCCTCCTATGAAGTGTATGCAGAAAAATGCAATCCCTTGTCCCTTGAATGATATCTAGATGGATGATTTGATGCTCTTAGAATGCCTTTAGATGTAACCTTAGGTGGTGATAGTATGTGCTTAGAGCTTGGCCCTTAATATGATCACATATATTTGTATTTATATGATTCCCTTGGTTGAATTTTGTAATTGAAAACTAAAAGGATGACCCATAAGAAAACAAGATACCCAAAATATAAAAGATTCCTAAAAGGAGCGAGAAAGATACAAAGAGGTTGGGAGTGCCGAGGAGGAGACGAGGGCTCGGGTGTTGGTGTCCTAGCTAGGCACTAGTGTCTACAGAGTGAATAAATATAAAGTAATGGATATGATATTGGGCCATGGGGTGAGTAAGACTAAAGAGGAAACCAAAATATAGAAAATAGGCCAAATATAGATGTCAATTACTAGTTTTCTCTCTTAGGAATAATATGCATAGTAGTATGTGATTAGGACCTAGAAATGTACCCAAGTGCATGATTTAGTGTCTACATTAACTACCGTATTTTATCCATTTAATTGAGGATGATATGATGAACTATGAGTCAGTTGAGTACCTAAACATAAGAATAAATCAGTCTAAAAATATGTAGTAAATATAGGATCACAATCGGTTATTATAATCTTGGGTGATCCATGTAGCTTCTTGACCATATCCATAAATATATAACCATTTTACTCATTGTAAAAGGATGAGATAAGGCACAAAAATGAGCATATTTGGTGATTTTATCCACAACCACCATAATTACACTTTTCCCCTTACATTTTGGTATTCCTATGATGAAATCCATGGAAAATTCTATCGACCACTCACTAGGAATAGATAGAGGTTAAAAAAGGACTGAAGACTTAATATTTTATCCTTTATTACTCGACACACCAAGCATTCTCGCCATAAATTTTGGACATCCCCTTTCAATCCCTCACAAAATAAATATTTCATAATTATTTGATATGTTTTTAGGAACTGCGAATGACCCCCACCGAGAGACGAATGGATCTCAGAGAGAACTTGACCTTTGAGGGTAGAGTTCTTACATAAATGTAGTCAATTTTATACACAATGCATCCACTCTCCATACAAATTTTGTTGAAATGCTTGAGCATTTTGGAGATTATGAATGAGAGTATGGGTCTCTATGTCATTCTTCCATTATGACCTTGTCTCAGATCTACCCAATTTTCTTGTAATATAGACATAGCATATAACGATGCTTATGTGGACTCATCTCTCCTAGATAGTGCATCAACTACAATGTTTTCTTTTCCTTTCTTGTAAATTATCTCAAAGTCATATCCCAACATATTTGTGACCCATTTTTGTTGTTCTTTAAATGATAGCCTTTGCTCCAAGAAGTATTTCAAGCTATCATGATTTATATTTACCTTGAAGTGATAGCCCATGAAATACATTCTCCACTGTTTGAATGAATGAAGAATAGACATCATTTCCTTCTCATAAGTTATTTTTCATATGTTCTTAACTTTTAGTTAACGACTCTCAAATGTAATAGGAGGCCTTATCGCATAAGTAATGTGTCTATTTCACACCTAGAAGCATCATATTCAAAAATGAAGATTTTGGAGAAATATGGGGTAGCCATAATTGGAGTGGTACACATGGTCTTCTTCGATGAATCAAATACACGGGTTTCTTCCTCATTCCAATGAAAATAATATTTCTTCAATAACATTGTGAGTGGTGTTGAAATTCTACCATAATTCTTCAAAAATATGTGATAATAACATGTAATCCCTAATAATCCTCTGAGGTTTTTTAGGATTTTAGGAATTTTCATGTCCATTATGGCTTGTATCTTAGGAGGATCCACTTTTACTCCTTTATGAGATACTATATGACCCAAATATTCTACCTCCTTTAATCCAAAATAACACTTGGAGGGCTTGGAATAAAGGTGTTGTTTTTCAAGAATGTCCAAAACTTTATTGACATGATTTAAAATTTCCTTTTAGGTCTTGTAGATTAATATATCATCAAAGAATATCAAGAAAAATTTGCACATAAACGTCGAAATATTGAATTCTTCAAACTCTATAAAGTAGATGGTGCATTTATAAGGCCGAAAAGGATTATTAGAAATTCATAGTGGCCCTCATGCATCCTAAATATTTTTATGAATATCTTCCTCATGAATTTGTTTTGATGATATCTTGATTGAAGATCTAATTTTATAAAATAAACAACACCATGTAATTCATCTAATAAATACTTAATGACGGGAATAGGATACATATCTTTCACAATATATTTGTTCATCTCCTAGAATATGGAAACATGCATCAACCTTCATCCTTGTTTATTACCATCACCAATGTAGAAGAATAAGAACTCTAACTATGGGGAATAATACATGCTTCTAGCATCTCTTCTACCATCATTTCAATCTCACTCTTTTGTAGATAATTATATCGATAAGGTTTAGTATTGGGTGGTTTGTTTCTTGGTACTAGCTAAATAGCATGATCATGATCTCTTTTAGGAGGAAATGCTTTCAATATATCCCCAAAAATGATTGATAACTTATTAACTATTTCTTGTAGATTAGATGGTATAGGACCCTTTGATGGTTGAGCTTCTACTGAAAATAGTTGTGCTACAAACCCATATGCACCCTTGAGCATTTTCTGCATGTGATGAGAACTTACCAATTGGGGAGTTTTCTTCTTCATCCCTTGTAACTCAAAATTTTTCCCTTCAAAATGGAACATCATGAACACATATTGGGAGTTCATTTCAATGGTTCCCAAGGTCATAAGTTGTTTAACCCCTAACACAATGTCAAATCCCCACATTGAAATGAAATACATTGGATTTGGGACCTATAGTAGGTAATATCCCATGGATAGATTAATCTTATGGCACTTTCCTAAACAAAAAACTTTACCTCCATCTGCAACCATGACCTAAAACTTTGGGGCAGGAAATTTAAGTGCACGACCAATTTATTATATATGACTTTTTGGGTACTTATAGAGTTAATAAGTACTTTCACCCTTTTTTTATGAACCTGACAATGTAAAGGTTTTGTGGGTGCTAATTCATGAAATTACATAAAAATAGATGGTTGAGATTCTTTAGCCTCAATATCAAAAATCTCTTCTTCTTCACTAGTTGTTTCATCCTCATCTTCTTCCTCATTAGGGCCCTTAATGTAGAATAATTTCATTTCAGAAAAATTATGTCCCTTCTTTATATATTTTATTCAATTTGTTAAGGATTTTCGTGTCAGTCATGGAAATGATAACTTTGGAAGCACACGTTCCTTGTGAGTAGTAAGAACCCTTCTTTTCACTAGATCTCTTTCCTCCACGTGACGATTAACTATCATGGATTCTACTATCAAAGGCATATTAAGAAGACAAACATTAAGTTGGATAATATCCTTGAGACCCCATAAGAAAAAATAATTGAGATGATCCTATGAGATGTCATTCACACATAAGGATATATTTTAGAAGCGTTAGATATAATATTTAACTATCACTATTTGTTGAAGCTTTATTATCTGGATAAAATAGTTCTTTATAACACTATTACTGTAATGTATTTGGATCTCATATGTGAACATTAACCAGCTTAACAGGAGGACCTTCTTTTTCTTTTATTTACACATCCACCTATACCAAATGAACTCTTCATGTTTCAAAGATAACAAGAATGCCAAAATCACCTTTTCTCTTCTTAGAACTTGATGCACATCATTTTTTTTTTTCATTTGGTTGATCCAAGTGACTAGATCAGTACCATCAAATTTCCTCATCTCCACTTTTGGCATCATGTTTCTACTCCCCACATTAGAATAGGATGAGTGATGTGGTTGTGGTGAGACTTGATTGAC
This sequence comes from Taxus wallichiana var. yunnanensis, assembly GCA_018340775.1. Taxonomy (NCBI): domain Eukaryota; kingdom Viridiplantae; phylum Streptophyta; class Pinopsida; order Cupressales; family Taxaceae; genus Taxus; species Taxus wallichiana. The sequence continues at coordinate 222,566,854 of CM031237.1, forward strand.
TGGGTTGGGACTTTTTGGCCTATGGATGAAGACCATAAATAGATAGCATTTTTATTCCATTTATTGCAATTTTGAATCAAGACTATATTTTGTAATTATGATCGATCATTGTACATCGTGAAACTTGCTCTCAAGTTGAATGACCTTAGGATCTATTGATAAAAACCTAAGGGTTGAGGATCTCCTTCCATTCCCATATCTTGGTTATTTTTACAGATTTGTATTTCCCTTTCCTTTCCCTCTTATATGTGACCATGTCATGGATTTTTTTATTTTGGATTCAAGGTTTAGGATTTTACTTAGGGTTTAATATTACATATAGATTTAGGCCAAAAAGATAAATATGCAAGAACAAATCCTAGATTTTTTTGGAAATATTTTTGAAAATATAAGAAACTTATAAAAAAACCACAAATAACAGTCTATGGAGAAAATTAATAAAAAACCCTAAAATGGATATAAATTGCAAAAAATAATTCCAAAGGTATTGAATTCTTGGGTGAATCTTACTTTAATGAATTCTCCACTTCATTTTTTAAAATGCAAAAAAATCGCCACCATTTGGAAGATAAAGTCAAATCTTCAAAATTAGGATTTTGACCAAATCTAGCAATATCAAATCTCTGATACCGCTTGTAATGAAATTACTTAGATAGATATGAATATCAACAACAATATAACTCCAAATAACACCAAAATGTAGATGAATGAACACAATATGCAAGTATAATGACTTTTTCACTTTGAGGGGGAACCTCCAAACTATCAATAAGACTCAAATGTTCATTATGATGCCCATATAACACATACTAACTCCTATATATACCCGACTCTACTCTCCAAAGAACCAAATATAGCCTAATAATCATATGAAATAATAAATAAACATGATATGACATGTTAGGAGATAATGTTAGCCAAATGTCGATTGTGCATATCCCAATATATAACCTAGAATTAAGGGCATAACGGGTAACTTGTATGGATCATTTAGATCATAGATCACACACAAAGATGCAAATTCAATATTATTAAGAGTTCGTGTAGTCATATACTAGTTTTTCAATGTGAGATAATTCCATGTAGAAGAAGAAAAGAACAAGTGGAGATTTTATCCTTGCCATTTGATTTTTCATTCGGAAGATAGAGATCCAATTTCAAAATTGAATTCAAGATATGAGTATAGAAATTATATCACTCAAAGAAGAGGCTACTTTTATATAGAATCCAAATAATTTAAGTGTCAACTATATATCTCGCACACAATTTTGGGCCTCAAAAGGGTTTCTCTCAAATATGGGTTAAGAATAAATATTAATATATTATTAATACATATACAAATTAATTTAGATTTAATGGGTATTAAAAATAAACCTCTTAGCATATGTGGCCTTCTAGATCCACACCTTATTTTTCTTATCACATACTTGTGAGACATCATGCCAAAAAGTGTCAAGTTTTGTGTTATATCATTCAAGGAATCATTGATAGTGGTAATTTTAAATTGGATACATCTATTACGATGCCATTACATTCTAGGTTACCTTCCACAATTGAACAAATATCTATATATGAGGATTCATCCTTAGATACAAGAGGAAAAAAATCATCATGCACAATTACAATGGAACACATAAGGAAACATATGGAATGAGAAATATTACAAAAGGAGAAATTAAAAAAGTAAATATTGGAAAAGGAAAAAAATTACAAAGGATACACTACAAAGGGAACGATAATAAAAGAAAATTATAGAACACAAAAATTTGAAAAGGACAAGTTACAAGAGGAAAAATTGGAATAAGAGAGTTTACACAAGTTAAAGATATACCAGTTAATATAAGAAAATGAATAAAAAGAGTAATTATTAAGAGATACAAGCAAAGAAACATTTCCAAGAAAACATTTCTCAAAAAGGAAGTAAAAATAAAGATATATCTATAAAGGATACCACTTCAATAGAGGAAGAACACATTTCCAAACATATGGCCGATAAATATTAAGCTTCACAAAAATCCACTCATGACATCCAAGTAGAAAATGAGCATACAACATAGCCAACATCATATCACATTGTTATAAATAAATCACAACACACACAAAGAAATAGTTTCAATTCTAATTATAGTTATCAAAAATATTTAGACAATTTGGATGATATGATGTAAATCATCAACAACTTACCATTCCAATCAATGATACAAATTACATAGGTACCCCATGGTTACATCCTACTAATGGAATATTCACTTAGTTATTTCTTCTTTCAAGTTTTCAACAATAATTCAAAAGTACAAAAATATATTTTAAAACATTCAAAAAATCAAAATATTCAAATAATCAGTAACGATTCTTGAGCAAGAATTGAGTTACTATTTTCTACTTTTCATATGTTATTTATCACATAATTTGATAGATATCATACTTCATTTTTCTATATATGTGTGTCTTACATGGTATGTGAGAATGAATATCGCTTGAAATATAGAACTTTTCCTTTACCCATTAGCCTTTCTTTATTGAGGTCATCTTCTATACAAATCACTTTGTACAAGTTTCTACATTTCTATACTATTTTATAGATATTTTTATATCTAACATGTTTTTCTCATTTTCATGGATTGTATTATTATATATTTCTACCAGGTTTGATACTAACATATATGGATTGTATAGACTATTGTCACTTGTTCTATGCACTTTTTTCGGCATTTACTTACTTGTAAAATGGCTTTGTTATTTCTTGTTTTTGTGTGTGGCCCTTGGATTTTTTTGTGGAACACACCACTGTCCCTTTTTGCACCCTCGTAGCCTTTCTCATGTGGCCCTTATTTGTTTATTTGAACCTCTTATGTCCTAAGTATGTGTGTCCTTTTATCCTTTTATGTGGCATTGTGTGTGAATTTGCATGTTGGTTTTGTTTTTGTGTTGTGTTTGATACAATTTGTGTTATGATCCACATCATGCATCTCGACACATTGGTTATATAGTTCATATCATGTACTCCTTTTACATGATGGGTTACATATCAAATTGGTAATGTATGGCTATGATCTACAAGTGTGCATCATCTTACACATTGTTATCTTACTTTACATGACACTTTGTACACTTAATATTTATTTTGAGATGAGTGATCTAGAATATATCTATCTCACCTAAAAAGAGGGGTATTTAGTGGGCTCATCAAAAAAACATAAGACAAAAAGATAGAACACATGGTACAAAACATATTGAATAAAGGTTCATGGATAAAATATAGGTTTATAAATAGTGTTAGACACAAAAATACATGACAAAGAAGATAATCAAACTTGAAAAATATCATCTTTTGTTTTTTCCTCTACCTATTTTGATTTTTCTAGTAGATTTTGGGAATTTAATTTCATTAGTTTCCTACAAAATACACAATATATAGTGGTTCAAATAGTGAATAAATAATAATTACATAGAATTTAGTATATATACACTTTAGTTTATTATAAATGTGAGGGGCATAATGATTTGTTCAATTAGATTACGAGTAGAATTTGTAAAACATTATATTAGCATATGAAATTTTATTTCAAAATTTAAATACTAAAAGCTTAATGATGCATGAATATATTGTTTTACCTTTTCTATTAGTTCAATATTATTAATAGCTGTGAGTATGATGGGTCATCAATATACTTCATTCCCTTTCGATCGAGTGAACTTGGAATCTATATTTTTTTGCATCGATGTGGTTTAGATGGAGTAGGTCATGTACGTTGGAATTAATGATACCCATTAGCCTTGGAATTATTCCTTCGAACCCATGGTGCTTCCCTTTTTGAGTGGTACATTTATTATTTCTCATCAAATCATGAGTGTTAGGTCTACTACAACCCGAATTCATTAGCTAGTTATGATTATTCAAATTGAGGATTTTATCATCCCCAATTCTCCAATTATTTAGAAGGAGTCTCCTTCTCCACGTGCCTTAGCCAGAGGCACTATCTACTTCAATTTATTCACTAGGAATCCTTAATATCCAAAAAAATTGGTTTCTACACATACATGTGTACTCCTTCCTTACCCTTTATTTCAAATTTTAGAGATAGAGTTTTAATTTTCATAATATAGGCATTTACTACACTCTTATTTTTTCATGTATCACTTAATACAACACTCACGCGTTTGAGAAAAATAAAATTATATCTACACCTTGTAATGAAATTACTAGTATAATTCAGATTATGAGTAGCAATTTAACACCAAATAACACAATATTTCCTAATAATGATCTCAATATGCAATTGAAATAGCTTCGCCACTTCGAGGAGGCAACCTACAAACCATATAATAAGACTCAAATGCTCAAATGATGATGAACTACTACCTACAATCCTCTATATATACTATTCATATGTTATGGCCATCACCTGAGCCGACCTATTAAGCATGAGAAAGTATAAATGATAATAAAATGATATGGTAAGCCACAAGTCGGCTACTCATATCCTAATACAAGCAATAGGTTAAGAGCATAGCATGCCCTTCCCTTCAAAACAATGTTGTCCTCAACATTGAATAATCATGGATGTTGCTGTAGAAAACCTTCATCCTCCCAGGTGGCATATTCTATGCTCAGATTATTCCACTTGATCATATATTCCTTAATGTCTCACGGTTCTCGGCCTCTTATTACGTGTTTACGAGAATCTTCTCTGGCTCCAAAATGATTCTTCCTTCCTCGTCAAGTTCTGGTAACTCTTTCTGGGCTTCAAATTTCTGTCCAATAACCTTCTTCAGGCATGAAACATGGAATACTAGGTGTATGTGTGAAGATGGAGGCAACTCTAGTTTATAAGCAACACTGCCAATTTTCTATAGAACCTAATAAGGGCCATAGTATTTAGGAGCAAGTTTGTTGTCCTTTTTCTGTTGCTTTAGAGACATCTTTTTGTAAGGATGGAGACGTACAAAAACCTAGTCACCAATTTCAAAATGTCTTTCACTACGATGTTGATCTACTTGTTGTTTCATCTGTTTTGTGCTAATGCTAAATTCTCCTTCAAACTAGCCAAAACCTATTGTTGATGTTGAATATGTTCCTCAACATCTCTGACCTTAGTTTGCACCCTCAAGGAGGAAGTGATAAAAGGTGGATGGTAACCATATAATGCTAAAAATGGGGTCATTTGAGAAGAGGTATGAAAAGATGTGTTATACCACCATTCTGCAAGTGGTAGCCATTTAATCCATCTTTCTTGCTTATCTGATACAAAACAACGTAGATACCCCTCTAAGAATTTTTTGACCACTTCCATTTGCCCATCAGTTTGAGGATGATAAGATGAATTGTGAGCTAGCTGAGTACCCAAACATGAAAATAATTTTGTCCAAAAATTACTTGTGAAAATAGGATCATGATCACTTACAATTATCTTTGGGGTTCCATGTAGCCTTTGAACTATCTCCAAAAAAATAGTTGCAATGTACTAGCTGCAAATGGATGTGATAGGGCACAAAAATGGGCATATTTTGTGAGCCTATCCACAATCACGAAAATAACATTCTTACCCTCTGAACAAGGCAATCTAGTGATGAAATCCATGGAGACCTCCTCCCATCTCTGGTTAGGAATCGGTAAGGGTTGCAATAGACCTAGTGTCTTAATTGTTTCCCGTTGTTTTGTTGGCACACTAAACACTCGATACAAACGTTTGTACGCCTTAACTTATTGCTTGTATTAGGATATGAGTAGCCGACTTGTGGCTTACCATATCATTTTATTATATCATTTATACTTTCTCATGCTTAATAGGTTAGCCTAGGTGATGGCCATAACATATGAATAGTATATATAGAGGATTGTAGGTAGTAGTTCATTATCATTTGAGCATTTGAGTCTTATTATATGGTTTGGAGGTTGCCCCCTCGAAGTGGCGAAGCTATTACAATTGCATATTGAGATCATTATTCTAAAATATTGTGTTATTTGGTGTTATATTGCTTCTCATAATCTGAATTATACTAGTAATTTCATTACAAGTGGTATTAGAGCTGCGATCTGGGCCAAAATTAGGGCAAAAACCCTAATTTTTTGTTTCCACAATATATTTTTAACCAGAGAGAATTGGAAGGAGATATTTTTACTAGAGTTGTGAAACATTTCAAGTAAGGTTCCCTAAAAATTTTAGACTTTTTTATTTATTTTGCACAAGTTATTACAAATTTAAGGTTTTTCATAAAATCGCTCCCTAGGGTGCAAATTGTGGAATTTTTCAATTTCTTTACATTTTCAGAAAGATTTGAAAAAATAGTATTAGTATATTCTCTGTGTTTTTTCCTGTTCATCTAAATTTGTATCAAAACCCTAAACCCTAAGGTTTGATATCATGGTAGGGCCTTCCACAAGAGCAAAAAGAATCCGGTTACTCCGGGTAAAACCCCAAATAAAGATGAGATAGTGATTGAAGAGATGGATTCAAAAGGGGTAAATATAGATTCCTCAGCACTAGGGTTTACTTCAGTTGATCATAAGGTGAGCCAACTTGAGTATGAGCTGCGAAATGTACAATCTGAGATGGCCTCTAAAGGAGACATAGCCCAAATCAATCATTGGTTGGATGATATCATGCAACATGTAAAGGGTAAATAGTATGGCCCAAATCCATCCCATATCAACCAAGGAGGATCTTCAGTTATAAATCATGGACAAAATAACCATGTTGGATAACTTTTCCAACCCAAATCGAGAATCCAACTTATTCGCAACCACGGAACAAGATGCCAAAAGTGGATATGCGTAAATTTGATGGTAAAGATCCCACTGAAATGGATAAATAAAATTTATAAATTCTTTGAGCTACATCAAACACCATCAGGACAAAATGTGACTTTGGCATCCCTGTATCTTGAACCAGACCAATTCATTTGGTATCGATGGTTATGTGCTCAGAGGTAGAAGAATGGTCTCGGTGTCACTTGGACAGTTTTTTACCGAGGAGTTGCAATTGCACTATAGTTCTAGTGTTTCAAAGAACTAATTTAGTCAATTAGCAAAGTTACGACAAATAGGATCAGTCAAAGATTATGTGCATCAATTCCAGAACCTATCCTTAAGGGTGGAGAATATACCAGAAGAGAATTTGAATGACCTATTTCTTGGGGGTCTTAAGGACCACATCGAGCATGAGGTACGTATGTTTAATCCACTCAAGCTTTCTGATTCTATTATCATGGCATGTCGAGCAAAGGAAAAAGTTCTTTGTAGTAGGAGGCCACCTTTCATTAACACCAAAGACCGTAGTATCTCTTCCCCTTCATTTTCTAGGCAATTAGACTGACTCCTCAACAAATGGAAGAAAAGAGAGAAAAAGGATTATGAGTTAACTGTGAGAGAAAATATGGACCGGGACACAAATGTGCTGAGAAGAAGTTGTTCTATATTGATGGAGGTAATAAGGATGATGAGGATGCTGAAATTATAGGAGAGGTTGAGGAACCAGTAGAAGAGGAAGTAGAGGATCACCAACCTAAAATTTATTGCCATGCATTTTTAGGTATTAGTACTCCTCAAACACTCAAGGTTATTGGCTATCTCAAAAAATAGAAGGTGACAAAGTGTTGATTGACTCAGGGAGTACTCATAACTTCATAAATAGTAAGTTAGCTGCCCGCCTCAATTGTTTTATTTACCTAACTCCAGAAATGCAAGTTATGATTGTGGATGGTGGGACAATCAAGTGCACAAGAAAATTCCATAGTATCAAGCTTTCCATGGGAGACTACATGTTAGACTCACCTATGTTTGCTATTTCTATGGGAGGGGTAGATATTGTTTTGGGTGTCCAATGGCTCACAACCTTAGGTACTATAGAGATGAATTTCCAAGAATTGTTCATGTGATTTCATTCAGATGGAAGGACAATACAATTGAATGGGATGGTAGCTAAGTCTCCACAGATTATTAGCTCTCATCAGATGTAGAAGGTTCTTAGAAAAGGAGTAGATGGATTTATAGCAAAGTTATTTTCCATAGAAGTACAAAATACAGAGTCTTCAATGCCACCCGATCTTCAGAAGATTGTTGATGCTCACTCATCTATTTTTGATGCAATTCCAAAGGGAATACCACTAGTTAGGGATCATGATCATGCCATTCAGTTGATTCTAGGGAGCCAAACACCTAATATCATCCCATACAGATACCCATATTCCCTAGAAAAGTGAGATCGAGAAAATGGTTCAGGAAATGTTGAAGGCAGGTATCATCAGGCCTAGTCAGAGTGCCTATTCTTCCCCAGTGGTCATGGTACGTAAGAAGGATGAAACATGGAGGATGTGTCCAGATTACCAAGAACTCAACAAGTATACCATCAAAGATAAGTTTCCTATTCCAGTAATTGATGATTTACTTGATGAATTGCATGGTGCTATTTATTTCACAAAATTAGATCTTCGTTCGGGGTACCATCAAATTAGAATAAAAGAGGAAGATGTTCATAAAACGGCTTTCAGGACTCATGAGGGCCATTATGAGTTTTTGGTAATGCCTTTTGGTCTTACAAATGCACCTTCAACCTTTCAAAGCTTGATGAACATTGTTTTCAAGCCATTTTAAGAAAATTTGTATTAGTTTTCTTTGATGACATATTGATTTACAGTAAGACATGGGAAGAACACTTACAACATGTAAATAAAGTGTTGGAATTTTTGGAGAAACATACTATCTATGCAAAGCCATCTAAATGTTATTTTGGTGTACAAGAGGTAGAGTACTTGGGTCACATCGTATCCCATGAAAGCATCAAAGTTGATCCTCAGAAGATCAAAGCTATGGTGGAATGGCCAAGACCCAAAAATTTCAAAAATCTTCGTGGGTTCCTAGGACTAACAGGGTACTACAGAAGATTTGTGTGGGGATATGGTAGAATAGCAACCCCACTTATTGCATTGCTAAAGAAGGATGCCTTCCATTAGACAGACTTAGCCACTAAATCCTTTGAGCAACTAAAGGAAGCCTTGTGCAGACCCCTTTTGATTTTGGTTACTCCCAACTTCTCAAAAACCTTCATTGTTGAATGTGACACTTCAGGATCATGATTGGGATCAGTTCTAATGCAAGAAGGAAGACCAATTGCATTTGAGAGTCACCAATTCAAAGGAAAAGATCTGCTCAAACTGGTCTATGAGAAAGAAATGATGGCTATTCTTCATGCGGTCAAGCAATGGAGGCCCTATCTCATGGGTAGACACTTCAAGGTAAAAACTGATCATGATAGTCTCAAATACTTTTTGGAGAAAAGGTTATCATATGAGGAACAACAAAAGTGGGTAACAAAAATTTTGGGTTATGATTTTAAAATCATATACAAAAAGGGTAAAGAAAATGTAGTAGTTAATGCATTGTCCAGAAGGGATACATCCGCAGATGCCTTACTATGTGGAATGTCCATGTTGACGGCCGATTGGGTGGATGAAGCAAGATTGGAATGGGATCAATACAAGGATATACAATCTCTAATAAAAAATATCAAGCAAGGATCTATGACATCTAAAAAATTTGAGTGGAAAGGTAATGCCCTATGGTACAAGGACAGGTTATACTTGAGTAAAGATTCTGAGTTGAAGCATAACATTCTTGCAGAGCTACATGCCTACTTTGTTGGAGGACACTTTGGGTTTTGAAGACATATCATAGAATAAAAAGAGAATTATTGTAGGAAGGACTCAAGGGGGTGTACAAAAGTTTGTATCAGAGTGTTTAGTGTGCCAATAGAACAAAGGGGAAACAATTAAGACACCGGTTATGTTGCAACCCTTACCAATTCTTAGCCAGAGATGGGAGGAGGTCTCCATGGATTTCATCACCTGATTGCCTTGTTCAGAGAGTAAGAATGTTATTTTCATGATTATGGATAGGCTCACAAAATATGCCCATTTTTGTGCCCTATCACATCCATTTGCAGCTAGTACAATCATGCAGTTATTTTTTTGGAGACAGTTCAAAGGCTACATGGAACCCCAAAGATAATTGTAAGTGATTGTGATCCTATTTTCACAAGTAATTTTTGGATGGAATTATTTTCATGTTTGGGTACTCAGCTAGCTCACAATTCATCTTATCATCCTCAAACTGATGGGCAAACAGAAGTGGTCAACAAATGCTTAGAGGGGTATCTACGTTGTTTTGTATCAGATAAGTAGGAAAGGTGGATTAAATGGCTACCACTTGCAGAATGGTGGTATAACACATCTTTTCATACCTCTTCTCAAATTACCCCATTTTTAGCATTATATGGTTACCATCCACATTCTATCACTTCCTCCTTGAGGGTGCAAACTAAGGTCAGAGATGTTGAGGAACACATTCAACATCAACAATAGGTTTTGGTTAGTTTGAAGAAGAATTTAGCATTAGCACAAAACGGATGAAACAACAAGCGAGATCAACATCATAGTGAAAAGCATTTTGAAATTGGTGACTGGGTTTTTGTACATCTCTAGCCTTACAAACAGATGTCTCTAAAGCAACAAAAAAAGGACAACAAACTTTCTCCTAAATACTATGGCCCTTATCAAGTTCTACAGAAAATTGGCAGTGTTGCTTATAAACTAGAGTTGCCTCCATCTTCACACATACACCCAGTATTCCATGTTTCATGCCTGAAGAAGGTTATTGGACAGAAATTTGAAGCCCAGACAAAGTTACCAAAACTTGACGAGGAAGGAAGAATCATTTTGGAGCCAGAGAAGATTCTACAAACATGTACTAAGAGGCTGAGAACCAAAGACATTAAGGAATATCTGATCAAGTGGAAGAATCTGAGCATAGAAGATGCCACCTGGGAGGGTGAAGATTTTTGTAGCAACATCCAGGATTATTCAATGTTGAGGACAACGTTGGTTTGAAGGGGAAGGGCATGCTACGCCCTTAACCTATTGCTTGTATTAGGATATGAGTAGTCGACTTGTGGCTTACCATATCATTTTATTATATCATTTATACTTTCTCATGCTTAATAGGTCGGCCTGGGTGATGGCCATAACATATTAATAGTATATATAGAGGATTGTAGGTAGTATTTCATTATCATTGGAGCATTTGAGTCTTATTATATGGTTTGGAGGCTGCCCCCTCGAAGTGGCGAAGCTATTACAATTGCAAATTGAGATCATTGTTCTAAAATATTGTGTTATTTGGTGTTATATTGCTGCTCATAATCTGAATTATACTAGTAATTTCATTACATGAAAATATATTTTGTAGGTTACAAGTACACTCACCTATCAAGGTGCAAAACACGAGTGAATAATAGTGAATATTAGCGGCACTCTTGCTACACTCCAAAAATCAGATTCTAAGCTTATGCACAGTCATGGGCACCCAATAGAGGTCTCTAGTGCATAGGTACTCTCACCCCAATCTAGGTGCCCTGGTCAAACATTATTTGTGAGTTCCAAATTTTACAGTGCACTGATTACTTGAGTCTTCCCTTTCTATTAACTAGTTTCCCAGTCTAGATAAATCCCAAGAAAAATACAAATCAGCTAAGTCCTTCCCTATCTCACTTGCACATAGGGTTTCATATTTTATTATCTTATTTATTGTGTCAAATTGTATCTAGCGAGTTGTATATAATATTTTACATTCGGTTACTCTGCAATTAGGGTTTATCATTATTCCATTTTTGTTAAATCACTAACACACTCCTACATGTGTCACCTTCCCAATGTGGTGATCTTGATTGCGCTCACATTATTCACCCTCGCTATGATAATATTCTTTATTAACTTCTGAATCTTGAGTGCCATACACAAGGGCTAAGGGTCCAGGGTGGTCCAGATGCATGCAAATGGTTCCCAAATCTTCACCAAACTCACTTTCTCTAGATTTTGAGGAGGTTCTTCTATGCTTTCCTAATAGCAGAGGGAGGGACATAGTCCCGCACCCCCTCACTTTCCTCGGGGTTCCCATCACTTCCGCTTGGCCCAATTCCTTTATGTATTAATGTATCTTCAACCACCGTTTCTCATACATCATTATATTTGTGTATCCTTTCTTCTCTCTCTGCTTCCATCTAGACCAACACTATTCTTTCTAACCCCTCTCCTTATCCTTATATGTGGCAGGTTTTTAGCCAACCATAGTTAGATATTCAAGTCCAAGTTTAATCATCAAGATCTTAAAGGTAAGTGAAATTGCACATAAATATGATCCTCTGTAGAATTGTGAAGAAAGCTGGAACTCGGCTTCAAATAGACATGAATACATAGAGAACACGTCTCCAAACTTTAATTGTTCAAAATGCCTTCCAACCAATGGTCTCATGTGCACGTCCACAACTTATCCAAATCAGCTAACACTTGGTACTTGTCTTGAATCCATATTTGTCTTTGTTCTATCCAAATCCCTTTATTTTTTACATATGTTGTTATCCAATCATGTAAATCTCGATGAAAGAAGGATAATAACTTCTCATAAAGTGCATCATATAGGTTATCCTTGACCCATTTGCCCGGATTAAAATTATTACCAGTGATGTATCTTTGCAAAAATTCTTCTTTTCCCTCGTGTAGATAATGTTCAATACTCTCAAGGATGACCAAAATGCCATGTGTGTGCCACATCTTAGGAGTCTAAATTAAAGAAGGTCTCGGAAATAGAACTAAAGTGTCATGTCGTAGTCTAGGTTCAACACATCATAATTTGGCGTGATGGACCTTCACCCATACCAAGGTCTAGATGCTTACCGGACGGACGGCGCGTGCGTAAACCGTAGAAATTACTCTGATCTAATACAAAGAATCCATGAAATAGCTACAGACAATAATTGAAATCAAGAACTCTATATTATATTTTTATTATATTCACTATTTCATTACACTCCATTATATAGGAGATGTAAAATAACAATCCTTACAACAACATTTGTCTTCATGTACAACCATACACCCATATGGTTTCAACCTCTCACCAATATAATAATAAAACAATACTAATTGTTTTATTATTCTAACTTACTAACTTACCACATACTAACCACATTTTACATTTACTATTTACATTTACATAGTAAATGTACTTTCACTAATTTACCATAATAATAATTACACATGTAATTATTATTCACCCGTACATACAAATGGAGCACTAAGATATATTTCCTAACATTCCCCCCCTTAGTGCGAACATGGGGAAAACCTGCCTTATACTTGCACCTGCTCATGATTTGGTGATTTTCACAGGATGATCACAAACCTCAAGGATGGTTTTGCAAACAGTTGACCACAAACCGAGAATGGTGGTTTTGCAATTGGTTTACCACAAACCACAAAGTGATGGTTTTGCAAATGGATTACCAACAACCAAGAATGGTGGTTTTGCTATTGGTTTACCACAAACCACAAATGAAGGTTTTCAAGTGGTTTACCACAAACCAAAAATGAAGGTTTTCAAGTGGTTTACCTACAACCACATCATGGTATGCCAAGTATTATTCTTAGCCCTCATCACATCTCACTACAGGGAATAACATAGGAAATTCTCACTGAAAATCATTGCATATATAGAAAATACCATAAATGTAGAAAACTAGAAATGGAACATTGAGATCATGTTCCCCCCTCAATGTGAAATTTCCTTTATTCTACAAACCACAATAGGAACACTACAACCAAACACTCTGCCAAAAATACAAAGAAACAACAGGAACACACTGTATAAAAAAATAATCACCATAACTGATACGGCCCCGTCGTTGGTGACTGACAAGAGGTCGTTGAATGACCTCCAACCTCCTGTGCCTCCTTCCTCCAAGAACTTCACTTAGTATAGAAATTCTTCATAGTTATAGTCAATTTCATCTGTTATTTTTTCATCTCTAGTTTCCCATTCTACAATTTTGCTTACATCTGTAGGTGTTTTTTCTTTTCCATCTACTATCCTCCATAGATTTTTATTCATTAACTGCATCTGGATTTTTACTCTCCATGTATGGAAGTTCAGCCCATTAAATTTATCTAATGGTATATCCATTTTATTGAATCTAAATATCCAAAAAAAATTGAATGTAGATTTGAATTACCTTTGATTCTCTGATTTCTTCAAAAAACAAAGTGAGTGATCAATGTCTTTGTATAGTAAATTGCAAGTTTCTCCCAAAATACGAACTGAGTTTTTCTGAAATTTCTATTGTAGCTTTTGATATAATAGATCGTTCCACACGCAAAATTTTGGAGAAACCTAGATTGTGAAACAAAAGTTACAAGATCTTCTTCGAGACAGATTTAACCTGCTCTGGTACCAAATGTAGAAATTACTCTGATCTAATACAAAGAATCCATGAAATAGCTACAGATAATAATTGAAATCAGGAACTCTATATTATATTTTTATTATATTTATTATTTCATTACACTCCATTATATAGGATATGTAAAATAACAATCCTTACAACAACATTTGTCTTCATGTACAACCCTACACCCATATAGTTTCAACCTCTCACCAATATAATAATAAAACAATACTAATTGTTTTATTATTCTAACTTACTAACTTACCACATACTAACCACATTTTACATTTACTATTTACATTTACATAGTAAATGTACTTTCACTAATTTACCATAATAATAATTACACATGTAATTATTATTCACCCGTACATACAAATGGAGCACTAAGATATATTTCCTAACATAAACCTACCGGGTTCCTTCTTGTGTTGGCTTCCAAGATGTAGTTCCTACACTCATGGTTATCACAACATAAAAACATACCACATGGAGAATATATATCATATGATCATAACATACACAAGATAACTATTCATAATAAAGAGGGAGATTAGTACTTATTTATTAATCATGATGCTTATATAGATTACATTGACTAGTAGCATAACTCCAAGATTTGTCATACTCAGATAATCTCCATCTACTGAACATTAGACGTTAGAAAATCGGGTAGACCAGGACTCTTAAGACTATCTAGACTTACCGATTACATGTATATTTACAAGTATGTATAGGGTGGGAACTTGTCCTTCACCGTTAAATCAAGCTACAATATAAGAATAGACCAACCCTATACATATATTACATACTTTTATAACTAGCACTTTCCTATAATTAGACACATATCCACCATCCTCCACA
Source organism: Taxus wallichiana var. yunnanensis (assembly GCA_018340775.1). Lineage (NCBI taxonomy): Eukaryota > Viridiplantae > Streptophyta > Pinopsida > Cupressales > Taxaceae > Taxus > Taxus wallichiana. The sequence goes on from CM031237.1 coordinate 222,581,991, forward strand.
AGCGGTCAACTTTCTTCTAAAATATCTATAAATAGCTTTGCTTTATTGCCATTACATGTTATAAATATTTATGCTTTTGTCCATGTGTTATCCATGTATATACTTATCCTGAAATGTTCTTATCATGTCATAGTCTAAATTTATTCCATGATCTGTCTATTTATGGCATGTCTTGGTGATCACGTCAACTTTTGATTTTTCCTTTTTTAGCTTGCTTGTGATCACACTATCTCATGTTCTTGTTGTTTCTGCATGCACACCTTTGTGCACGCTCCATCATACTTTTGTGCTGAATTTGCATGCACTTATTCAATCTTCACACTTATCCAACACTTAGTCATTTCATTGGCCCAACAATGATAGTGTATGTTGATTCTTCATCATTATCTTTTTGAGAAAATGATACTTGATGCAAAATATCGAAGTTCCATATTTCTTTTTCACAATGACTATTGGGTTGCCACAAGTAGAAGAGATAAAATTCATCTTTCTTTGATCAAGAAGCTTGAGTATTTGGAGATAAACTCTATCATTCTCCCAAAATGGACATGTGGTAGAGTAGACCATTTGGAAGAGGGGATTGAGGAACCAAATCTATTTGGTTCCTTACCATGTGTTATGTTGGAAGGTATTTTGATTTTGTGAAGGAAGTAGTATCCAAATTGTTATAGTAACTTGTTATACTCTTTTTCTTCCAAGATGATGTGTGACATGGTACATTGCCAATGAAATATTACTTGGATAGGTCGGTGATTTTAGAAAAACCGTGAGAAATGAAAATTTCTACACATGTGAGATGAGCTTTTAATATTGTTTGGGAGAGACCAAAGTGGGTTTGGTTTTGGAGTTGACTTCACAATGTTGACAATGTGATTTTTATATGTATGGTCTCGCCATTGAAATTTTTTGCAATATGTGGTATGTCAAGCATGCATACAAGTGTGACCTTGTAAGAAAATTTTATCAAACCTCTAGTGGCACAACTTCACAAGTGATTGTTTGATATAGAATTGATTAGAATTTGTATTGGAAATTATAATGCCACTAGACCTAGATATGTTTCCCCTATTAGAGACATCCAAGAGAGTATGGTTGAGTATTTATTTTTGGTAAGACAAAAAACTTGATTGCGCATTACATAATGATGTTCTTATGACTCCCATTTTTGATGATGAGATAGAGAGGTTGATCTTCAACCCATAACTTGGTGTGGAAGAGGTACACACACTCTCACAAAATATTGGTGGAAATGGTGTTAGTCATCAATAAAGTGGTATCTAGATCAATTTTATCTTCTTGTTCAAAATGAGACATAGATTACACAATTAAGGATTAATGTGCATGGAATTCAAAATTATTGTGTGAGTTTGTGTGGTATTTGTGGCACCTTGTCACTTAGTTATTCATTCCTTTTTCTAATGATAAATCCATAAAATCCTTTTATTGTTGCATGATCTTCTTAGGTTGCTCTTCGTTTTAGAGAATATTATGATTATAGATATGGGATGAAATGGTTCCTTGTGAATTTTTGGCTCATGACATGATGATGGGTGGAGGAAAATTTTCACTTCACCTTTGCCTTGTCTTTTGTCTTGGCAATGTTGTGGTAAGCTTTCCCAATGTGATGGAAGTCAAGAAGTTAAATGTTTTCATGAATATATGGTGACAATAGTTGATGTACTTCAAAACCTTATGTGTCTCTATAAAATCCTCATATAGGTGCACTTTGTATCTATGGAACTCATTAGCATAATCTTCAACTAAATTCTTCTATACTAGAGTAACTATTAGAACTTCATATACTCATCCTCATAATTGTTGAATAATTTGCCTTACATAAGGCATCAAAAATAAATCCCGATTCTCAATGGGTGTGTTTATATCACTATATGTTATAGGTTCTCACCAATGGGACATTGAAATGGACATCTTTAATACTAGACAGTGATCTTATCTTCACCATGTAAGTGATTTATATAGAAGTAAGACACAAGTTATCGAATCCATTTATCTAATGTTAGGTTGTAAATTTTTCCTCCAAACATTATATATCCATGTTAAATTGGGTCTTGAAATGGATTTCATGACGATATTATTGATGCACATGGTGTGTAGAAGAATACGATTGTGCCAAACCAAGTTATGTCACGTGTTCATGGAATTTCACCAAATATTTATGTGTGCTACAACTCAAGGGTTTTTACGAATTAAATTCTAGACATAAAGGGATGCCTTAGAGAAGTGATTATGGGAGCGGGTTATCTTATTCTTGGTTTAGTTAAATTTTAGATACTTTTAAAGTGCGTCTTATTAGGTGCCTTACTTTCCATTGATGTTTGCATGCATTTATAGCTATACTAGATATCTTGTTATGATATCAATGATTAAATCTAAAGAGGCCAAGGATTCCATTATGGAGAATAAGCCTATAATTTGGCTTATAAGATTATGGGTTATAGAATTTTCCAAGTAAAACTAGGACAATAGTAAACCAAAACATATTCTAATGTAGAAGAGATTTAAATAATAGTGTAACCTCTATTAAATGTAAAATAAAAAGTGGGGTACAATGGTTTATAATGTTAAATAAGGTTGAGAATGTGTATTTATAGGATGAGAAAGGGGTGAAATACTTCCTAACTAATTTGTGTAACCACATATGTGTATGAGAGATACAAGATACTAAAGGCGTACTTGTATTCACTATTTGTCAATATAAGAACACAATTGTTCTGAGTAAAGTTACAAAAGGAATAGTTTCAAAATGGTTCATATCCTTGCAAATTTCCAGCTTGTGGTATGTTCATAGGTGTTATGACATGTGCACACGTGGAGAGTGCCACATATGGTTGGAATTTTTATGTGGATATTGAGCCATGGAGGTCCTACATAACATCAAGTTGTTAGACAATGCCAAATTGATGTGCAATTTGTTGTGAAGTATATTACAAGGTTGTACGTATGACACAAAGTTCGAGAGGTTTCACTAGGCGGGAGGAATTAATGTGGTAGACTATTAAGAAATGTCCCATTATGTGATGGTATTGGGATTCTATGTGTGCGATGTGAATTTCCGCAATTCCTACGAGGGCCAACTCCTTAGGAGAAGTGCATGGACCTACATAGTTGCGTAAATCACTACAAGTGCTCCTTATCTTAAAACCTAAAACCCTAAGTTAGATTTTTAGAAAAAAATTGGGTTGGGTGGTGATGATAAGAAGTATTTCAATAGGTATGTGTATTAGTGTTGTTCTTAAAATCGGTCGTGTCAATAAGCCATCATATTTTCTCTGGGGGGCATCCAGGATGGGAAAGCTTCCTTCACATTCCACTTGCTTTGTGAACATAATGTTATCAAAAATATTTTCGAGATGGTTTTAGAGTTTTTCCGAGGTTAACATGTGTTCGCATCGTCAACATCACATTTTCCACCATCTAGGATTGAGTAGAAGTAATGTAGATTCGTCTTCTCAAATTGTTCCATAAATAAATTATCCATAATATGTGACAAAAGAGAATGCAACACATTGGAATGAAAGCAAAAAGTGTTTATTGGATAGAGTGCTCATTTTGTGTGTCATAGTTGGGAAACAAGAATTTCTATCAACACAAAAGTTAGAGAGCATGGTATAGACACACCATATGAGAGGGAAAACTAGTCTAATATAGCATAGCATTACTAGGAGAGAAAACATGAAACTAGATTTAATGACAGTATGACCATTGAAGCTATAACAAACTGCTTGAAAATGTGGTTAAAAGTAGGTGTAACGATCAACAAATGTGAGAGGAGTCCTAATGGAGATGTTGGGTTAGTGTTGATTAAAGCTTATAGACCCATCGTCAACATGGTTAGAAGAACACCCCTTTGAAAATTGAGCTTGTATTGTGATTGGGTGGTAACAATTTCCTAATTTTGCTTAGCTTAGTTGCATTAAATATCTAAATTTTAACTATTAGTTACATTTACTAAAATTTGAAATTACTGATTAGATATTTATTAGTTTTTGAAAGGGTCTATTTAACGTTTTATACTTGAGTGGAGTTATGTATACAAAGACCTATAAGTTTGCTTTTATATCTTAACAATCCATTTTGATGATAGATTTACTTAACTGATGAAAATTGATTATATATTAATGTCTGTTAGTAACTTGTAATACCGTGCAAAGTACATTTCAAATAAGAATTCATAGGAGCAAAAAAATAAGATAACATATAAAACACGAATTAAGTTGTTGAGATTCTTGTGCTTAAAATTTATAACTATTATGTGAGAAAATCAATGTGTTTACGCCTTCTATCAATTTACACATTTAAAATTAGAAATTTAAAAAAAAAAATCTAAAATTGATCCATGAAAAAAACATGGATGAATAAAAATTATAAACACAATTTCATTTAAAAATAGTTCCTTTCAAGTTATCAAGAATGGCCAAAATGTCATCCAATTTAATTATAATCCTCCCCACCATAAAATTCCTTGGTTTTTTAATGTTCGCGCAAGATTTCCACATCACCAAAATTTTAAAAAACAAGAGAATTAATGGATAATATAAAAGTGGCCAGAAATAATCCGAAGGTTTACCTGCCACGTGCAATTAGTTTACCGGATGCGACCTGTCGCCGGGCCCGTAGCGACAGCTGTCGGTGGCATTTACGTTGCAATGTCGTTATCGGTAAGTATTTTTGGGTTTATTTTTTATTAATAATATAATCTGTCCGCCCAAGTGACACGTGGACGGAAGAAGCGGTGACCTGGCACGTCACGTAGCAGAAAATTAAAACATGAACCTCTGAGGCTATGGATGACGTGTTCATACCATGGCGAACAACATGCAATGATTGCCACGTTATGTTTAATATGGATAGGCACATATTTCCATTAAATTAATTAACGGTCAAAATTTACAATACTTATCTATTAAATAAATAGATAATTTGTAACAAATTTATTTTAAATTTGGTTTCTTACTCGTTTCAATTAGTCTTTGCCCTTTAATTGTTCCATTTTCATTCCTTTGATTACTCCAAAATAGAAGAGATATTCATTTTTGGCATTTCAATTCTCTATGAAATTTTTTGAACAATGACGCAAATCTTATTAGTAGTCTAAAGGTATGGCTATCCTCCTATATAGAAAAACTCACTCATCTTTATTTTTCTATTAATGCTCATGGAGTCACTTAATCAAAAGTAAACAAAGGTATTCACAGAAAGATTAACAAATCTTGTTTAAAAAGTTATATAGATAAATCCAAAATAACCTTTGACACTAAAGCTTCTTCATTATTTGTATTTTATTTATACTTCCATAGTATTGAATTTGCATTCTGTAGTGCTTGAAGACGATACTATTGTCTTGCTTAATTCCTACAACGTAGTTTCGAGTTTTCTCTCATTAGCTCCATATGGAATCACATAATGACGTCCCACAAGTTAAACATATATAAAATTTAAGTTTTATTGAGCCTGAAAGTGAAATGCATTTTATTTTTAAGTGCCCTACTACTATGAGAATCATGCAAGATGTCATTATCTTTATAGAAATCTCATTTATCCTTGAGGACTTTCATTCAACACGTGGACCAAATATGTTTAGCTTTATTTATCTATAAGGCACTTCAACTTCATCATGACATGCTCAAATTAAATCCATCACATGTTGGTAATCTCAAGGATACCAATTCATGCTTCCATACTTTGGGTTATTAGAGTTGTAAGAGAGAGAATATCTAAACACTTGACATGGTCTATATTTGTAAGGCAACACCCATTTTATTGGTTCCATAAAATATTTCCATCTAATGCTAGAACATATGCTTCTTATTACTTTTTTCTCATATAGTATTTTTGTTTCTTCTTTTGAAGATACTTTTAACACTTTCTTTATGTATTTGAATATCATATATTTTCCTCTTAATTCATACAAACCTTTTTAGCCTCTGGTAGAAATTAATATCTAAATTAAAATTAAAATTAAAACTTTACTCTTATCTATTCTCGACCACAAGTTTTTTTTTCTCCATTTCCACCTCAAAAAAAAAAGGTATAAAATCCACGTATAGATTGCCATATTGTAAATGCAACATCATCTTTTTTAAAAATCTTCTTCTTTTTTACATAAGCATGTAACATAGATTATATTAGAACTATTACACAATTACATCTACCTTACAAGATGGAATGTTTGGTATCTAAATCTATTTTATTAATTGAACTTTCCTTTTTCTCTTTAGTTTCATAAACCAAAAAATAAATGTTATTTAATTATCTATAAATACATTCTTTCTAGGACTATCTCAAGTCCGATTTTTACTCTTCAAGACAAATATTCCTCTTTAGGACATCTTGGAATTGTTTCTACGATTCTAAAATCTCCATTCATTCAAAAAAAAGGTATTCCATATTGTTTAGGGATTAGACAAGAACAATGTATAAACTCCAATATGTCATATTTCTAATGCATTAATGGTGATGCCATAGTGTAAATGGACCTCCTACTAACATAATAGTTGATTAGATGTAAGGGAGAGACACCAATAAATGAGCATGTACAAGTTATTAAACGATCTAAAGTGACAATAAGACTCGTTATATATATATATATATATATATATATATATATATATATATATATATATATATATATATATATATATATATATATATATATATATATATCAAAGGTGCACTATTTGTGCACATACTAACATAAAAGAATCATCTAGCCATCCAAAAAAATATTATATGTAAAAGAGTATATATTTTTTCAAATGGGGATAATCAAGAATATGTATTTGAACACTCATTTGAGGTGACAAGATGCAAAAAAAAAAAAAGTTTCTATAATCATTTATAATGTAACCGACATGTACATATACGTGAGTAGTAATGTTCACTTTTTGAAATAATGATAAGCTTAAAATGTTGATCCCAACATACAACTCCACCAAATCCACCTTTATGGGTCTTGTATGAACGATCATTACACTTCTAACTCCATTAAAGTTTCCATTAAAAAAATGAAGGCTCGCCATTTTTCAATAAATTTTGAATTGAAGCACAATTTATAAAATACCTCCAAATTTTCATCCAACCAAATGAATATGGTATAACAGCCAATAAAATTTTGACCAAGGATCAACCAAAATTTAAATTTGAATTTCATCAAATCTTATTATTTGGAGGCATGAAGATGTCCAAATGTTTCATTCAATCCTTTATCTTCAACCATTTCAAAAACTAGATATTCAAAAGTTACTTATATGTTGTTCATTTAGACCTTCAAATCTCTTTCATTGAGGCTTGGTTGGGTAGGCACAATTTATGAAAGCTAAAGAAATTTGGACATAATTTTAATTTGAATTCATTACAAATTAGTCATTGTCTTTTTAACCTATCAATTTCTCCTGTGTTTTGGTCCTTGTGGTTTGTAAATATGTTTGACTTCTTGTGCATTCAAGTAGAGATTTGTTATAACTACAATGTTTTTCTGTTATTCAATAGATCATGTCATCCTTTAAAATTGTTTGTACATTTTTTGGAAGTATTTCCCTAAATATAAACTAACAAAAATTGAATCTTTGATGAATGTATTTATTTTACTTTGCACTCTTAGGAACATCTAACTTATTGAGTCACACATTTAAATCCTAACTTGACAAATAATGTTTTTTTCATTACCTCGAATATCTTTAGGAGATTGTATTGAAAGTTCAACTTGTTAATTGTAACATAACATATCATTTACACCCTAAAATTATAAATACAATACAAGCAATATAGGATGTAAGGGTTCGTTATAGGAGATTATTCGATTTAATTAATTCACACTTGACCATACATAAGTAGAACAATGCATTATTACTTGAAACAATGATAGAATGATAGAATGACAACTCAAATACAAAAGATGATATGAAGACTTTGTTATACATATTGTAATAAATAATTGGTATGTAGACATGTAGAAAGGTATTATCTCGAGGCCATAAATGCTTCATTCCGAGATCATTGGACTTGGAAAATGGCCTATCAGTAGGACCTTACAACTAATGTATAGTATTTCCCTAAACCTATATGGTATTGAATGGAGATGTGTGGTCTTGGGCCCTTATGTAGCAGGTTCGAAACTTTCTTTGTGTTTTTATTTCATAGAAAGATTGTTCATTATACATTTTTAATGCTCACAAAACCTTGATACAACCTTTATTCACTTTACGCAAACAATTGGAAACCCTAGATGTATACGATACCCTACAATAAAGAATTAGATAACAAGAGGATAAATCATGTGTATAGTGAGGCTAAAATACCAATGGTAGTCAACTACTACCGAACTAGTCCAAGTGTTATACTACAATGCCATTGAGTGGGGATCAAGCCTCATGTAGTTCTCTAAGGTGCTTGTACAAGTGTGAGTGAGATATATAAGAAAATCTCTATGAGTGCATGTATGCCTAAGAATCAACACATGACTCACGAGATGCACGCGACCTCCGAGGTCATGTCGAGATAGCTGAAATGGAATGGATGGGATGGTAATAAGATGGGTAAATAGAATGTGGATGGAATAGGTGGAAGCAATGACAAGAAATCAAGGCAACCTAATGTTCTCAACTGGAAAAATGGGTATTTTCTTGTTGAGGGAAATAAATGTATGTCTCACTTGTTTAGGGGTGATGGTATGATCAAGGATGATTGTCGTATGCAAGTCACGGTCAATATCGGTAGAACCGAATAAAACCCTATTAGGTTATGGAACATGGGGGAATTGTCCTTCGTCATCTATGAATTCCTCTCGAAGAGGGTCATGAATATATGACGAATGATAAGGTAAGGACAAGTCTAATCCCTACCAAGCAAGTTTTCCCATAACTCCTCGGCAGTGTCTACCTCATCATTTAAAGCATTCAGTTGTATGATGGTAGTAGTTGGGGTGGGATTGTCAAAAAGATAATATGTCTAAGGCCTTGGTCAATATCAGTCAATCATGTGTCGATGTTTGGTTGTGGCACGGTTGGATCACAAACTCTTTGTCTTGGTTGATGTGGACCCTGAATGGTCATGTGAGTACAAAGCGGGCAACTACATCGAAACAAACAACATACGCAAGAAACCCAGAGGGGGCTGAAGTTAAGATCGAGTGTAACCTAGGCCATTATGGAAACATGGGGTTGTTGTTCATTCCCAATCTAATTAATCTAAATTCCTATTTTAAACAAACAATGCAAGCAAATTTAAACTAAACAAAAGTTGATTACTCTCCTTTTAATTTAATTAAATCTGAATGCAACTAATTAATTAAACAAATGCAAAACAAATTAATCTACTTATTTTTGGTATTTTAAATGAAGCTTTTGAATGCAAATAAATAAACAAAGCTAAACTACTTCTAAACTATTTTTTTGGATTTTTTGGTTTTTGGAAATAAATAAATTAAAGCTACAAACAAAGGAAATTACTTCTAATTAAATAAAACTACTTCTATGCTAAAATAAAATAAACATGGAATAGTCGGATGTGGCTATTCCTCTATTGCTTTGAAAATAAAGCTTAATCTAACTAACAACATATTCTTTCCAATTTAATTGTGGATTATCTACTATTTATTCTAAAGCCTCACCTCAGAATCATGGGAAGAAATGAAGCTTTCGAGAATCACGGGAAGAAATGAAACTTCCCCGGTGAAACAATGGATTACACAGACAATTAATTTTGTGAAGAAATACAACAAAGTGCATAGACACAAAATCTTCCTCAAGATCCTTTCCCTTGTAGATCCACAGGGATAAGCAAGGAGGAAACTCTCAATGAAATATTTTCCCATATGCACGTTTAAATATAACTAATAACCAAAATGAAAGCTATAGGTGATTTTAATTGAAGAAATGAAGAAGTATGTGCACAAGAACTTCCTCCAAATCCTTTCTTAGGAAAATCCATAAGGATAAGCTAAAGAGGAATTATCAATGGAAGTTACTTACAAGATACAGACAATTTGTAAATTCTAACTTTCTTAAAACAATTGATGATTTGACAAAGAAATGTAAATTCTAGATTAAAGAAGTCAAATTACACCCCTAACCTAGAAATGTAGAACTATGACAATATCCAGATGTGGTTGTGATTTTATTTATCCCCTTAGCTTCTTCTCTAGATATGAATCCAAATGGTCTAGGAGTTGTGTTGGTTAGTATGCGAAGAAGTTGTGTAGACATTGGAGTAGACCTGGATGCAAAGCTATTTGGTCTTAAATGTAGGCAAGGAAGTAACAAGGTAAAGCTTTGAGTTTCTTGTGTGCTTCTTGGAAATATTTTGGCAGAGTAACGATGCAATCAAATTCAATGGACTCCAACCAATGCTTCAAGAAAAATCTTGGTTTTTATATAAAGTTGGGTGGAAATAGTCCAATAGACTTGAAAGCCGAAGTGCCAAATCATCCACAAAAGGGAAGTCAACTTACTAATAATAGTAAGTAAATAAGGAGAAGTTCATACACATCTAACAATCTCATAATCAAGAGAATTGGCTGAGAAACATGTGAGAAAATCAATGGGAAACTTGCAACACGCGTACAAAACTGGAAGTGTTAGTTCTCGGATAAAAGCACACATAATCGTTGGTGCGTAGATTGGCGATTCTGCAACCACCCAGCGCATTGTGTAAATTTCACTCGGGGGAGACCATATGCTACGTAATCGCCACGATGATTACGTAACTTAAAGGGAAATGCTAAGGAAATGGGGGTGAAAAACATTTACAAAATAATGTAAGGCTAGGAAACTAAGAAGCAAAGAAAACTAAGTCACATAAAAAGAAAGCAAAAATGGGACCTAGATTCATCATTTATTCTGGAAATGAAATTTATCATCATTGGGTATTTTTATTGTTCCAAAAATGTAGTACCATGCAATTTTGGGTGATTATAATGCTCTCATGTCTCTTGATACAAAGATAGTGGGCTAACTATAGAGTAGTGAATGTACCTATTCCAATAGTAATATGATGTAGTGATCCGGAGGATTTTTCACTATACAGATCTTCCCTAAACTTCCCTAAACCTAGACCATGATGAAGGGATTCTTGAGACCTTTCCGAAGGTATGTTGAACTTTAAAATCACAATTCGTATTCAAATTCTATCGTCGGTCAAAGTTAAGGTCGTAAATGGGTCAACCCTAGTCAACAAGTCAACAAGTGGACCAATGACAAGGTGACACGTGGAATTTAGTGACAAGACAAAATTTATGGTATTTTAATGTTTCAAAATTAGTTCCATGGTATAGATCCCATCACAAGCTTTCTGACGCATTCTGAACGGACCAAATCTGAGTTCATATGCGAAAGATATGCATAGTCAAAGTTGTGGTCAAATGATGACATGACACACTCTGACGTGGACAAATGGCATATTATGGGCGTGAAACTTGGTAGGTTTGTAGTGGATTTGGATTTAAAATAATAATAATAATAATATATTTAATCCATTCCACATGAATAAGCCTAAATCCCATGGGATAAGGAGGATTTTGTGGCCAAAAAGCTATTTAAAGGCTTATCCTATCCCTTTCCCACCAAATGTGGGGTCAATGGCTAAATTGGGTGCCTAAACCTATGGAAGGGGGATTTAAACCCTTGACCTGTGCCAAAATACTTATCAGCCTTACCAACCCGCCACTTTTTAGCAAGTGATAGAATATGAGATCACTTCTATTTAAAGGGACCTTTTGGTAGGTTTGTGAATGGACAATGAAGGACCAATTTGCAGAGATCACCATTTTCGAGGCACTTACGGTCTGAATTTTGCCATGGTGTAAAAAAAAATTGTTCAAAATTCTGATATATTTCTAGAAATGTAAATTTTGTTACAGGAAGTGCTATAGATTTTCTGTGTAGGCTTTTTTTTTTTCCATGGTAGTTTCATAGATCAGGCACGAGGAACAGGCATAGATCTGCATTTTCCAACCACTTTTGGTCCGAATCAGGCCATGGAGTAAAAAGGGAAGTTTTTCATAATTTCCTCTAGTTTCCATAAATGTAAACCTATTTTATGTAGGTGTTGTATATTTCAAGTTGTAGACATTTTTCAAACATAATTTCACAGGAAACTATCAGTGAAAATACTGTAGGGGCCACAGATGGACTTGGGAACGTTTCTAGTAAATTGAAGAGTTCCAAGAGGTTTGAATCAACTCATTTGTAGGTATAAAGTTATGTTAAGTCATTAGTGAAGGGATATTGTACTTCATTGGATGTTTAATAGATCGATTCACTTTTTGTGAATCCGGAGATGTAGCCTTCGGGTGAACTCCATTATCAAGTTCTTGTGTTGTGGATTTGATTTTAGTTTGTTTAGAAGATTTTGATCAGATAAAAAAATTCAAGTTAGTTTATTTGATTAATTATTTAAGAAAACATAAAATTGGATTATTTGGATTGAAGTCACAATTTCAATATCCATAACCCACAACAGAAAGGGAATTACACATTTCAGATTTGGAATCAAGAATTCAATTTGAGTGCATTCTAAAATCAACTATGAATTTTTAAATGGATTTGTAATAGATTCAGTATATTCACTTAAGTTGAAAATTAAGGATAATTGATTTATCTAGAAGAGTTTAAGGATTTGGGTTTCAAGAATTCTCAAAATTGCTAATACTCTTAGTCAAGTTTTTAAATCTAAGAATTTTCTAAGTACTACTTCAAAAAAAATAGTACCATTTTCAGATCATGTAGTGTGCTTCAACTATTAGACTAAACCCTTTTGTCACTTGAAAGCCTTTGAAAATTTCTAGAGTGACTTTGCTAAAATTAAGACATGACTCTAAGATATTTGCATGCTTGGAAATGGAGGAATCTAGACTCTTTGATGTGGTTGAGTGACTTATAACAATGACTACTCTAAATCATGTGCAGCTAATTTTAGAAGATTAAGGAGAACCACGAGTGTTTTTGGAATGATATTTACAACATGAGCCCGTCGAGTGTCATATGAGTAATAAAGTGATATTTACTTGCTTATATATCTTTTTTAGGTGAAATATTATGATAAGGTTGACCCTAAGAAGATGAAATGACACAATAAAGATATTCAAATTGAAACCAAATTCAGAAGAAGAGAAAAGGAAGGATCATACAAGTTGTCTAAGGTTGTACAACTTATCTTGAAAAAACTTTATTTTTAATAAAGAGCTTGTGATGTAAAACAAAATATTCTAGAATGATGCACAAAGATGATTTAATAATTTTATTAAATAATAATTCTTGAATTAATGATAAAGTAGAGTGTGGAGATGAGAAATTCAAGAAGGATCTAGGGATATGTACAAATTGGTCTTAGAATGTGAGCCATTTGTCTTCGCAAGGAACATAACCAAACTTGTCATTGTTAAAGGATAAGTTTTCAAATTGAGTGTCTACACCTATAATAATAAGATCACACCACATAGATTCCCTTCTTTGGTGGAAGTATTTTCTAACTTATCTCAGCTAGTCCTACAAATTATCTCTAATGTTAAATTGTTTAAAGCATCAACATTAGAATAATCTTGCACTAATTCACCTAGAAAATTTCCCAACATTCAATATTACAATCCTTACAAGGCCACTTTACACAATTTTTTTGATGTCATGGCCGCTTTATTGTGTTGTACTAAGGATAATACTCAATGCACCTTGGTCGATTGATATTATCTTCTCATAAAGAACTTTTTATCTTCTATGTTTTTTAAGTATGGGTGGTGTAGGAGCATCTCAATGTTGAAAACAATCTTGCATCACAAACAAAACAAAAAGAATAATAACTTAATTTATAATTTATTATTCATTTTTCTTTGTCACAATTTCATCAAACACTTAGCATACATAAATTAGTGGTCAGAATTCCTTAGGAAATCTCAAAAACCAATCATATGGGTGTTCTTAGTTTTAGAAGGACATGGCATAGCCAAACCATTTTAGGAAAGAATGCTTAAGATGGTAGTTGTATACAATTTAAAATTAGCCAAAAACATTAACAAGGCCAAAAAAAAATTGGGATGATTGTTTGAATTTATCATTAAGGAGGAGTTTTGAGATGCCCAAGAGGTAAGAAAAATGCAACAAGGAAGTAGAGAGAGGAAGCCAAAATATTAGAAAATAATTGAAAGCAGAGTTGTAGACATGAAATTATACACTTATTACTATTGCGTTACGCCTCTAGTATGTTCTTATATTCATGATTCCTAAGTGCAAAGATTAGACATTGGTGACACCTTTCCTAGTCCTATTGCTTTGATTGATTTTTTATTTTGACATTGCCTTATACTTTCTAGATTTATGCTTTCTAGTTGTCTCACAGAGATGTTAGGAAATAAGAGATAAAATATGCGGAATAATCCCTTATAGAATCACAACAAAGAGAAACTAATATGCAGAAAATATTACTGGATCTCAAATAAAAGTGCAAAATAAATAACACAACACAGAGAGACAAGATTTAACGTGGTTCACCCAATTTGGGCTACGTCCACCAAGAATCACTTGCTCAGATTTTATTACAAGCTTCCACTCTCTCAATACAATACCTAGATCCGTTTGGAGCTATGCTCAACAAACTCTACATAATTCACACCTGAATTCAAAACACATCTGCAATACATTTGCTTGTCTATCTATCATATGCATAAGACCATATAAATAGACAACTGCTTAAGCAATTTTACAAAACCATGGGTATCAAACAATGGGTAAAAAACAAAACTATCCCATAAACCTATGGGTAGCCAAAGAGGCGGTTTTACAAAACAATGGGTACCGAAAAGCCATGGGCCCAAAAACATCTCATAATGGTTACCCATTACCCATGGGTTAATAAACCACCCATGAAAATTTGCTTCTCAGGGTTTCGCCCCAAACCCCCTGACCCGCTCACCGGCGAGTGGGACTGCCAGTAAAAATACCCGAGTGTAACACATAGAAGGTGTACCACACTCTAACATGAAAATAGGCTCCACAAACATAACAATCTCCCACTTGGAGACTGATTTCCACTGAGCAAGCTTCTCAACCCTTCACTGTCATCCGCAAAGGCCAACCAAAGCTGAACATAGCTTTAGTTTATCCCTTGTGACCACCTTGGTCATCATGTCTATAAGATTCTGACTGGTATGAATCTTCTCCAACTTCAACTTATCTTCCTCCAAAGTTTTCTGATGAAGTGATATCTCAACTGTATATGCTTTGTCCTAGAGTGGAAAGCAGAGTTCTTAGCTAGGTGTATAGCACTTTGACTATCACTATGCAGCTTACATTCCTCCTGCTTATGCCCCAAATCCTCAAGTAATTGTTGTAACCAAATCATCTCTTTGCTTGCCTCTTGTGGCAGCAACATACTCAAACCTCCATGGTTGATAAAGCCACCGGCTTCGTAGTCATGAAATCCAGCTCACTGTTGTCCCACCTATAGTATAAATATAACTGTCATGCTCCTCCCGCTATCTACATCTCTAGCCATGTCTCGAATCTACATAACCACGTAAAATGGTGTATGATCCACTATAACACAAAACTATCCCCATGGTTCCTCTCAAATATGAAGGATCCACTTTATTGTTTGCCAATGCTCTTTACGGATCACTCATAAATCTACTCACGCTCCCATTGCATGGGCAATATCGAGCCTAGCGCACAACATAGCATATATCAAACAGCGCCAACAACCGATGAGTAAGGTACCTTGGACATCTAGTTCTTTCCGCTTTGTCTTGGGATCTGCTCCTTTGATAACTTAAAATGGCCTGCCAAAGGAGTCCCAACCGGTTTAACATCCTGCATGTTAAACCTATCCAATACCTTCTTAATGTACTCTTCCTAAGATAAAGTCAACTTCCATTCCTTCCTATCCCGAGTTATCCTCATACCAAGGATTTGTCTGGCTTCCCCAAATCCTTCATATCAAAGGATTCACTTAATTTGTTTCTTGATTACTTTTATTTCTGCATGTTTTTACCTGCAACCAACATGTCATCAACATACAAACACAGGATAATATAACTTCCATTCTCAAATTTCTTTGTATACACGCAATGGTCAGAATGACATCTAATATAACCTTGCTCCATCATGAAGCTATCAAACTTCTTATACCATTGGCGTGGAGCTTGTTTCAAGCCATACAAGCTCTTCTTCAGTTTACACACCATATCCTCTTTACCTTTGACCTCATAGCCCTCTGGTTGCTACATATATAGTTCCTCCTCTAAATCACCATGGAGAAATGTAGTCTTTACATCTAACTGTTCTAAGTGCAAGTCTTCTGCTGCCACTATTCCAAGAACAGTTCTAATAGAATTCATTTTTACTACAGGATAAAATATCTCATCAAAATCTATACCTTGTTTCTGTGTAAACCCCTTGACCACCAACCGGGCCTTATATCTTTTCTTTCCTCCTTCTTCGTCTTTAACTCTGTACACCCACTTGTTCAGTAATGCTATTTTTCCTTCCAAGAGCTTCACCAAATCCCAAGTCTTGTTATCCATGAGAGACTTATGCTCCTCATCCATGGCTTGCTCCCACTTCTTACTGACATCTACATGTATTGCTTCATCAAATCTCTCTAGCTCTCCACTATCAGTGAGTAATAAATAATAAAGAGAAGGAGAAAAACGTTCAGGTTCTTTTCTTACCCTATAAGACCTCCTCACTGTAGGAGTTTGGGGTTCCTGTTGAGTAGGTTTCTGAACTGATTCATCGGTCACTTTCCCATCTGAAAGATCCTCTACCACTGTATATTCTTTCTTGGATTCTTCCCTATTTTCCTATAACTGTTGCTTATACATGACTTTCTCATTAAAGACCACATCCCTAGATCGAATGATTTTCTTGTCCTTAATACTCCAACATTTAAACCCAAAGTCATCACCACCATAACCAATGAAATTACATTTTTCTGATTTAGCCTCTAGCTTGGTCCTATCATCCTTATCTATATGAACAAACACCTCACATCCAAAGACTCTAAGAAATGAATAATCAACTTTCTTACCATACCATGCCTCCTCAGGTATGCCTCCATCCAAGGCACTTGAAGGTCCTCTGTTTATCAAGTACACAGTACGGTTGTGCTCACCACTTACGCCCAAAAAGAAAGAGGGTCCGCATGTAACCTCATGCTCCTAGCACATTCCATTATTGTTCTGTTCATCCTTTTTGATACCCCATTCTGCTGTGGAGTTCCTAGAACCGTCTTTTCTCATGGATTCCATTCTTAGAATAGTAATCATTAAATTCATTGTTGCAGTACTCCCTCCATTATCGACTGAGACATTTTAGCTTAAGACCTGTTTCATTCTCTACCAAGGCATTTCATTTAACAAAAGTGTCAAATACATCAAATTTGTTTCTAATACAATAAACTCAAACTTTCCTTGTTGCATCATCAATAAAAGTAACATAATAACTTGAACCCCCAAGAGATGATACCTGAGCCGACCCCCACACATCAGAATGTACCAGCTCTAACTTACTCTCTTTCTTTGTAGGTCCAACCTTGAGAAACCTTACTCGCTTTTATTTCCCATATATGTAATTCTCACATAAATCCAAACCTGTTTCTGTATATCTAGGAAAATTCTTCTTTATGATGTTCATGCCCTTATGGCTCATATGACCGAGCCTATAGTGCCATAATGTTGTATCTGCATCTAAAGCCACAAGATTATAATCATTAGTACTATCAGTGGTTAAATACAAGGTTCCAACCTTCTTACCTCTTGCCACCACAAGAGCACCCTTGGTAACCTTCCAAGAGTTAGCTGTAAATATCATCAGTACAACCATCACTTCCCAATTGCCCCGCCAATATCAAATTTCTCCTTAATGTAGGCACATGTCTGACATCCTTCAATAGCCATGTATTCCCATTCTGCATCTTAACCTGAATAGAACCTTTTCCAACTATACTGCAAGGCTCATCATCACCAAGAAAAACATGCCCAAAATCCCCTTGAACATAATCAACAAAATAATGCCTATGTGGAGTAGCATGAAAAGAAGCCCCTGAATCTAAAACCCAAGATTCAGTAATATTATGCAAAGAAAGAATCAAAGCATCCTGACATACATTACTCGATGCCACATTTGCCTCCTTGTTTTCTTCCTGTTGTTTCTTCTTGTCCCGAAGCTCCCAACAATCCTTCTTTGCATGCCCAGACTTTCCACAGTTCCAACATACAATCTTTCTCTTGGATTTTGACCTTGCTCGATCTTTTGATTTTCCACTTTCACAAAGCATTCCATGAAGTAGAAGATTCCCAGAGCTTTTTCTTCACATTTCCTCACTTAGAATCACCCCTACAACATCCTCAAACTTCAACTTGAGTTAGTTTGGAACCAAATTGCTTACCGCCATTACAAAGGCTATTCCAACTTTCGGGGTAAAGAGCACATAATTAATAAAGCCCTAACTTCTTCATCAAATTCTATCGTAACCAAAGCTAGCATATTCACAACCGTATTGAAATCATTTAAATGATCTGCTACTGAACTATTCTCAGACATCTTCATATTAAACAACTTTTTCATTAAAAATATCTTGTTAGAGGCAAAGGGTTTTTCATACAACTTCCCTAATGCATCCATTAGATATTTTGTAGTCTTTTCCTTTGAAACATTAAATAATACCTAAGATGCAAGACAGAGTCGGATTGTTCCAAGTGCCTTCTGATCCAAAAAATCCTATTCCGCATCTGTCATACTCGAGGGTTTCTTCACCTTCTCGGACAACGGAGTATAAAGATCCTTCGATAAAGGTAATCTTCCATCTCGCATCTTCCAAAGACTTAAATTCTTCCCGTTGAATTTATCAATCCTAGATCTTCCATCATCTCGCCATAGCTCCCACTCAAGATAAAACTTTCCCTGCGATTCAACACTTCACAGAAACCAAACCAAGCTCGATATCAATTGTTAGGAAATAAGAGATAAAATATGCGGAATAATCCCTTACAGAATCGCAATAGTAGAAACTAATATGCAGAAAATATTACAGATCTCAAATAAAAGTGCAGAATAAATAACACAACACAAAGAGACAAGATTTAACGTGGTTCACCCAATTTGGGCTACGTCCACCAAGAATCACTTGCTCAGATTTTATTACAAGCCTCCACTCTCAATACAATACCTAGATCCGTTTGGAGCTATGCTCAACAAACTCTACATAATTCACACCCGAATTCAAAACACATCTGCAATACATTTACTTGTCTATCTATCATATGCATAAGACCATATAAATAGACAATCGCTAAGCAGATTTTACAAAGCGTGGGTATCAAACAATGGGGAAAAAACAAAACTATCCCATAAACCTATGGGTAGCCAAAGAGGTGGTTTTACAAAACAATGGGTACCGAAAAACCATGAGCCCAAAAACAGCCCATAACGATTACCCATTACCCATGGGTTAATAAACCACCCATGAAAATTTGCTTGAGGGCTTCGCCCGAACCCCTGACCCACTCACCGGTGAGCGAGACCGCCGTAAAAATACCCTAGTGTAACACATAGAAGGTGTACCACACTCTAACATGAAAATAGGCTCCACAAATATAACAAGAGATACTTGTTCTGTTTGTTGTCTAGTTTATGTTTCTTCTCATTAGGACACTAGTGACCGGTAAAGACACTAGCGCTGAGCGCTTTTGTCCAATCTTGTTTATATTTTAATTTACCACTTGGCACCTGATTTTAGGTCTTTTCTAATTCTTATTTCATGTTTGTAGTTGGCCTTTTGTGTCACTAATTTTCGATATTCAAACAAAGGATTCATAGATATACAGAACCTACTAACTAATATAAGAGACAATTTCGAGCTACTACTTTCTATTTTCTACTTGGGAAAAAGCAACACTTGAGCATTGCATTTGGGTTGCATTATTAGTTTTAGGTTTATTTTTTATAATAATAATTTTCCCGCCACAAGTGACATGTGGATGGATGCACCGGTGACCTAGCATGTCACGTAGAAGGAAAATAAAACATGAAGTGATTAAGCTACGGATGACGTGTATGTTTATCATCATACCATGACAAACATTATGCAATGATTGCCACATTATGTTTAATAAGGATAGACATGCCGACTTGGCACAAATTTTCATTAAATTAATTAACGGTCAAATTTTACAATACTTATCTACTAAATATATACATATTGGTATTAGAATACTATTATCTATTTTCCATAGACAATTTGTAACAAATTTAATATAAATTTGGTTTTTTAGAGTTTTTAATTACTCACTAAATAAAATGATAAATTAATTAATTTATTATTTAAGTTTATTTAATTAATGTTTTCATTTAATAATAAATAAATTAATCTTGATGTTGTGTCTCCTTAGGATTTTGAAGATTTTGTTGGAGGCTTCTACAAATGCATATGCATATTAGTTGCGATCTTTGACCTTTAATTGTTCTATTTCCATTCCTTTGATCATATGCATAGCACATGCATACTTTAATTAGAATAGATATCCATTTTTGGCACTTCAATTCTTTATGAAAATTTTCAAATAATGATGCAAATCTTATCAATATTCTAAAAGCATGGCTATCCTCCAAAACTTAGATAGTGATATAGGAAAACTCTCTCATATTCATTTTTCTATCAATGCTCATTGTTGGTGTATATGACTTGTTTTGTTGTCATTCGGTGTCTTGTCCACCATATATGGTTATTCATATCACTTAGTGAGATCATAGGTCATTAGGGTTAGTTAGGGTTGTGTCCACGTGTCATGCATAAGAGTTACACAACACTCCTATATGTACCTCTTATTTTTTATCTATGAGAATGCTAGACCATGTGTATTTCATACTTGATTCTCATTTTTGTATTTGATCTCTTGCTTACTATGTGGAGCTTTCATGTCACAATTAGAAGTGTAACCTTTTCAATGTGCACGGGTTCTATATTAATCCTCGAGAATAATTTGATATGGTATCAGAGTTATTATTCGGTAAATGTGCACTCATTTAATTTTGGTTAATATTAATTCCTTTTTAGGTTTTCATGTTTCTCGTGCAAGTTTTTGTTATTTTGGAATCTTGTTAATAGGTTTAACCATCTTATTTTTGGAGTTTGTGCTAGTTTTTTTGTTGTACATGTGCAGTTTGGTGTTTCATGACTAAATTTAGTACATTGCAACTAATTTTGGAGGAATAGATAAACGGAGGTAGATTTTGTATTTCTTGTTTTATCATTAATTTTTAATTAAAAGTGATTTTTTAAGAAATTTTGTGTTTGGACATGTTCTAGGTTATTTCTCTTCATGTTTTACATTTTCATACATTTTATCATGGTTGCTTGCTCATCCTCTCTATTAGCTCGGTCGAGCTCTTGCAAAGCTCGACAAGATCCCCGACGAGTTGACTCTGTCCTCCGAGTTGGTTTATTTTTTCATTGGCTCATCTCATGTTTGTGAGTTGGTTTTTTCTTACATCGAGGTTCTACATGGTACTTTGGGTTTTGTTCATGTTGGTTTGTTGTTGCATTGTTTGCATCAAGTCATGTTTCATTGAAGCCGAGTTGGTTGCACTCCTACCGAGTATTATTTTTCTTAGTTTTCTTCTTTTCTCTCTAAATGGATTTTCTTGCTTTAGAGATCAGGTTTCTTGTCTACATTGAGTTTGATTTGAGCTTGAGTCGAGCAATTTTTTTGCCTTTCCTACGAATTATATATTGCATTTAAGTTGTTTGTGCCTTTTCCATGAGCAATGTTTTCATATCCCCTACGATGTGAAATTGTCACCCTGAAATATCCCTTGTGAGATACCACTTGAAAATGCACAAAATATATGAAAATTGTAGCAAAGTAAAATTTCGATTTTTATAGAAAATGACCGGTATGGAAGAAAATGGTATTTAATTGATATCTCACAAAATACTTGCCCAAAGTGCATGAAATTTTGACTTAAGCTTTAAATAATAATAATAAACACTAGAAAAATATTTTTGGAATTTTTGGAATAATATATTGCTGCCAAAAATTACAGAATGCCCTAGGCGGCTAGGAAACTTCAAAAATTCATATCTCCTCAAATATGCATGGAAAAATTATGAAACTTGGGAAATAACATCTATTAATATTGAGAATGAAAACCCAACCTCTAGATCTGAAAAATGACACCTGGAAGCCCTAAAAACACTGCTGCAAATTTGGAACTGAGTAGATAAAACCCTAGAAAATAGATAAAAATCTGAATTTCTAGAAATAACATCTACCAATGATATAGAAGAGATCCCAACCTCCAGATCTAGAAATGGCACACTAAAACCCTCCCAAAAATCATTGCAAAATCCCAAAGTGGGTCACTCCCCTTGGGAAGAGGCCCAAAACCCTCAAAAGTGTCTCCAAATATGGCGCCAAAATCTGATCTAATCGCTGCCACAAATCAGATCTAAAAACCCTTGATTTTTCTCCACAAAAATCTTCCAAAACCCTTCTCTAAAAATTCTGAAATTAATCTTTGAAAATCAGTCCTGAATCAGCTCCAAAATGACAAGCTCGAGTGGATCTTTCACCACCAAAGAATTCCCTACTAGCTAGGAATGGATCTCTCACCACCGAAGCTAGGGATCTTGTGGGATCTTACTCCACAAGCTAGATGATAGCAATCAATAGTTGCTCAATGAAAATCATAAGTGTGCATGCAAGAATCCCCTCTAACACTCCCCAAATCTCCTTATATAACTTTTCATTACCTTTTTCCAAGTTGGGAGCTCCATGTGGGACTAAAAGTGACTTAAGTGACCCCAACAAAGAAATAGAATAATAAAGTACTATGAGCCCCCTAATGACAAAATATAACAATTATTACCACCAAGTTGACCACTTAATGTCAACGACAAAATATAACAAAAAAGTAATGTGGTAATAAGTCATCTATACCCAATAGCCTCCAACGTCATTAGCCCCTCGGGTATGTCCAAGGCTAAGACGAATGAAAAAAACTCCTAGGCCATCTGCTCGGAATTGGGGACATTACACACCCCTTCATTCCCTATGGAATTTTTAACCCCTACATTTGGTTCTTCCTTTCTTAGCATTCCACTCACCCTACAAAGTGTGTGTTTTTGCACTTAAGTTGTCATTTTCAACTCTCAACCTGCTTGCATTGTGCAAATTATTACCCGATCATCGACCTCACTCCTCTCCTTGCTCGCAACCCACTCTAATTCATTTCTGCCCGACGTTGACCTATTTTGGCATTCTCTCGTGACCCAATATTGGCATGCTTTGCACCTCTCCTCTAATTGAGCCCTTTATTTTCACCCCCTTCTTTTCATTAACCCCGCCTACCACATCAAACATCGAGCTATGTGCTAACTAATGAAGCCATTACAAGTTTATATCCAAAATTTGAGCCTCAAGCTAATCCCATGCTTTGCACCCAATGCTCACTCGAGATGGCTCCACATGCTTAAGCACCTCGCCAAGCCTTATCTTGGTCTACCCACCTTGGCTAGCTTTCCCACTCTTTTCAATTTTACCACCATCCTTTTAATGTGATCATTTTGTATTTAAGAGGGGTGTTTATAGTAAAGAGGTGATTATTTTATTAAGGAGGGAAATATCATATTGTTCTACAAGGATTAATACATAACCTCATGCACATCAAATAGTGTTACACTTCTAATGGTGTCATGAATGTTCCACGTAAGTAAGCAAGATATCAAATCAAAAATGAGAATCAAATAGAAAATAACATTATGGGTCCGACATGCTCATAGATAAAAAAAATAAGAGGTACATATAGGAGTGTTGTGTAATTATTGTGCATGACACCTATACACAACCCTAACTAACCCTATTGATGTATTCTCACTAAGTGAGATGACTAACCATATGAGGTGGAAAAGATGTCGAGTGACGAAGAGACAAGTCATATAAACCAAAACCCCTCTTCATCAAAGTTAAGGTATAGGTCATTGAAATTCAGAACTAAATGAGAACTCCCCTAGATAACTAAGAAAGATGTATCAATGGGACCTAATAACTAAAGGCCTAATAAGGTATCCACGTACAAATAACAATATTTATAGAAAAGAAAAAGAAGAGAATGGAAATGAGTCCCGACTACTAGGCCTAATGAGGTACCCATGTACAATAAGGATATCAAGTAATGGAGGAAAACCCTAAGGAAAAACATCCACTTATAAGAGATAAAATACACCCCTAAACAACCTAAGAAAGATGTGTTAAATGAGTCCCAAAAATTAAAGGCCTAATAAGGTACTCATGTATAAACTGCAATCTTTCTAGAAGAAGAGAAGAGATGAAGAAACGTTATCCAACCTCCCAAGACGAAGAATGTGTCAAAGACCACCCTATATCAAGTGAAGAAGAAGATCCTCAAAGTGACAAGGTGTGGTTCTATCCAAGGAATGATGCTCCATATGTGAGGTGGAAGTGCCAACTACTCCATGAAGAGATGGTGAATCCAAAGTAGCGGCGAAGAAGGAAGGTAAAATATCATGTAAGTGTATAGAAGAGTTCTGTAATCCAATGAGTCCCAAATCAAAGTACTGCTCCCTAAAATTATGTAAAGAACCAGGAGAAGTATGTGGATCAATAAATAAATCCTCAAGATGTGGTAGATGATAAGTGGATGGTGGAGGTGGGTCCTCATCACTATGGAAATCAACCAAGCTAGAAGAGAAGTCGCCATCATCAGAAGTGAGCTCAGAAATATCATCAAGTCAGGTGAATCCGATGAAACATCTTGAAGGAGGAACAAAGTGAGAAAAGGAGTAAATTTTAGCGTGATGATAAATTGTACCAACTGCAATAATACTTTCATTGTGAAGATCTCTAACATAAACAGAATCGGAGTGAACTCAACCCGCATGCCCTGACTAAGGTGAGTGATCTGATATACTAAAAGGAGATTAGTTAAAAGTGAAGGAACATTAAGCACATTGTTGAAAGTTCCACCATTCACTTCAATAGACCCTCTCCCAAAAACCAATGTAGAAGTGTCATCACCAAGCCGAATAGAAGACATGTCACATGGCTCTAATGAAGAAAACTCAATGTCTAATGAGGCCATATGATGAGATGTACTGAATCAATCACCCATGTAGGAGTAGGTGACACAAATACAACTAAAGATCTTTCCATTATTTTCTCCTTAGTTGATTCTTTTCCTTTCACTTCCTCCATTGTCTTATTCTTTAAAATTTTGTGAGTTGATGATGAAGGTGGCTTGATATAATTGGGAACTCCTATGTTTTTCTTCTCAAGAAGACTCGTGAGGAGGTCAATCTTCTTCTTCAAACATTTTTCTTCTTCATGCCTACCATTGTAGTACCCACATTTGATCCATTCTTTAGGAGATTTAGAACTAGAAGAGGAAGTGGAAAAGTTTTATTTGGTGGTGGATTGGTCCTTTTTATTCTCATGATCCTTATTTGCTTCTTCTCTTTTGAAACCCTAGGTTTTTCATGACCAACAATGAGAGCATGGGATTTTTGGATCTAAGAGTACCCATTTAAATTAGCTTATCATATTCTCTAGTCAAATCAATGAAAAACTCATCAAAGGAGGGCATAGTCCAACTTGCACACCAAGTGATATTTTTGTAGCATGGAAGGTTGAGATAAAGACAAAATAGTCTAGACCAAGTTTTGCAAGGATAGAAAGTATGAGTTGTGAGTCCTTCTTGTCAATTCCATAATTTTTCAGTTGCAATCTTAGAGATTTGAGTTTGGTGAAAAATTCTAGAGAGTGTCAAAGTGTTAGGGTTAAGAATAATCAACTCATTTTCTAGTGCATGTTTTTTCATTTCATCATGTTTCCCAAAAAAATTCTGAGGCATCCCAAAATTCCTTGGGTGATTTGGCTATATTAATATGAAAGCGTAGTTCGGTGATACAGAAAGACACAACCAAAGGATTCATCACATTTGTCAAACCAATTTTCTTTCTCTCGTATCTTTTTTAGGTTCGGTTTGCAATCCCATAGTTATCAATACAATTTTTGTTTTCTCAAAGCGAGAGATACAACATATTTCCATTCATGATAGTTAAATGGGGTAAGAAAAGGAACAATATTAAGATCCATAACAAATAAAAGTGAGCAAAGAAAATAGCGAAAGAAAATAACCACACAAAATGAACACCCCTTGATTGTGGCACTTTATAAGTAGTGTGTTGATTACACCCAAGTGTTTATGTGATGTGAGATGGTTGGTCACTCACCTTGTAATTAACGAAATATCTCACAAGCGTGGAGACCACAATATGCTCATTCGTGTGCAACAAAACAAGTGAACAAGCATAAAATCAAACAAGAAGGGAATGAAGCTCTCTTGTCATAAGGTTCATGGTAGACACACTCACTAACCTGCAAGCAAAGAAAGGGCTCAAAAATGACTTAGGGGACTTCGAGGATGCAACAAAGGCTCAGAAGGGGAAATGCTAAGAGGGACACAACACACCCAACAAACAATTAGTAATAAAAAACGTCAATAACGCTATAAATTGTACTTTAAAATTTCCCGATTAGCTTAATTTGAAAAATTAAAGGGAAAAATGACTATAACATTAGAAAAACAAATAAAAGACTACTAATGAGATTAAAGAGCTAATTTAAATTAATTAAGGTTCTTAAAATTAAATTAGACCCCTAATTAAACATTAAAGCATCTAATCTAGATTTAAAAAAAGATTAATTAAATAAAGAGAAAATTAAAATTAATTAATACTAATCAAATTTAATTAAGCTCTTAACTTAAAAAAAAGTCCTAATAATAATAATAATTAGGACTTAACAATAAGGGCCAATTTAAAACAAAACTTTAAAATTAAAAGTCGCTTAGCTTTATATTAAAACCTACCTCGAATTAAAGAAAGCCACCTAGATCTATTAAACACCCCACTTCTTGTATAACCCCTTTACCTTAAGCATGAATAAATACCATCACTTAAAACAAACACGAACAATTATAAAAAAATCCACCACTTTAAAAAAATACATCACTTAACTTTGAAAAAACAAACAATGAGTTTTAAAAAGAAAAACAACAAACTTTGAATAAAAAGTGGCAAAAAGACTCATCAAAAAGTAGTGGACTCGGTCCATGGAGTGAGGGAGAGGGAGACAACATGGGGGTCAATGAGGAGATAGGATCGGGGCATGGGGCAAATGATACGAGAGCTAGATATGCACAATCTTGGGGATTTGATAATGCTGAGGGTGGAGTGAGAAATTGAAACAATTGAAAAGGCTCGAATGGTCGGGAATCCAAACTAGGTAGCATTTGGTGGTAATAGTGATGGGTTCAATCACAAAGACAAAGCAAAGAAATCAAGTTTGAGGGTCGAGATAGATCCAAACATAGGCATAAGGAAAACATGCATCCTGAGGTAGATGACAAAGGTTCTGCAAAGATTTGTTTGGGGTAGCCAAGCGGCTAGGCCGAGCTAACGCGAGGGCTCGCATGACAAACAACCAACCCAACAAAAACAATACAAACAAATATAACCCAAATCATAACCGATCATCTTTGAGCTTAAAACTACATGCGAATAACAATGCAAAACAAAGCAAAAAAAGGTTGACTCACCATGATAGAGGTAAAAAATGAAGGTAGAAAAATTAAACTCAACCTAGACATAAAGAAAACAACTGAAATGAAAGATAAAGCGAATTGTAGGAGTTCTAAACAAGGAAATGTTGCTACCCCATCCAATGCAAAACAGAGAGCTCGGGAAAAATTCAAATGTATGGAGAATGAAAGGGTTATGTAAAATGAGAACAATAGAAGAAATCTAAATTGTCTCAACCAAGATTACGATAAAAATGAATCTCTAAGCAATGTAAACCAAACTCAAATGATCATCTCGTATATAAACAAGAGCCAAACGCATGCAACAAAATAAAATGAAATCCTAACTGAAGGTCAAATAAGCTTAGATGACAAAGTAAGTGAAACCCTAACCACAATGCAAAAAACAACTAGCTTGTCAAGACAAAGCAGATTGCCAAGAAACTTAATGCAGAGCTCAGCTCATCAAAAGTGGTAGGTGTAAGAGAGGCAACGCAGAGGTAAATACTAGAAAGCTGTAAACATCAAGAGAAGGACAAATCAGATCCAAAAACACATAATTTCTAAAAAAATCACTTTTAGTTAAAAATTGCTAACCATATTGAAGATCCTACCTCTAGATTTAGTGGTTCCTCTAAACTTAGCTGTAGCTAGCTAGATATGGCTGGAAAACACCTTTAACCTACACATGTAAAACTAGAAAACCCGCACAAACTCCAAAAAATGAGATTTTTAAACCTATAAACAAGATTCAAAAATAGATTGAAAGCTTGCACGACAGGCATGAAAACTAGAAAATGAAGTAATATCAATCAGAATCAAATGATTATATGTTTATCAAACAATAGCTCTAGTACCATATCAAATTTTTCTACAAGGATCAATACGGAACCTCATGCACATTGAACAAGGTTACACTTCCAATGGTGTCATGAATGCTCCACATAGTAAGCAAGAGATCAAATCACAAAATGAGAATCAAGTAGAGAAAGACATTGTGGGTCTAGCATGCTCATAGATAAAAAAATAAGAGGTACATATAGGAGTGTTGTGTAACTCATGTGCATGACATGTGTACACAACCCTAACTAACCCTATTGACCTATTCTCACTAAGTGAGATGACTAACCACATGAGGTGGATAAGACATTGAGTGACGACGAGACAATTCATATACACCAACGGGTAAGTTGTTTGTCGGCATTTTTAAAGGTAGGGTATGTTTTATATTATAAGCTAGGTCTTAATTTTTAAAAGTTAGGATCTTTTTTATTAAAGTTGTAGCTTAGGTTTTTAATTAAGGAAAAGTTTAAATTAATCTAATATTAGATGTTAGTTTTAAATTAGGATCTTATATTTATTAGGGTAATTTAATTAAGGACCTCAATTAAATTTAGGAGATTAAATTTAATCTCAATTAGTCATTTTAATTTATCGTTTAATCTAGCGTTATTGTCGTTTTTTCCTTTTTGATCTCTAAATTAGACCAATTGGGCAGTTTTAAAGTCAATTTTATAGTGTTATTAGATTTTTTTGTTAATAATTGTTTGTTGTAGTGTGTTACTGACCCTCTAGCATAATTTTGCCTTACGGGAGCGTTTCGGCATCTTGGAAGTCCTTAAGACTCGTCTTGATCCCTTTTTTACATTTTAATAACCCTTATTATTATTTGTGTACGAGTGAGTGCATCCACCATAGTCTTACAACAAGGGGTTTTTCATTGCGACTTGTGATAATTTTTCTCACTAAAAACTTTGTCTTGTCCCCTTATTCCCCTTTTTGTGTTTGTTTACGTGTTGTTCACTACTTCTGATTGAGACTTATCGTGGCCTCCACTCTTATGTAATTCATCGCCTACTACAAGGTGAGTGCTCAACTGTCCCACGTCGTATGAACACACCCTATTATAATCAACACACTACTTATAAATTGTCGCAAATTGGGGGTTATCATTGTTCTTGGGTGTTGTATTACATGCATACACATTCTCGGTTGATTCCTAGTCTTGTAACCTTATTTGTATTCTTCCACCCTTCTTTTCTTGAATTTTGGATGCATTATCGAGTAAGTCCAACGTCTATTTGAGCATGTGTTTGTCATTTTTCACTCTTCTGCACTTATTTGTCTTTTTATGTTTGTACCATGGATATTTTTTTCCCAAACCTATGTTTCATAGGACCATTTCTACATTACTGACCTCTACCTCTTCTTCTTGGTAGGGCTAACTATGCACTGTGGTGTTTGAGCATGGAATGTTTTCTTATTCATGATGACATTTATCTCTATTTGTATGGACAAGTACCTGCCCCTGAGTGATCCTGATCAACTTGAAGAATGGCTTGACACTTGTAGCATGGTCATTGGTCATTTGTTGATGTACATTTCCAGGCCTCTCCACCATCATGTGGCACACATAGAGTGTCCTCACACAGTTTGGAGCATTCTTCAGTCCTTATTTGGATACCCTTCAGAGATTTTGTTGTTTTTCTCCTACCGATACCTTTGTCTTCTCTTCCTCTTCATGTGATGAAAGTTCTCACTTGACACGAGACTTTTTTATTCCTATTCTTAATGACGAGGATCATTCTTCTAGTTTTGATGATGAGAGTACAGATGAGGACTTCTCTCCTCCTCTCGACCACCTTTCAGAGAATGTTAACACTCCTCCTGTCCATCAAACATTGGGCGGTGTTGTTCCCACTTCATTCCATCATTACATCAGCCTAATTTCCACTTCTAGTGTGTGATGCCTCTTTCACTCCTCCTTCATGTGTTGATTATTCATACCTATCATACATTTGTCTTTTGTTTGTCAAGCCACCCTTCTTGGATGAGTATCGATGAGGCCATAAATTGGCCATAAATTACCATTATTTTGTCCTTCCAAGTTACCTTTGAAAGTTGATTTAAATGTAATCTTGGAACTTATAGTTTTCTTAAGATAGAATATAGGATATATATCTTGTTCATTCTTTAGAAGTCTTTTTATCTAGATTTTTACTAATCCTGTGTATTATTTAGGAAAGATGCAAAGTCTTGTGTATACAGGCCATAAAGGAAAGATAATGCTAGTTTTAAGAAAAGTGGAATTGATAATGAATTATATATCTAAACTCAAATATGATTTCATATCCAGATTCCTCTTGGAAAATTATGTAAGTTCAAAAAAAGAATCATCTCAATCCGAGATAGTGTGCAAAAGTTATATCTATTTTTCTTTAGGTCCGAAACAATTGAACTTAGCTTCAGAACTTGCATATTTGGCTCCGGAACGATTGGAGTTAGCTCTAGAACAATGGGATTTAGCTCCAGAATAATTAGAGTTAGCTTCGAAAATTATAGTTTTAGTTCCGGAACTTGTAGATTTAGTTCTGGAACTTGCAGTTTTAGTTTCAAAACCTTCATAAAATGATGAATTGTGAATAATAATATAATCCAATGAGAAATACACGAGAGGTTTTTATTCATAGAAAAAAATTTAATAAAAACTCATTCATATTTTTTTACTGAGGTTTTACCAATAAGGATACATTCAACTTTTAGTGAGCTGCAGTCTAAGGAAAAAATGTATCAAACGAGCACTAAAAGTTCCATAACCAGAAACAAAAAAGTCAAATGGAAAATTTGAGAGAGGTTTTTGTTCATAGTAATGTGTTTAACAAAAACCTCATTCATATTTTCTATAGGTTTTACCAATAAAAAGTAATCTAACTTTTAGTGAGCTGTAGTCCAAGGAAAAAGTGTATTAGACGAGCACCAAAAGTTCCACAGCCAGAAACAAAAAAGTCAAATGGAAAATATGAGAGAGGTTTTTGTTCATAGAAATGTGTTTAAATAAAAAACCTTATTTATATTTTCTACAAGTTTTACCAATAAAAAGGAATCTAACTTTTAGTGAGTTGTAGTCCAAGGAAAAAGTGTATCAGACGAGCACCAAAAGTTCCACAACTAGAAACAAAAAAAGTCAAATGGAAAATCGGGAGAGGTATTTGGTCAAAGTAATGTTTTGAGGAAAAAATCCTTCCAATAAAGTAGGAGAATAAAATAAATGTGATTCTTGTTACAAAAAATAAGGAGAAGATTTGGGAGAAAATCTTCCTAAAATAAGCGAGATAAGACTTTGACTCCAATAATATATCTCTCCATATTTTGTGGAGATGGAGATCTTAGTTGTTAGGATTGGAATAAAGATAAGATCATATTGTATTTCCAAAAATAAGGAGTTGGTTGGATACATGAATTATAAATGCAACCTCCCACACTCTTATATGTAATTTTCACTACCAAGAATAATATATTTGTTCTTCCTCATTAATCTTCTGAGAGAAATTATTCTTGCAGATTTTGAATTAAAAGTATGAATTAAGTCCTCTTCCAAGGAATGAGCTAGCCACTCATTCCAAGGAATATGGATCCATGTGTTATGTTCATTTATTTATTTCTATCGTTTTCCTTTTGTTGTGATTTCTGATTTTATGTTATGTAATTATTTTGTCCATACAATTTCTTTTGTGAACATGCAGGTGTCATATTTATTTTTCCTTTATTTTTAATTCAGTAATTTCATTTATGCAAATGTGATTTCTTTCATGCAAAATTTATTTATGCAAGTGTGCCTTTACATTTTGCATGTGTGATTTATTTTATGCAAGTTTGGATTGTGTTTAACAAAGTTGTTTTCCAAAGATCATTTTTTCTCTTAATGCATATAGCCATCAGACACCAGCCATGGATTGACATTATTAATGGAGAGGATTGAAAAAACTCATTAGTATCTATCAAACCTTAGTCATCTCTTCACAATGCTTTCTTGTGTTTCCATATAGGGAGTTTCTCATCCTTCTACAAGTGTTTCAAAGGAGTCCTTCATCTCCTTTGTTGGGAGTGCCCCTTATGGGACTCTTATCACTTCCACTTTTTAGATATCATCATTGATCTACCCTTGTTTGTGGATCCTCTTTCTACTATTTTGGGGCTTGTTACTTTACCTTCACTTCACTTGGAAATCCTTTTGGTGGATGTTCCTCTCACAAACTTTGACAGGTCTACATTTGTGGCATTACCTTCATCTCTTGTGCACTTACTTGTCAGACCTATGCCACATTTCCATAGCCTAGATCTAGATTTTTTTGTACTGCTACCTTTAGTTTCCTTTTCAGAGTGGGCAGGCTTCCAGCACTCTATTTCTATCATTCCTAAGGAAAGAACATTGTTTGATGTGGATGGACCTTCTTTAGTCTACATGTGGAAGACCACATCATCAACACTCTTCTTGGAGACTTCATAGAGTTTCAAACTTCATATCTGGTTGTAGAATTATTTACCAAACCCTTCACTAAAGCCAAGTATCCTTGTTTGTGCTCTCATCTTAGGTGAGGTCCACTACATCTTCTCATTTTCTTTGGGCCTTATTGTCTTCCTCTCCTCTTCAGGATTCTCTTCCACCTTCAAAGACACTTCATGTTCCTCCTCCCTCTACCACTAATTACAGAATTTGGGTCCAAATTCAATGGGAGTTCATCAAAAATCATCTTTCAGAGGATTTGGATAGTTCTCTTCTTCTCCTCATCTTCTTCTTGTAGAAATATTGCAGTTTGTACATGGGTACCTTATTAGGCCTTTTATTTTACTAGGACCCATATGACACATATTTTTAGGTTGTTTAGGGGAGTCTTTTATCTCTTGTAAGTGGATGTTTTTCCCTTAAGGGTTTTCCTCCATTACTTGATATCCTTATTATACATGGGTACCTCATCAGGCCTAGAAATCGGGACTTGTTTACCTTCTCTTCTTCTTCTTTTTCAGAAAGATTGTTATTTGTACATGGGTACCTTATCAGCCTTAGTTTATGGCCCCATTGACACATCTTTTTTAGTTATCTATGGGAGTTCTCTTTTTTTTTTTTTTTACTTTCTATGACCTCTACCTCAACTTAGATGAAGGGGGTGTTGGTGTATATGACTTATTTCATCGTCATTTGACATTTTGTCCACCATATATGGTTAGTCATCTCACTTAGTGAGATCATAGGTCATTAGGGTTAGTTAGGGTTGTGTCCATGTGTCATGCACATGAGTTACACAACACTCCTATATGTACCTCATATTTTTTTATCTATAAGAATGTTAGACCATGTTTCTTTCATACTTGATTCTCATTTTGTGATTCAATCTCTTTCTTTCTACATGGATATTTCACGTCACCATTGGAATTGTAACCTTTTCAATGTGCATGGGGTTCTGTATTGATCCTAGCGAGAATAATCGATACTCATAAGGTCACTAAATCAAAAGAAAACAAATGTATTCATGGAAATATTAACAAATATTATTTAAAAGTTACATGGATAAATTCAAAAGTGCCTTTGACACTAAAGCTTCTTCATTATTTCCATTCTATTTGTACTTTTATACTATTGAATTCAAATTCTTGAGTGCTTTAAGAGGATACTTTTTCTTGCTTAAGTATCCCTAAACTCATTTTCAATCTTTGTCTCATTACTTCCATATGGAATCACATCATGACCTCCCAAAATTTGAGCATATATGAAATTTAAGTTTTAATGAGCCTAAAAGTGAAAATAAATTTGTTCTCAAAGTGCCCTAATACTATGAGATTCATGAAATATGTCATTATTTTTATAGAAACTCATTTATCCTTGAGGAATTTCATTCAATATGTGAACCAAATATGTTTAGCTTTATTTATCCATAAGGCACTTCAAATTCATCATGACACGCTCAAATTAAATCCATTGCATATTGGTAATCTCAAGGATACCAATTCATACTTCCATAATTTGGGTTATTAGAGTTGTAAGAGAGAAAATATCTAGACAGTTGACATGGTCTATATTTGTAAGGCAACACATATTTTATTAGTTCCGTAATATGTTTCCATCTAATCTATAGCATTTTCTTCTTATTAAATTTTTCTCAATATTATTTTCTCTCTCTTTTCTTTTGAAGATACTTTTATTTTTTTCCTTTATGTATTTAAATATTATATATTTTCCTCTTTAATCCTACAAACCTTCTTGGCCTCTATTGGACAATGATATCTAAATTAAAATTAAAACTTTACTCTTATTTATTCTTAAAGAGTGGCATAACACGTATATATTCTCTTATTATAATTAAAATTGACCACAAGTTTTTTTATTTTTCTCCATTTCCACCAATAAAAAAATAGGTATAAAGTCCACTTATAGATTTCCAAACTAGATAGCTCCAAATTTGTCAATGTATTCCATATTATTGATGCAACAATATCTTTTTATATCTTTTTTTACATAAACATGTAACATATATTATATTAGAACTATTACACAATTACAACTCCCTTACAAGATGAAATGCATGGTATTTAAATCTATTTATTAATTAAAATTTACCTTTTTCTCTTTAGTTTCATAATCCAAAAAAATCTTATTTAATTGTCTATAAATGCATTCTTTCTAGCACTATCTCAAGTTCGATTTTTACTCTTCAAGACAAATATTCCTCTTTAGTGCATCTTGGAATTTTTCCTACAATTCTAAAAATTCCCATTCATTCAAGAAAATCCATATTGTTTAGTATGATTGCATAAGTGATCCAAAAATAGATCTAAAAATACCCAATTTTATGTATTATCCATATTTGATTCTTACAAGTCTGATTCTAAGCATATTCTTTATTTTGGAGTGTTGGAAGCATAATGGACTAAGAGGGGTGAATGAGTCCTAAAATTTAACTTCAATTACCATGTATTAGAACTCATCATTCAATTAACCATTCATCATACATGAGCATATCAAATGTGTATTAACCATTCACAAGATCATAACACAAGAGAGAGTACACAAGACACCAAATATAAGTGGGAAACCCTCAAGGGGAATAAAACCAACTGAAAATATTTACTATATTACTCAAAGCAAAGGAATTTCAAGAATATTACACATCCTACAAAAAAAATTTAGTGAGGTACCAAACTCACAAGGAGCACCAATCCCTAAACCTTTGTTGATATTACTCACAACAAAGGAATCATATGAATATGAATCATTAGAAGAGAGTTAATAAAAAAATGACCACTAAAAATATGTTGATCCCATAGTTGATTGTGATTCAATTTCATCTCACACCAAACCCTCATCCAAACAAGCTCACTCTAACTTGCTCAATCTCTCTCATTCATGGTTGAATATATACATTTTCCTTGTGCATCTGGTCTTCAATCTTCTTCATGTCTTCATCGATCTTCTTAGATATATTCTTAACCCCTATACAATCCTCTTCACTCCTCTATAGGTCGCTCATAACCACATCATCAACCTCTCACAAATGACCAATATAGCATTCTTATATACCCAAAACTAGATCAAATCACCTCTTGGCTCAGCCATGAGAAAGTAGGTTGGTCATCCCAACTCAAAAACATAAGAATAAGATCATATAAATAAACACAAATGACCCAATTATATTGTCAAGGGTCAAGACATCGTGGATAAGCACTAGAAGAGTCCAACTAGATCAAAATGCACTCTCCAAGATATAGCGAGTACAAAAACACCTTAAGGGACATAAAAAACTTTTTCATGGCATTAAAATCATCATGAAACACCAAGAAATCCTCTACATGCCTTCCGAAATGCCAATAACCTTTGTAATAGTTCCAAACATCATGAAGTATGCCAAGAAGAAAGCAAACCCCATTAGGTCTTCAACACATGGAAATTTAGTCCTAAAGAACAACCAAATTAACATAGAAAATATCATTATCGTGACTCAAATAATATATAATTGGAAATATCTCTAAGTATAGTTTCTAGAACAACTCAATTTTTTTCCAACTCCAAGTGGAAGACCTCTAAACAACTCAAACTCTGCAATTGCTCCAAACTAGCTTCAAGACCCCAAAACTAGGTCTTCAAAATAGAGTCATTTCACTTATCCAATCAACTCATAAAGACACAAAGCATATAAAATTAGAAATTTCTCTGAGCCTACTTTCCATAACATCTTATTTTATCTTCCAACTCATAGTGGAAGGCCTTCAACCAAGCCAATCTCTACAACTACTCATTCAGGCTCTAAGGACTCAAGAACTAGTCTTGAGAGAAACAAGCACAAAATCCTCTAAACTAGCTTCCAAGATCAACCATCACCTAAAACACATCAAGGAAACTTGTACCAACATGTACAAGTACTAAGAAGCATATGTCATGTGGAGAAATATTACCCAACACTCTTGTTTCAATCACCTTCTTAAGCAAGCCAACTAGGGATTTCTAGGCCAATAGGTCTTCAACTAAAAATCACTTCACCACATCAAACCAAGAGCTTCAACACAACATATCAGGTTCCTGCATTCTATCCATGACCATAAACAAACACAAAAATATGCAAAAATATTAAATTCACTCCAAAACACAAGAATAGTATTTTAGCCCTTAAGGCCAAAATTGGTAGGCTAACTTTGAGCACATGTATCTCCATTTTATCCATTGTACCTGATTGAATATTTTCATGGATTTATATCACATCTCCCAAGGATTATGGAAAAGTTGGGTTTTCATCTTGCAACCTCTATCTAAGCCCGAAATTGTAAAACCCACAAAAGCAAGGTTTTCTCTCTCTTCCCAAAACAGATGGAACACAAAACCACCACCAAAATGAGATATGAGGAATCCTCTTTAACCCTAATGCATCAATTTTTATTTCTAAGAATTTTTTTCTACCAAGTAATTTTATTTTCACAAGTCACTTTAAGAGGAGGGTTTTTATAGGCTTTCATTCCAACTTTACTTGTTAACGATTGTTCATAAAAACCAGATGATCAAATGACCTCATTATTTTTGCAAAACAATATTAGCTCAATGGAAAAACATCCCCCAAAACCTCTAGGTCCCATATTGTTGGCTGGAAATATTTATGCCTAAGTACTAGAGGCACATGAGATCAGGGTGTGTAGGAAGCAAGCACATACGTGCACATAAAATATCGAGTGGATACAGGGTTCGCCGAGGAATGTTAGAGCTCGTAACTTAGCCATTTTGCATACACAGGCTAAGAATGGATTGAGTGTTGAATACACAATGGATAAGGATAAGAAGACTTGTGGATGAAGCAAAAGCTATTTTGGGACCAAGAGGAAGATGAAGTGCCATGTGGAGTTAGAGCTAATAATAGGATTAGATTTAGAGTTATTTATAGGTAATCTATTATTAGTGAATCTTGCATGCTTATGTAGTTGATTTTGTAGTGGCACATGACTATTTTGAGCATGCATCTTATTTTTGAGAGAACATGAGTAGTGAAGGGAAATTCCCCACTACCTATATATGTATTGATATGCACTATTTAGACACCATTTGAGATTGTAACAAAGTTATGTTGTTGGTATATTTGTGCACATGACTTCATGATGATGCTTTATGATGTATTCAACTATTGTGTTGTGATGGATTAATATAATGGATCATTGTGGTTGGATGTTGATTGTTAACATTTATGTTACTTGTTTATTGTATGGGGAATTTTATCTTGATCCTTGCTTGATTTATTATGCACTATGTTTTTTTATAATTCTTGTATACTTTACCTTTAATTACTTGTTATGAATATGGAATACTTGTATGATCATGCTAACACCTTGAAAAAGCTGGTACTAAAAGAGGGACTTGGTACCTTCACACACTTCAGGTGAGCGCTCATATCTGTCTGAGTGATGTGCTAGTGCATCTAGGGTTTGAGTAAGAAAAATACTACATTTTGGTTCCTTTGTCGGGACCTCTTTTCAAGTTGTTGCAAGGATGTTGCATGATGAAGACGTATCGGTTGACCTAGGCAGTATTGAGAGTTGGTTAGAAAATTTAGAGGAAGAGTTTACTTAGAGATATAACACCGGACCTAATTTTGATGAACACTCGCAGAGTTGAAGAAAATTTGTATCATGAAATATATGAGACGTTTTGCTATTGTTTTCCTATAGATTTATGCGAGTGGTGGGTAGATATGCATCAAAGCAAAATTGGAGGTATAGAACAATCATTTGCACACATGAAGATTACTAGACTCTGCATGATGTTGATTTTACTTGGACACGCTACCGTAGATTATCGGTGGAAAGGTGTTTTGAATAGTCACACATTGGAGTATGTTGTTTCTACTTATTCTTGTCCAGAGGTTGCTGACTTTAAGTTCTTGAGTGAACCCAAAGGATCTTATTTATGTGTTATCCCTTTAGCGATCAAGATCTTGTTGGTAAGGATTTGGAAGAACGACCTATGGCTAGCTAAACCTCCACCACGTGCGGGGTAGGAGTTAGTGTGGTGAAAGATGACAGACCTTACAACAAAAAAGGAAAGAGAGGAAAGGTGGATTAAGTATAATGAAGCATGAGAGAGAGAACTAGCGAAGAAGTGTGGTGTCGAGGAGTGTATGGAGTTGTGGAGACAGGTGATGCGTGAAGGATTCGAGGTTCACACGAGAGGATGTGCAAAATGAGTAGTTGGTACTCCCGCATCTAGGAAAGTGCAAAACAGAATAAATGAGCGGTCGGTACTCCCGCATCTAGGAAAGTGCAAAACAGAATCCCCTGCAGCTTCAAATGAGAGTGCATCATAAGAAGAAAGGCTAAGGACCGTAAGCGCATATCTTATCCCACCCGGTGACCTTGCCCTTACACTTGGTGTTCCACTTCCTAAAATAATTATTGAGAAATAGGCTAGTGTTAGTGATAAAGTAGCGACATGTAGATTTCATTTTCTGTTGAGTACATAAGTGCATTAGACAACATCTATGGCATTGTAGGTGAAAACGTATTTTCTGTTTGGAGGGCTAATTGTAGGAATAATTTCTGACACATCATCGTGATGAGTGTGGGCATGCAGAATGTTAGAAATACATCTAGAAGTAGTACAACTTCACAGACCAAGGGATTTTAGTTTAGTACAATAGTTAGAACACAAAGTAGCCCATCCTTTGGTCCATTGCTTGCTTACAAGGTGGAGGATAAGGAGGATAAGGAGGTTCGGGATCAAGTGGATCAAGTGGTTCTGGTGGTGGAGGAAATATTGGTGGGGGTTCTAGTTCCAGATTTGGTGGACAAGGTCTGCACCCTCATTAGCCACAATAAATATTTTATGAGATGTATCTTCACTTTCCAGAGTACCAATGTATTGAGGATGGTGATGAACATGTACAAAAGTGTGAGATACTATGACACGCTAAAGTAATTACAGCCCCTGAGCGTAAGGCAAGTCATTTTGCTACTACTTTACAAGGGCGTGCTCATAGTTGGTATATAAAATATGATTTGAACTAGACTGTTGTAGATTATAACACGTTGTGTGATGCCTTCTTGACATACTTTCATATACCTAAGTTTGAATAGAAAAGCATCAATGCATTGAAGGAAATTAAGCAGGGCATGGTTGAGAGCGTAAGGGAGTATGATGCATGCTTTAAAACTTTTCTATCAAAGTTATCTTATGATATTCAGTCTAGCTAAAATTCACATTGGTTTGTTGGCAGTTTGATTACACATTTCAAAAGTGCACTCTCTTATAAGATGTTTAGAGATCTGCATGAGGCTTTGGAGGTAGATCTGTGTGTTGAGGCATTTGGGAGTGAGACACTGGAGCTAAAATGTTCTTGGAGGTGTAAATTACTTCTATGGAAAATTATTTGGAGAAACTATCAGACAATTCAGCACATGAGACATAAAGTGGGATATGGTGTATGAATTGTGAGGTGGAGGGACATACTAAGGATAGTTGCCCTTATAAATCAGTATGTGCTATGTTGTTGGATTGTGAGATCTGTCACTTGGATCATGATTCAAGTTGGTTCCCTTTGTTTCAGCCCGTGATCTAGAAGAAAGTGTCTTGTTATTGTGAGATTTTCAAGTCGCATTACCATAACACGGAGAAATTTAGGTTCATTGATTAGATTCATGATGTTATTGAGACTGGTGTATGTCATACTAGTGTTACAAATAATTATAAGGACTAAGGTGAACATCATAATCACAACCACAATGAAGGGCACTTTGATGGAGGTGGTATAGGTAGAGGTTACCATGGAGGATATAGAGGTCATGGTCACGGTGGTGGAAGAGGTGACTCCCCTCACGAACTTGTTATACATGCAGATCCCCGAACATTACGAGGTGTGAATGCCCTCGTAATGTTATTTTCTCATGCGGAAATAATCACAAGTTTGAATGATTCCCAATCTTATATTATCATATGAGCAAGCACCACAAGTAGGATAAGGGCACGAGGATGATAAAAGTACAACCCATTATAGAAGATCAATGGATATGAAGTTAACGCCTGATCCCGAGGTAATACCTGTGTTGGTGACTACACGCACCGAGGTTGTGCATGCTCGTAAGAATCGAAGAAGAAACATGTTATTATAAAATATGAAGTATTGCATGTGAAATATCCAGATCCTGCTCATTAGAAAGAATTTTATCAAGAGACTATGGAGATTATTAGAAACTTGCAGGGTGAGATACAATGCTTGAAAGAGAATTCAAGGAAGTTGGAGCAGGTGAAGGAAGTTGAACTTCCTCAAAAATATGTTGATGACTTGAAGGAGGTTTGTAAGATGTTGCGCTAGGAAAATATAATTCCTTTGTTAGGGGAATGGTGAGGGAAAAAAATATTATGCGTTGGATCTAAGTGTGAAAGAGATATTCTACATGCGAACTTACCTCCTCACATTTTCGAATATGATAAATAGATCAATTTGAATGTAGTTGTTGATGGGTGGTTGTTAAGTAACGTACTAATTGATACAAATGTAGAAGTAAATGTGCTCACTTTGGATGCTTGGAATCAGATGGGAAACATGACTAAATCCATGCCCATTGGAGTAATGAAGGATGTAACTATTACTATATGAGGGGCCAAGTTTACTGGAGACTTTGAGGTCTTGGCACTTCTTGCCGAGGAAGATAGTTTCCCACGTTACTTGGGTTCCCTGGTGTTACGCGAATAATGTTGATCTATGCTTTAATAAAGGTTATATCATTTTTGAGAACAAAGAAGAGTGCATGATTATTCCTTTAATAGATGGGAAGGTTGCACCGTATGTAGAACCTTTGAGTGAAGAGGATTTGAATAGGATATATGTGCGTACAATTAGAGATCCTGAAGCACTCAAGCCATCTAAGGAAGGTGTTATTTAGTGGGATGATGCTCAGTCTATGAGTGATACAACTAGTGTTGCCTATGATAACTAGGTGCATGGAATATATGAAATGGTCAAGAGGGAGATCAAGAACATAGTTACTCATGTAATCAAGTCATGCATGGTTAGACACTTAGGTAATAACAAGGTACCTCGTTATACTAGTGATTCAATGAAGGAACCCTCGATGTATTTTTGCGTGTCATGGAATCTCAGTAGAAAGAAGAAATATGCTAGTTTATACCCTGTGCGGGACAATTATGCGTTGGTGGACTACACACAGAGATAACCTTTTGGAGTGGCGAGAAGTGAGAATCAC
The DNA here is from genome assembly GCA_018340775.1 of Taxus wallichiana var. yunnanensis. Taxonomy (NCBI): domain Eukaryota; kingdom Viridiplantae; phylum Streptophyta; class Pinopsida; order Cupressales; family Taxaceae; genus Taxus; species Taxus wallichiana. Next base: position 222,624,104 of record CM031237.1, read on the forward strand.
CTTCTCTACTAGGTTTCTAAGGAACAATTTACCTTTACATATATGCAAATACCATGGGAAAGATTATGCTTCACTTCACATCCAGAAGTGTGAGAGACTCTAGATGGAGGGGCAGGAGGCTTTGCCACCATCACTCTAGGTACAAAAGTTTTACACCACTCTAAGCGGCTTCGCACGTGCATGGTATATTCATGCAGAGTTAATAAGGAAAATAGTTAATTGGCCGGAGATTACCTCGAGTATGATTCAAACCTTCGATTACTTTTCTACTAAAACTCTAGTGAATGAAGCATTACAAATTATAAAGTGCCTTACGATGGGGGATAGTACAAAATCTAAGGAACTCCTGCTAGATATGTTTGGAGAGTTAGACTTAGAGGTACACTTTGAAGAAGAAGAGACAAATGAAGTACTGACTTGGGCATGCATGACTAGAAAAAGAAAAGGGTAAGATGGTTTACATGATTGATGATGAGGAAGTAGAGAATCTAGATGTTGATCACACTATAGGTATGTGCAAGGTCTTGGATAGTGTTGATGAGAAGGCACATGCTTATCATGAGCCTATGAAAATGAAGAAGGTCAACATTGGGACTTATACAAAACCTAAAGAGGCCATTATTGGTGAATATTGGTCTAAACAAGAGGTGCCAAAGATAATTGAGTTGTTGTGTGAATTCCAGGACTTGTTTCCTAAAGGCTATCATGAGTTGAAGGGAGTGCATCCCTCTTTAGGCAAGATGGGGATCAAGTTAAAATAAGTTGTGCACATGGTTAGGAAGATGCCTTATAGGATGAATCCTAATCTGCATGCATCAAAGTTAAGGAAGAGATTGATAATATGTTAAAATTTGGAATCATTGAGCCCATTGAGGAATTAGAGTGGGTTAGCCCCATGGTGATAAGCATAAAGAAATATGGTAGGATAAGGATTTGTGTGGACTACAGAGAGTTGAATGTTGCTTGTGTTATAGATCCTTTTCCCACACCTTTTACAGAGGAGATCTTGGAAGGCGTTACAGGTGTGAGATTTACTCTTTCACTGATGGATTCTCTGGTTATCATCAGGTGTAGATTGCTAAAGAAGACCAAGAAAAGATAACTTTCACCATAGAGTGGGAAGTTTTGCATATATGATTATGCCTTTTGGGTTAAAGAATGCACCTACAGTCTTTCGTGCATTGTTGTGCAAGCATTTGAAGACTTTATACACAAGTTTTTACAGGTTTACTTGGATGATTGGACTATGTATGGGCTAATAAAAGATCACTGTGACAACTTGAGACTCATATTTGAGAGATGTAGGCAACTAAGCATCTCTTTGAACATTAAGAAGTGTATCTTTGCTACACCCTTTGGGACTCTTTTAGGACATATTATATGCAAGGAAGGTTTGTTGGTAGATCCTGCTAAGGTTGCAGTTATCTTGGGTTTGGAGGAACCTACCAATCAAAGCAAGGTGCGTGGGTTCTTAGGACATACATGTTATTACAGAAAGTTCATCAAGGGGTATGCTATGATTTCCATGCCCTTGGAGGAATTGTTGAAAAGAAAAGTAATTTTTATTAGGATGAGGTGCATGATAGATAGTGTTTGAGACATTAAAGGAAATACTTACTTCTACACCCATTTTTTGCTTTCCTTCTTGGGATAAACCGTTTCATGTACATGTTGATGCCTCTGGCATGGCCTTTTCGCATGGTGTTAACACATCCGGTGATGGGATCATTGATCATCCTATCTGTTTTGTGAGCAGGAAGTTGACATCAACTGAACAAAATTATACAACTACAGAGCGCAAAGCTTTTTCTATGATTTATGCACCGCATAAGTTTAGACAACATTTTCTAGAAACTCCCTTTCTATTCCATACAGATCACATGGAACTTAAGTACTTGGTTAATAATCCTATTTTGTAGGGGCACATATGTCGGTGGATTCTCTTATTTCAGGAATTTGACTTTACAATTGTGGTAAATCCAGGAAAGAGTAATTCCGGACCGGATCATTTGTCAATGATTAAATCAAGTGAGGACTTGCAGAGCATTAAGAACACAATTTTGGATGCACAACTATTGATTAAACCACATGCCCTATGACTTAGAAGATAATGTTGTATTCTTTCGTATTAGTGTGGCACCTGAAGGGATGAAGAACTTGGAGAAGAAACAACTTGCCATACATGGCATGCCTTACATATTGATCAGTGGATATTTATACAAGTTAAGATGTGATGAAGTTTTACTCCGGTGTGTAATGGAACATGAGCGTGAAGCTATAATGGAGGAAGATCATGGAGGAATTACAAGAGGACATTATACAGAAATGCTACCACATGAAAAATTATGTTTTAAATTGGGGGAGCAATGCACTAATGTGGTAAATGGCAAGCCAGGATGGGACAATTTGTTGGAAAAAAGTAAAGCATCATTTAGTTTTTGTAACTTGTTTTGTTAGATATTTCAATGTTTGAAGTTCATTTCAGACATTGCTTTACAAATTTAGGTCTCTCCCTTTCTATGCAGTGGTGGGTTCTGGTTTTCATTCCAAATATTTTTTTAATGGTTGTTTGGAGATGGACCAGAAAGTGGTGATTAACTACAACACAAAATGCCCTCACCTAACGTGGCTCTAGGTTGAAAAGGCACACCAACTCGGGAACCATCACGATCCTCCTCCAAGACCACATTGGAGGCCTCTAGGCTACCAAGGATGACGACCTCAATCTGGATCATCGTCAAGCCCGTTGAGGGAACCTTTGTCGTCAATCTCAGAGATCACATGCATGTCAGTATTCCCTAATCACAGTTCAATTTCACCCCACTATCGATTATATTTAACCCCAATTTTTTTTTGTGTAAATGTCAATATTTGAGCAATGACAAATTCAAGAGCGTGGACTATCAGGCAGTGGTGAACTCGAACAACACTAGGTTGTCCATTGTTATCTTCCATAATTCGCGCAAGATGGAATTGTGAACCCGCCTGAAAGCCTGGAGTAGGGGGAACAATACATAATGGAAGAGCCCATCACCTTCACTTAGATGTATTCTCGCAAGATGGGGTGGGACATCAAAGTTTCCCGCTAGAAGAAGCTCACCAAGTCAAGACGCATTGCGAAGCTTCAAAATTCGAACTCTCGAGCCCACATAATCCTAGAGTGTTGTTGCCTTTGTTGCTAGTCTAAATGGGGTGGACCTTCCCTCCTCAAATATATATGATGAAGTATTCTTAATGGTTGTCTAGCTTAAACGAAATACAAATTAACAATCATTGGTTCCACCGACTTTGGAGTCGCCTCTGCTAACATATTAAACCATAAATAAGAAAAAATCAATATACATATGCTACGTTGTTTGTTAGATCTTTAAGCCGCAAGGTGAAATTTACATTTTACTCGAAATTATATTATTTTTTGTTGTTGTAACATCATTTAGCAGTTTACAGCGGTTACAATGGACGAGTGTGCAAATACCATCCCTATGGGATCATGTTATTATTGAAATGGTGTATGAATTATGAGGCGGTGTTTGTGAGAATCTAGAGCATTGAAAGTCCAATACATTTTCATGGACATTTTATATTTTGTTTTTACTTTAATTGGAACCCTACAAACTTAGATGTTATTGTATAATTTTAAAGTCAAGAGGAAGATTCAGTAATGTAACTATGGTGGATATTTCCTTTTGATGTAATCTCTCGAACACAACGATAAAACAGTCATTCATTTGGTATCCAAAGAAACTTTTGCATGTAATAATTATTGGTTCATGTTCACTAATTTTTCTCTCTTTATTGAACTCAGCATTGAGGGAAAGTTAGGGTCTTTTTAAATTTGAGATGTTAATAATTTTGTAATGATACATATAGCCCACATTCACATGGTCTAAAATACCCTATATAAAGAATTAACAAGCATAATTGTATGGCAATTCAATTTAATTGGGCTTATTGACTATAATATCCATGCTCTCAACATTCCTTCAAAAATCTTTTCTGATTACAACATCTTATCCTTATGCTCTTAACAAGTCAAATAAAGTGTTCTTCACCAGTAGCGCAGTGAAATAGAAAGTTTCCCGAGTGAATAAAATAGTTGGGCTCTTACTGATGGCATGTGCATGTACGGAGGGTACTATGACTCGTAACTTGGCATTGCAAAGATTGAAGACAAAGAAATTTAATTTCATATTAACAATTTTCGATATAGGGTTTACTTAGCAAGAAAATTCATTCAGTTAGCTCCTTTGCTTCTATGTGACTTTAAATGTCATCATCCACTAAAGTTCACAAACACACAACTCCAACTTCAAATTCAATTTGTGTAGCAGTTATTTTAAGAACCACAATTTTGAAATTTTGAGTAATCGATTTGACGGTTCTAACAAAAAATATTGCACATTTTGAATCAACTATATTTTTATTATACGATGTCGGATGTTGCCATCTACAACTCAAAATTTTGAAACTACTTCTCAATACAACTTTTCGTTCCTATATCACTATACTTTATATATCTTAAATAACACTACACGTCAACAAAATTTTATTTGTTTCTCCACTATCCTACAAAACTTCATTTTTGACAGGATTTGCCATATCATGGCCTTGTTAAAAAAAACTTTTAAAAGATAATGCGAATTTTATATGACGTGTGTGAATATTCTTTAAGCAATATATATCTATAGGTGCCCCAGGCCCTCTAGATAGAGAGAGGGCCCCTATCCCTATCCCGATCTATATGTGGGGGGGGTGGGGCACTCGATTCTCAATCGGGGTCCCATCTCACCGGGCCCCTATTTGCTTGATCTATAGAGGGGCGGCCCCAGGATGATAAGATAGAATAGGGGGAGGGGGCCGATAGAGAGGGGGCAGTGACCGTAGTCTAGAGATATGGCGCCATACCATATAGAGAGATAGATATGCATGCCGAGATAGAGATATTGAGCCCGTAATGGTACCTCGCAATTCACTCGAGGGAGAGAGGGTGGGGCCATCTATCGGTCTTTGGGGTGACAGGTCATAATAACTTAGGGCGCATCATGATTCATTCCCAACGATTGGCGTGTTGCTCCCATATAGATATATATGCATCATGGCGAGATAGATATATAGGGCTAGGGTTTCGGGATAGTTCGTGGTCTCGCCTCTAGAGTTGGGCGGGTCCTCGGACTACCCATCCATCTCCCTCCCCCCCCCCCTCTATTCTATCTTATCTCGGCTCCCCGATCAGGGGAGAGCCCCTTCCTTGTTCGGGGCCTCCTCCCTCAGGAGGAGGGCCCAAGCCTCAATTTCCCCATTACGCCTGTATATGTAGTTAGGGCCTCCCGCCCCGAGATATGAGATATGGCCTACCCTCTATATCTATTCTCTCGTAATGTCTACTGGATCTCTCGGTCCTCTCTAAAGAGAAATAATAATATAGAGTTTTTATATCAAGAGATCGAGGCCCCCTATCTCCCTATCTATGGGGGGCTCTCCCGTTGGCCTAGGGTTCCTCCCCCTAGAGAACTCTATGGTATGGCTATCGCCATATAGAGAGAGAAAGGGACCCTCCTCTACTCCCCGGCCACCCTGTTTCCCCTACTCACTCAAGTAGGGAGAAACCACCATCGGCCACTTTGATTCCTCCACACTCCAATTCCTAATTCCCCAGTCTCTCGGAGTCGTTATCGAGGATCTCGACCCCCACCTCCCCTATATATATATATCTGGCCATATCCTAGACACAACTTGCTCCCCGAAGTATTCACCGCGGCATTCTATAGTCATCAGTCAGGCCCAATGGAAATGTAACAATTTAAGGATAGAGATGCATATGACTTTAAAGAAGTCTCCAACAAGATCTCCACAATCTTAAGGAGACAACATTACAATCGATTTATTTGTTATTAAACAGAGGCACTAATTCAATAAACTTCAAGTGTAAATTAATTAATCGTCAATTCATATATATATATGAAATTAAACATGAATTATTTGGTGGATCAGAAATCTCAAATGAAATACAGGAGAAGGTGGGACCAAATAGACAAGTCTGCCACGTTGGCATGTCTATCCATATTAAACATGATGTGGAAAACGGTGCATGATGGCCATTGATATGTATGGGCATGACGCGTGTTCAACCCCTAGACATACACGTCATCACTAAATTGGAGGCTTCATGTTTTATTTTCCCGCTGCATGACGTGACAGGTCACCACTGAACCCATCCACGTGTCACATGTAACGGCCAAGTGCCAGATTATTATTAATAAATAATAAACCCACAAATTCGGGTTCCAAAAGTTCGTACCGATAACGACATTGCAACGCAAATGCCACCGACAGCTGTCGCTACGGGCCCCACCTTGTCCGCATATTTTTGTCGTTTACTCCAGTCGACAGGTCACATCGGGGAAACTAGTTGCAAGTGGTACATAAACCTTCGAATTATTTCTAGTCACTTTTCTATTATCTTGTTTTAAAAAAATTGGTGATGTGGAAATCTTGCGTGGACATTAAAAACCCTAAAATAATATTCTTTGGAGGGAATATAAGAAATAATTTAGATGACATGGAATGGATAGAGAAATCTTGAAAAAGTAGAATCTAGAGGTATATTTTGGTCATTCTTGAGTCAACTTGAAAGCAACTTTTATCCATGTTTAGAATTTCTTATTTATCCATGTTTAGAATTTCTTAGTTCAATTTTAGATTCTTTTCTAAAATCTATAAATAGATAGGAGGCGTAAACAAATCGACTTTCTCACTCGTCAATTATAAATTGTAAGGATAAGAATCTCAACAACTTGATTTTTGTGTTTTATATTTTGTTTTATCTTGGCCCTCCTTTAAGTTTTTATCTAAAATATACTTTTTGTAATTGTATTATAGTGTTTGTGTTACTATTAGATATTATTATATAATCAATATTCATCATTTAAGTAATCCATCATCAAAATGGATTGTTATGATATAAGAGAGGACTTATAGATTTTTGTATACATAACTCCACTCAAGTATAAGACGTTAAAAGAGACCCTTTTAGAAAATAATAAATATATAATTAGTACTTACAAAATTTACTAAATGTAACTAGTTGTTACATACGATATTTAATGCAACTAAGCTAGGCAAAATTAGGAATTTTTACTACCCAATTACAATACAAACTCAATTTTCAAAGGAGTGATGTTCTTCTAACCATGTATATGATAAGTCTCCCAACTTGAATCAACACTAACCCAACATCTCTATTAAGACTCCTCTCACATTTGTTGATTGTTATATCTTCCTTTAGCCATACTTTCAAATAGTTCTATATATCTTCAATGACCTTAATATCCTTAATTCTAGATTCGTGTTTGGTCTCCTATTAATGTTATGTTAAATTGGACTACTTTTCTCTCTTATATGGTGTTTAAATACTATGCTCTCTAACTCAAGTGTGTTGATAGACATTATGTATCTCCCTAATATATGATACGAAATGAGCACGATATCCAATAAGCAACACCTTTTTATTTTATTTCCAATGCGTTGCATTCACTTCTCTCATGGGTTGGAAACAATTTATTTATGGAACAATTTTAGGAGACGACTCTACATTCCTTCGTGCTCGACCCCAAATGGTGGAAGATGAACATGCAAAAACATGTTAAGATGGACGAACTCCACAACCATCTCAATAATATTTTTGACAATATTATGTTCATAAATTCCAAGTGGAACATGAAGGAAACTTTCCCTTCGTGAATGTCCTCCTTTAGAGAAAATATGATGGCTTATTGATGTAATTGGAATTAGGAACAATAATAACATTCATACCTATTGGAATAGTTTTTATCATCACTTCCCAACCAAAAGATAATGTGTTCTAAAAATTCAACTTGGGATTTTAGGCTTTTAGATAAGGAGCACTTGAAATGATGTGTACACAACCACATAGGTCCATTCACTCATCCTTAGGACTTGGAGCTCCGAGAATTGTGGCAATTCACATCACATTGAGACTCCGATTTTATCACACAATTGTACATTTCCAAATACACTACAACAAAAATTATTATTTCCTTACCAAATATCTTAAACTTTGCATCATGCATGCAACTATGTAATATACTTCACAAAAAATTCCACATCACTTTGCACCGCCCAACACCTTGATGTTACGTAAGACCTCCATACATTGATGTCCACATTAATACCTTGAGAAGTTTTGTGGCATAAAAATGGCACTCTTCACGTGTGCACCATGTCGAGCACTTGTCAACATACCGTATATTAGTAGTTTAATTTCCACACTCAAAAGAATCTCAACTTTCACTTCAACAAACTATGAACCATTTTGAAATTGTTACCTTTTTTAATTTTCCTCTCTACAATAACGGCCTTCTTATAATGACAACTAGTGAATCCAAGTATGCCTTAAGTATCTTGTATCTCTCATAAACCTTTGTGACTAGATAAATTAGTTAGTAAGTGTTTCACCCATTTTTGATCCCACGAATCTACATTCTCAACCTTATTGAATAGTATAAACCACCGTATCGTACCATTTTATTTCACATTGAATAGAAATTACACTATTCTATAAATATCTTCTACATTAGAATGTTTTTGTGTTTACTATTGTACTAGTTTTACTTGGTGCATACTATAACCCATATTCTTGTAAACCAAATTATAGGGTTATCCTTCATAATGAAATCCTCGGCCCCGTGGTGTGGATCATTGATATCATAACAAGAGATATTATATATGCCTATAAAACCATGCACCCATCACTGAAAAGTAAGACACTTAATAAGACCCCCTTTTAAAGTCTCTCGAAAGATCACTCAAGTAAGAGTAAGATACAACTGACACCCAAAATCACTTCTATGAGGCATCCCTTGATGTCTAGAATATATCCAAGACTCCCTTGAAGAGTAGTGTACATAAATATTTGGTGAAATTCCATAAACACGTGACAAAGTTTGGTTTGGAACAATCTCATTCTTTTTCATGCCATGTGCATCAATAATATCGACATCAAATCCGTTTCAAGGTCTAATTCAATGTGGATATCTCGATGTTTAAAGGAAAAATTGGCTATATATATGGATATCCAAATATGAAGTTTATATATTTTACTCAAAGCTTCATCAACCCAAGTTATACATATGCATCTTACTTATTTTAAATCTAATTTAACCCTAGTTTGATCTAGTTGTATTTTGGTTTTATCCATCACATATGATTCCTTCCTCGTGAGAATCATTATTTAGATCTTTTCTTTCTTATCAACTTGTCTTCCTATATTAGCGATTCCATTTAGATATTTAAAATTACACATATTTCTTATGTACACTTTTAAAATCACATCATTTTTTTTATGAAATAGTGGTATTAATTGAACTAAAATCTTCTCGCACAAAAAGAATAAAATTCACCCTTTGTTTTTAAGTATTCCTATAAAATATCATTTTTTACTCACAAAATAAATATGGATATAATTATAAGATTTAATATATGATAAATTATTAAACTTGTAAAAATGTGATTATACTATTTAATAAGTTTTTAAATAACATTAATATTTTTAATAAATAATAATTAGATTATATTTCGATAGTATAAATATTTAATTTGGGATAGTTTTTTTAGCTTTTAATTGGCCAAAGTTGGTTGATTTTCTTCACCAAACCATCTTGGGAACAATGACATGTAGTTTGGTAAATTAATTTTTTTGAAAGATTCTTAACTAATGTCTAAGAATAAATCGTATCAAGAAACTAAGTTCTTTTTGAATACTCTTACTACTATTTCATGGGATCACATCTTTGGAATACAATTCTCTAACTAAAGATAGGTTTTTTTCTATGGATGTTCTATCAAAATAAATTGATATCTCAAGATATTTAAGGCAAAGAAGTATACATAGTCCTCCATCATGTATGCTATGTAACAAAAGGAAAAAAATGACCTTCATTTATTTATTTTTATTTTTACATGCTAATAAGTTATATTTTTGAATTCAATATGAGAATAGAATTATGAAAATTCGTGCACCTATTTATGAGCATATTTTTGAAATCTTATTTCATTGGCCACAACAAACCTACTCTTCAATGGTATTCTTATTGAATTATGGATTTATGGATCTTATTTCATCATAGGGTAATATGGAATGAAAGAAATTAGAGTTTGTTTCATTAAAAGAGTATTTTTTATTATTTAAAATGGGCAATGATTCTTATTGTCATTATATTGAGGACTTAGTTGTGTTATTTTATTAATCAATTCAAGTTCCAAGCATATTGTCTAATCTCAAAGAAATCAATGCCCTATACTCAATAAAATAACTATTTGTTTATAGTGAAATCAAGTTAGTATTCAAACCAATGGGAGTCTCTCATGGTAGTCATAGAGAAATTGGTTACATGTGTTGTACATGATTTTTGAGGAAAAATTCAATTTATATTTGGTCAAATCATTAAAAGTTTTTAAAATAATATGGTATAAGTATTTGATATATTCCGAGGCTTCCAACTATTATATGTAGCTGATATTAGGTTGTTACTATATTCTATGATTTGAAATTAATGACAAATAAGATTAATAACCTTGGTTTTTATACGTATTCATGATTTTGAGGAATAATTTAATTTATATTTGGTAAAATTGTTAAGATTTTTGAAATAATATGATAGAAGTATAATGTATTTGAAGATTTTAAAGCCTTCAATCATTGTGTAACTTATATCAAATTGGTACTATTTTCTATAATTCAAAAGTAATAATAAATAAGATTAATAACTTTTATTGTTGTTGAGTAATTATAAATTAGCGGTGAATAAAATTATCAAGATGTTCAATAATAATAAAAATTTTACTCGTATTTAATTTGTACATATTATACTCGTGAGTTTAAATTCTTGGAAATTTTATAACTAACCATATTATGTACATTGATTATTCAATATTTAAAATATAAATAATACAACAAATCTATATTATCCTATTAAAGGGTACTAATAACCATATTGTCTATTATCATTATAAGACTAACTTAAATATCCAAGAAAAATATATTTAAATGTTAACCCATTTTTCATTATAATAATAAGTAAATTTTGAAGAGACGTTATCATTATCATGACATTGACCACGAGATATTACATTACAAATGGAGTGCTAATTTGATTGATTAAAAAAATAAAAACTTTTTAAAAAATAGTGAAAAGAAAACTAAAACAAAACTAAGCATCATTTAATAAAAATAGAAGTGACATGGAATCAAAGGACCATTTCTAACTACTTAATAAAGGGGAAAAAAGTTAACAATAGTAATCATTATTAAAAATCATATTAATATTTATTTCAAAAATAAAAATTAACAATAATAATATTCATTTCAAAAATTAACAATAATAATATTCATTCAAAAAGTTAACAATAATAAAATTTATTTCAAAAAAAGTAATTCAAAAAATCTTATATTAATTATGTCGAAGGGGTTTGTATGCAGTGTAAGGCCACCCTTTCTCTAACACGGATGACGACAACGAGGGACGAGATCGTCTTGTTGATGATGTACATGCATAATCGCGAGCCATACACGTGGCGGCCACCGCGTGGTTTATTTGGTTTTCGATCGCACGTGGAAAAGTCCGGTTGGCGCGTGGAAAATTCACGTCGGTTGGCGGTTGGCGTCAAGGCGGAAAAACTTGCGTCGGTTGGTGGTTGGTGCGGAAAACTTCGCGTCGATTGGCATGTCGAAAAATGGCCAAAAACTTAGAAACTCGCCAAAGACAATGTTTTTTCCATTTTGGCAAAATTTGCCATTTTGAAAGGGTCCAATATTTTGTAATGGAATTTATACTCATTTTTCAAAATTGAAGACAATTGATTAAAACCAAATTATAATAATTTTTTTTTTTGAAAGGATTCTTTACTAATGTGCTAAGAATAAATCATATCAAGAAACTAAGTTCTTTTTGAATAGTACTCTTACTACTATCTCATGGGATCGCATCTTTTGGAATACATTTTCTAACTAAAGATAGGTTTTTTTCTATGGATGTTCTATCAAAATAAATTGATATCTCAAGATAGTTTAAGGCAAAGAAGTATACATAGTCCTCCATCATGTATGTTATGTAATGTAAGGAAAAAAATGACCTTCATTTATTTATTTTTATTTTCACATGCTAATAAGTTATATTTTTGAATTCAATATGAGAATAGAATTATGAAAATTCAGGCACTGCCTATGAGCATATTTTTGAAATCTTATTTCATTGGCCACAACAAACCTACTCTTCAATGGTATTCTTATTGAATTATGGATTTATGGATCTTATTTCATCATAGGGTAATATGGAATGAAAGAAATTAGAGTTTGTTTCATTAAAAAGAGTATTTTTTATTATTTAAAATGGGCAATGATTCTTATTGTCATTATATTGAGGACTTAGTTGTGTTATTTTATTAATCAATTCAAGTTCCAAGCATATTGTCTAATCTCAAAGAAATCAATGCACTATACTCAATAAAATAAATATGTTGTTTATAGTGAAATCAAGTTAGTATTCAAACCAATGGGAGTCTCTCATGGTAGTCGTAGAGAAATTGGTTATATGTGTTGTACATGATTCTTGAGGAAAAATTCAATTTATATTTGGTCAAATCATTAAAAGTTTTTAAAATAATATGGTATAAGTATTTGATATATTTTCGAGGCTTCCAACTATTATGTAATCGATATTAGGTTGTTACTTATATTCTATGATTTGAAATTAATGACAAATAAGACTAATAACATTGGTTTTTATACGTATTCATGATTCTTGAGGAATAATTTAATTTATATTTGGTAAAATTGTTAAGATTTTTGAAATAATATGATAGAAGTATAATGTATTTACAGATTTTAAAGTCTTCAATCATTGTGTAACTTATATCGAATTGGTACTATTTTCTATAATTCAAAAGTAATAATAAATAAGATTAATAAATTTTATTATTGTTGAGTAATTATAAATTAGCGGTGAATAAAATTATCAAGATGTTCAATAATAAAAAAAAATCACTGTATTTAATTTGTACATATTATACTCATGAGTTTAAATTCTTGGAAATTTTATAACTAACCATATTATGTACATTGATTATTCAATATTTAAAATATAAATAATACAACAAATCTATATTATCCTATTAAAGAGTACTAATTAACCATATTGTCTATTATCATTATAATACTAACTTAAATATCCAAGAAAAATATATTTAAATGTTAACCCATTTTTCATTATAATAATAAGTAAATTTTGAAGAGACGTTATCATTATCATGCCATGACTACTAGATATTACATTACAAATGGAGTGCTAATTTGATTGATTAAAAAAATAAAAACTTTTTTAAAAATAGTGAAAACAAAACTAAAACTAAACTAAACATCATTTAATAAAAATAGAAGTGACATGGAATCAAAGGACCATTTCTAACTACTTAATAAAGGGGAAAAAAGTTATCAATAGTAATATTCATTATTAAAAAATCATATTAATATTGATTTCAAAAATAAAAATTAACAATAATAATATTCATTTCAAAAAATTAACAATAATAATATTCATTCAAAAAGTTAACAATAATAAAATTTATTTCAAAAAAAAGTAATTCAAAAAAATCTTATATTAATTATGTCGAAGAGGTTTGTATAGGTAGAAGGCCACCCTTTCTCCGACACGGACGATGACAACGAGGGACGAGATTGTCTTGTTGATGATGTACTGGACATAATCGCGAGCCATACACGTGGCGGCCACCGCATGGTTTATTTGGTTTTCGATTGGCACGCGGAAAAGTCCGGTTGGCCGTGGAATAATTCACGTCGGTTGGCAGTTGGCATGCGGAAAAACTTGCGTCGGTTGGTGGTTGGTGCGCGGAAAAACTCACGCCGATTGGCATGTGGAAAAATGGCCAAAAACTTAGAAACTCGCCAAAGACAGCGGTTTTTTCCATTTTTGGCAAAATTTGCCATTTTTGGAAAGGGTCCGATATTTTGTAATGGAATTTATACTCATTTTTCAAAATTGAAGACAATTGATTAAAACCAAATTATTAAAGAGAAAAATATATTTATTATAATGTCGGACACAAGACTAAAGGCTATTGTAAAGGTCCCAACAAAAGGAAAACATTAATAGCAATGAAAGAAAACGCTGTAAATTTATTTATTTTTAATGAAATTTGAGTATTTTTTAACTTGCCGAGTATTCCCAAGCATTGGCTGAGATTTATGCAATGAGACATTTGCACAAGTGGAATACTCCACCCCATCCGACAACTAATGGGACACCATTTGAACAAGTCCTAGCGTATGCACTCAAAATGAGGATAAATCTAAAATATTTATATAGCTTGGAAATCGTAAAATTTTATCATGCCAAAAGGCATTTGCACACGCGGAATGCTTCATCACTTGAAAATTGCCTAAGCATGGATGCCAGAGATGATTTTAGTAAACCAATATATCGAATTTAGTATATTAAATTCCATATTAAAAAATAGTAAAAAAGAAATTCTCAATCAATAGATAAAATCTTACTTTCATTACTATGTCAATCCTTGAAGGGTGGTCCTACATCACATGTTTGCCCTATAATTACTCGAGCTTACAACTAAAAGCATGCTTGCAAAGTGCTAGAGGAAGTAAACAGTGCATTTTCGCCTCAAAGACAACATGCCTTTTCGACTTCAAATGCTTAACAACCTTGTGTTCAGTTAGTCTTGTGTAAAGTTTCAGATTGCTTCCCCAATTTTGATTTCCCCACCTTTACACGTCTCGCCCTCATACCCCTTCTTCGCCCATCTTCCTCTCGCATTGTTCTTTCCCTCCACTTTGACTTCCTCGCATGATAGCTTTTGGTGTTTCCATCGTACACTTCGTACGATTTTCTAGTACTTTAGTAGTGAAAATCCAACATCGATGTTTCAAAATTCAACGCATATGTTTTGAGGTTTGCATTATCTTATTCCAATTTTTTTAACGAGTGAAAAATTTACAAATTGACATATTTAATTGATTTTCTAAAATATTATAAACATCAACATGGCATCCAAGGTTGAAATTTTATGTCACGAGCAACTTTTTTAAAAATTGCTAATGTTTTTTTGTATTTATAAAATGATTGTGACTATTATATTATAAAATATATAATTATATTAGGATTTCAATAGATAAAGTTCACTTGATAGAAATATCATTTGGAAATGAGGATGTTTATAAAATAGGGGTGAATAGTGTACATGACCATGTGTTATTTTATTTTTAAAGAACATGAGAATTGATAATTCAAATAATAGATATCTTAGGTAAATTGATGTAAATTATGTTTTTATATTAAATTTGTGATATAAGTAGAATAGAATTTTAAGAATGATATTTCTCACGATCTTTTACACATATATATATCTAAAATATGTTATATGTGAAGGTTGTATTTTATTTTAACATATAATATAAAATATTTTATGTAAAAATAATTATAAAGTATACATCATATTAAATAACAATACATTGAGCATTTTAAAATCATCTAAATATGTAATATACATATGATAAAATGAAAAATAAAGAATCATTTAATATTCATCAAAATGTACCATACACTTCACATAAAATTTGAAATAATGAATCATTTCATATTCCTAGAAAGAAATTTGTTACAAGTGCATGGATTTTTTTATCTTCTACGGACTTCAATCTCTATTCCTCGTATTTCCATCCGAGATTTTGTTTTAAATTTTACCATTTCATGGTGGTCATATGTAAATGACGACAATATTCTAATTCCTTCTAAGGAATTTACACAAAATATAGTAAAAAAATTGACCCTACTCTTTTTGTTTATACTATATTAGTTCTAACTTTCGAAAGAGTAAATCCATCTCATTTGTGTGTATTACGTGGAGCTTCATCTTTAAATGATATTATGTAGTAATCAGTAAAACTTGACCATAACATATGTTAGTGGATATGGTGGGGAACTTCAAGGTTTGAGAATATATATTAAATATACCCTAGAGATCCATCTGCAATACCCTCTTCTATCTAAATATTTGTTCTTCGCATCCTTATAAATTAAAAACTCCACATTAATTTCATCATTTTGACATATTGTTGGCATACTAGTGTTACCTATTTTGGTTACATATCTACGTGCAATGACCTCAATGAATGTTATTCTTTCATCGGTGGCTCCAACTAATCCAAAATTGGTTCTGTTACATGAATAACTTACAATCTCTCAAATTTTCTTGTATCATATTTGTGAAAACTCAATGAAACCTTTTTGTTCCTTGTTTTCTCCTTCTTGTTTAAATATATTATCTAAAGTAATAACTCTTTTGAATTTTTCCAATAGTAGTTTACACATTTGTTACAATCATGAGGTAGTCTACCATTGAAAAGTTGAAAATGTCCCAAATATCCCACCAAAATCATAAATATAGCTTCAAAACTCATGTCAACATTTTTATAAAATATTTGATAACATCAAGATTCTCGTGTTTTATAGAAAAATTTTCCCATTAAATATCATTTTGTCAATCAATATGTATTTTATGTGGTGGATCTCTTGTTGAAAATTTGTAAGTCTTGTTCCTTATAATTCAACAAACTTCATGTCTTGGATTCATAATTGTGAATGGATTGTTGACACACCAATATTAAATGTGCAACTCCGATTGATGCAAGTAATATAAGCGGAGAACACCTTAGGAATATTGCATCTTGAAGAGATCAATGAATGGTGCTAATTAAATATTATTTTTGTTCCCTTTGTTCCGTTAATTATCATGTATAATGACAAGGAATTTTTATCTTGATGATAATGTGTTACAATTATATACAATGTTAATTTTTGTCCAACACCTAAGATTCCATAACTCATATTTTGTGTTGTTTCATAATCTATGAAATTATATTATCTTTGATGATACTTATGAATTTAATGACTTTATTTGTGTATTCTTCACCTCGATGTGTATTTTTCTATCAATATATCTTGTTCCTAACATGTCTATTTTTATTAATTCAATAATTTGGCCATGTTGTGGCCTAGATATGATCTCTTACTTATGTTCCATTTTGTTTTATAATAGCTTGATTCCTCATCTTCAAAATTGCTATGAATTTCAACATCTTTTCGTAATAGTCCTTCAATGGAAATTCCAAGGATTATAATTGAATGACTCCCTATTTGATTTTATTCCATCATAATTTCAAGTCTAATGTCTCTATCATGAAATGGATTATAAATAAATAATTATGACCAATAAAAATCAACTCGATTTATGTCATTAACGCATAAGGATGGAGAAAAACCTTAGGAATAATTTCACAATAGCTACCATACTCTTAGCTTCATATTTTTACTCTTTTTGCATTGGATTATATGTCTAAAACACTTCTAATGGAAAATTGTTTGTTCTCAGTATCTATCAATGAAAGTTTTTTCATGTTGTTCATGGTCGTCTTCATCATTTTAGTTCGGTTTGATAACATAACATCGCCTAAAAACATGTGACATGTTTGTTATGTCCTAATGTCTCTTTCAATTTTTTTTTATAGAATTATGTTATATTCTATTACAATAATAATATTCATTCAAAAAAGTTAACGATAATAAAATTCATTTGAAAAAAGTATTTCAAAAAAATCTTATATTAATACTTTAGTAGTGAAAATCCAACATCGATGTTTCAAAAATTCAACTCATATGTTTTGAGATTTGCATTATCTTATTCCACTTTTTTAACGAATGATTTTTTTTTCAAATTGACATATTTAATTGATTTTCTAAAATATTATAAACATCAACATGGCATCCAAGGTTGAAATTTTATGTCATGAGCAACTTCTTTAAAAATTGCTAATGATTCTTTGTATTTATAAAATGATTGTGACTATTATATTATACAATATATAATTATATTAGGATTTTAATAGATAAAGTTACAACGATAGAAATATCATTTGAAAACGAGGATGTCTATAAAATACGGGTGAATGGTATACATGATCATGTGTTTTTTTTTTTTTTTTTTTTAAGATAATGGGAATTGATACTTTAAATAATATCTTAGGTAAATTATGTAAATTATGTTTTTATATTAAATTTGTGACATAAGTAGAATAGAATTTTAAGAATGGTATTTCTCACAATCTTTTACACATATATATTTAAAGCAGAGTGGGGTTAAACACCCAAGGAGCATTTTTCTATTCAAGCGGGGCATTTGGTATGATTGTGTAATTTTTGAAATAGAGTAGTTTGTAGACAATGAAAAATTAGACCATTCTAGGGGTATTTTGAGCCTATGAGATGAACTGGAGAGTTGTCTAGAGTTCAAAGACATTCTATTTGGTGTATTTGTTTGCCTAATTTTGTGTCCCTTTGACATCGAGTTTAAAGCATTTTCAGCCTCTTTTGACTTAGAACATGGGGAATTTGATTGTGTAAGTGCTATGGGAAGGTGGAGGACATTGTTGATCATCATCAGAGTCTTTTGAAGGTATGTTAAGAACATTATTGCAGGTTCAAGATCCATTAATATTTGTAAGCTTTAAATTGTACTTGCAAATTGATTTCTAATGATCAAATTGTGTTTTAAAGAATCCTGAGAAGTAGCATAATCAACAGGTGAACTCCATTATCAATTTTGGTGTCTTGATTATATTTTACATTCTTTTTTTCCACAATGATGATTCATTAGTTAATCATTTTGAAAGCATATTTAATCATTTTTTACATTTAGGGGAAATCATATTTGATCAGTTTGAATGTGCAATTGGAAAAAAATGAGTTTGAAATCAATTTTCAATTTTGTTTTTAAGCACATTTAAAAAATTTGGATCAGATTTTTTATCAATTCATATTTATTAATTTTGGGAAAATGATTATTTTTCAAGGAATCCATTTTGATAAAATATTTATACATGGGGTCAGTGTTAGTTTACAAATCATATTTGGTATCAAAGCTTGTTGATCAATGAGATTTAACAATGATT